>CM029018.1:204791132-205065645 GCA_016801055.1 Panax notoginseng | reverse complement strand
TTCATCAATTGGAGCAGAATAATATGACCGTGGTCGCAGTACGAGGCAAAATTTACGGAGTTAATCCCGGTTTGCGTCCCCCTGGAGGATAATGAAAAAGAAATGCGGATATTTTAAGAGGTTGAAGCCGGAGATACGTCAACATCTGTTTCTCATAAACTGTGTTTGTATTCAGATGTTGTTAATAGGGCTCAGTTGGTGGAGCGCGATAACGAGACAACGCAACCAAAAGAGAGCAGCCGGCAAAATGAAAATACCAGTGAGAGCAGTCATCGAAGCGGTGACAACAAGCGTAGAGGGAATCAACAGGCCAAAATGGTAACCACTTCGGTGGTAATCAGGGCCAAAACAATAAGAATGGACATTTCAAGAAGAGGAGATTCAACAATGATGGAAGACGTCAGCACCAGCACCTGTCGTTAAGGAAGGAGAACGACCACCTATCATATGTTTCAAATGCGGAGGGGAGGGGCACATCAGTCCAAACTGCGCGATGCCGTCCAAAGCATGTTATAATTGTGGAAGAGAAGGTCATTTAGCCCGATTTTGTCGTTTACCGAAGACAAATTCAGTAGGATGGAGGCACCAAAAGCCGTCCCAGAAAAGTCAAAACCGGTTGTGCAAGGGAGAGCGTTTGTTGTGAACTCCCAGAGAGCAGGAACCCGAATGAGGTCATCACGGTAAGCTTATCATAAACTCTAACGAAGTTTATACTTTATTTGATACCGTTCAACCCATTCTTTATTCTCCTACTTGCGCTCATCGATAAATTTGATTCCGGAGAAATTAGACTTTGACTTATCTGTTGAAACTCCGTTGGGAGAAACCTTCATTACCTCCACTGTTTATAAGTCTTGTTTGGTTCAAGTTGGTACCACACATTACCTATCGATCTGATTTCATTAAAAATACTTGCATTTGACGTGATTCTAGGGATTGATTGGTTAACTACTCATTATGCAAAAATTGATTGTTTTCGTAAGGTTGTTTAGCTTTCATATTCCTAATCGACCTATTATGCGAATTCAAGCAACCAAACCATTAAAAATCAATCGCTGTCATCTCAAGCCATAAAGCTATTCGTTTATTGAAAAAACGGATGTCAAGCTTTCTTAGCTCATGTCACAGATCTAAACAAAAATACGTCAGCTTTGAATGATATTTCTGTTGTTAATAAATTTCCTGACGTATTCCCAAGAACTTCCTGGCCTACCCCCAGAGCGTGAATTGAATTTGTATCGACCTTGAACCCGGTACAAAACCCATTTCAAAGCTCCATATCGAATGGCTCCTATTGAACTTCAGGAGTTAAAGACCCAACTGCAGGAATTGTTAGACATTGGTTTATTCGTCCTAGTACTTCTCCTTGGGGTGCTCCTGTTCTGTTCGTGAAGAAGAAAGATGGGAGTATGCGACTTTGTATTGATTATCGGAGTTTGAATCATGGTCACCATCAAAAATAGGTACCCATTGCCACGTATTGATGACCTGTTTGACCAGTTGCAAGGAGCACAATTCTTTTCAAAGATCGATCTTCGTTCTGGATATCATCAGCTGAAGGTTAGAACTGAGGATATTCCAAAGACTGCCTTCAGAACTCGGTATGGGCATTATGAATTCTTAGTTATGTCTTTTGGATTGACTAATGCTCCTGCTGCCTTCATGGATATGATGAACAGGGTATTTAAGGAATATTTGGATCACTTTGTGGTCGTCTTTATCGATGACATCCTTGTTTATTCCAAAAGCCGTGACGATCATGAGCAACACTTGAGGCTGGTACTCCAAAAGCTTCGTGAATACAAACTTTATGCTAAGTTGAAGAAATGCAGTTCTGGCTGGAAGAGGTAGCATTCCTTGGGCACGTAGTATCAAGTCGTGGAATATCGGTTGACCCGCAAAGATTGAAGCTATTCAAAGCTGGGAGCAACCTAAATCAGTAACCGAAGTACGTAGCTTTCTCGGTCTAGCTGGTTATTATCGGAGATTCGTGAAGGATTTTCTCGAATCGCTACTTCGTCAAACTCAGCTGACTCGAAAAGATACAAAGTTCGGTTGGAGCGAAGAATGTGAGCAGAGTTTTCAAGAACTCAAGAGGAGACTCATTTCAGCACATGTTCTAACAATACCATCTGGCTCGGAGGGATTTGTCATCTACAGTGATGCTTCGAGCAAAGGGTTGGGATGTGTTCTCATACAACATGGAAAAGTCATAGCCTACAGTTATGATTATGCGTTATTCATATGATTGTAGACCAGAATTATTGATTGATGTTACAAGGATAAAACATTATTGATGGATTTTTAAGATGGAGAAGATAATAGACTTTATAGTCTATTTGACTCTTCTAATGGATTGCTCTTTCCGTTCTGCATCTATGGTTGAAATTTTTTATCATTTACCATATGTTCTAATCTCTGATTTATTACTGATGAAGGCTATTGATAATTAATTATCTTTAGTCATGATATTCTTTACTGAGCTAGTTGTGCTCACCCTTTTGCTTCACAATTCCTTTCAGGTAATAAGAGTGTAGCTGGGTCGAGCGAGGGTAACGGGGAAATAGGACGGTGGTCTCTAGCTGTGGATGTTCTCCCGAAGCAGTATAGAAAAGTTTATTTAGTAGTTTTATTTGGTGAATCCAATAGGGTAAGGTTACCCCAACTTGTGAAGGGTGGTTTGTCACTATCATACAAGATGTCTAACGACATACAACCTCGTGTCATCATAAGACAGGGATGTATTCATCCACTTGCTGAGTATATATACGAGCACTACCTATATAATCTTGGTGTTTGTTTGAAGTATAATTCTCAATTAGAGACAGTGGAGATAATGATATGTCAAGAGAAGACTCACCATTGGGGAGAATATGATAGTAATCTTCTCGTTTTTCTTTGGGGTCTATTGGGTCAACCAAGGATAATTCTGTGGCCATATGATATCTATCATAACCTAGACGCATGGCCTCCCATATACGAAGGTTTCCTTGAGCACTTTCTAAAGATTCTAATTTCTAAAATAGTTTTTGACTATACCTTTATGTAAGGTGTCATTGTGAGGTGATGTTCACGGTTGGAACATGAGTCACATTTGGTATATATTTGTATCCAAACTCACAACATGTGTTATTGTATTTTGCACGACAATTGTTGTAATAAAGGAGGTGGAGTTCATCAAATTAGAGCAGAATAATATGACTGTGTCGCAGTATGAGGCTAAATTTGTTGAGTTATCCCGGTTTGCGTCCCATTTGGTGGATAATGAAGAGCGAATGACGCGAATGTTTTTGCGAGGTTTGAAACCTGAGATACGTCAACATCTTATTTCTCATAAACTGAGTTTGTATTCAGATGTTGTGAATAGGGCTCAGTTAGTGGAGCGCGATAACGAGTCAACGCAACCAAAAGAGAGCAGTCGACAAAATGATAATACCAGTGAGAGCAGTCATCGAAGCGGTGACAACAAGCGTGGAGGGAATCAACAGGCCAGAAATGGTAACCACTTCGGTGGTAATCAGGGCCAAAACAATAAGAATGGTCATTTCAAGAAGAGAAGATTCCACAATGATGGAAAGACGTCAGCACCAGCACCCGTTGTTAAGGAAGGAGAACGACCACCTATCATATCTTTCAAATGCGGAGGGGAGGGGCACATCAGTCCAAACTGCGCGATGCCGTCTAAAGCATGTTATAATTGTGGAAAAGAATGTCATTTAGCTCGATTTTATCGTTTACCAAAAATAAGTTCAGCCAAGATGGAGACACCAAAGGCCATCCCAGAAAAGTAAAAACCGGTAGTGCAAGGGAAATCGTTTGTTGTGACCTCCCAGAAAGCAAGGAACCCGAATGAGGTCATCACAGGTAAGCTTATCATAAACTCTAACGAAGTCTATACTTTATTTGATACCGGTTCTACCCATTCTTTTATTTCTCCTACTTGCGCTCATCGATTAAATTTGACTCCGGATAAATTAGACTTTGATTTATCTGTTGAAACTCTATTGGGAGAAACCTTCATTACATCCACGGTTTATAAGTCTTGTTTGGTTCAAGTTGGTACCCACACATTACCTGTCGATCTGATTTCATTAAAAATACTTGCATTTGACGTGATTCTAGGGATTGATTGGTTAACTACTCATCATACAAAAATTGATTGTTTTCGTAAGGTTGTTAGCTTTCATATTCTTAATCGACCTATTATGCGAATTCAAGCAACCAAACCATTAAAATCAATCGCTGTCATCTCAAGCCATAAAGCTATTCGTTTATTGAAAAATGGATGTCAAGCTTTCTTAGCTCATGTCACGGATCTAAACAAAAATACGTCAGTTTTGAATGATATTTCTATTGTTAATAAATTCTCTGACGTATTCCCTGAAGAACTTCCTGCCTACCCCAGAGCGTGAAATTGAATTTTGTATCGACCTTGAACCGGTACAAAACCCATTTCCAAAGCCCCATATCGAATGGCTCCTATTGAACTTCAGGAGTTAAAGATCCAACTGCAGGAATTGTTAGACATTGGCTTTATTCGTCCTAGTACTTCTCCTTGGAGTGCTCCTGTGCTATTCGTGAAGAAGAAAGATGGAAGTATGCGACTTTATATTGATTATCGGGAGTTGAATCATGTCACCATCAAAAACAGGTACCCATTGCCATGTATTGATGACCTGTTTGACCAGTTACAAGGAGCACAATTCTTTTCAAAGATCGATCTTCGTTCTGGATATCATCAGCTGAAGGTTAAAACTGAAGATATTCCAAAGACGACTTTTAGAACTCGGTACGGGCATTATAAATTCCTAGTCATGTCCTTTGGATTGACTAATGCTCCTGCAGCCTTCATGATATGATGAACCGGGTATTCAAGGAATATTTGGATCACTTTGTGGTCGTCTTTATTGATGACATCCTTATTTATTCCAAATGTCGTGAAGATCATAAGCAACACTTGAGGCGGTACTCCAAAAGTGTGACGCCCCCAGAATAGGTATACAACACCCATTCTGAGTCGCCAAATACATGGTACAGAAAGCAAACTACAACTTCAATAATACAATTGTCGTGCAAAATACGACAACACATACTGTGAGTTTAAATACAAATATTGTCTTTTAGACAATATCCACACTCAAATAAATCCTCATTACAATTATTCAAACACTATTTTACAGAAATAGTGAGGACTGCTAATACATCTTTCTAGAACCATCACTCCATACCCCGACTAGATCCTGCTATGTTCTCACCTCCTGAGAAGAAAAATGGAACAAAAAGGAAAAGGGTGAGCTCAACTAGCCCAGTAAAGAATATTATGACTAAGATAATATACAACAAATTATCGTTAGTCTTCAACAGGGAAAAAATCTGATAAAATATAATCGACAACAAGTTTTAGATCAACAACTGCAGCGGAAACAACAAACCATTAGAAGAGTCAAGTAGAGAAAGAATTCTACTATCTTCTAAGATTTAAAAGTCCATCATCAATATTTTATCCCTGTAACATCAATTAATAATCATCTTTAACCAAATATTCATCTTTGCACTACAGGCCAAAGATATTCATTTGTATCATCAGTCGGTCATGTTCATCTCAACACCTGTTCATCTTTGCACTACAGGCCAAAGATATTCATCAAGTAATTATACATCTTTGCACTACAGGCCAAAGATATTCAGTAATATCATCATTTAGGACTGAGGATGATGAAAAATATCTTAAAGAGAACGAATCCAATGAGACAGAAGGACAAATAGTAGGGATTCGTATAACAGTTTATCCAAGATCAATAATACTTCATAATAATCAATTGTGAAGCAGAATTCAAAAATAAAGATCAAAACATGGATACAATCAAAGATAGTAACCATAATAGACATCTTGGACAAAAAGGAAAAAATTTATTTTTCGGTGAATAGTGCCGTATTCGTGAATAGTGCCGTATACGTGAATAGTGCCGTATACGTGAATAGTAACCCCCGACACAAAAAGTTCCAAATTTGATAAAAACTCATATCAATATTTCAGCATAATGATATTGAAGAAAATAATATCATTAAAGAAGAAAATAATATCCCTTACCTCAAAATATCAGTACTTCTGGTCGGAATACCGGTATAAGGCTGAAAGAAACTTGCTCTGATGAATAGAAACTCTCAAAGTATCTAAATACTCACAAAATACACTCAATAATCTAGAGAGAGAAAGAGAGAAAACTTGTTTCTGGTGTAATTTTCAATTCTAACTTAGCCCTCTATTTATAGGAAAATTTTGGTAGGTTTGACCTGCAACCTGATGGCTTTACCTGCTACTATTCCCACCCACCACATTTGAAATATAATTCAGCACATTTCTTCACCAACCACAAGTGGGGCCCACCAATTCTAGAATTTTCCATCAAAATGATAAACTCCGAAAATTCAACAATTTCTGAACCAGTCATCTTGTAAAATTCATAATAAATCATACGTTCATTTTTAACGGTTCAAAATTGTGGGACATATACTCAACTTATATATGTATAACATATCCAAAAATTACCACGATCCAACGGTCGGATTAAAAATTATAACCCCCGCAAAATATCTCAAAAACCCTGATTTTTAATACCTCCATTCCGACAAAAATATGATAAAAAACCTCAACATTAACTCCTTCATTTTTAACCACAAAAATATATCCCTCATTTATATCCACATAAAATAAATATTTCCTTATCATATGAATCAATAATTAATTATTCACAAATAATATTACAGAATCACATTTATGACAACCAGGCCGTTCCCAGGAAAGAGGGGGCTTTCCAATAAGGATTTCTCCTTACTGGCGCGCAATTAGATGACCAAACCTCTCCTTAGACAGAACTTTCTAGACATTGCCAATAATGTTATCTAATAATATTATTCAAATAATATGAATTATTGATCTGATAAATGAAAATACTGTGCAGCAACAATTATTGAAACAACAATAATATAAAATATCAACGCAGCAATTATTGAATCAATAAAATAAAATATTGAATAATAACTACTGTAACAATTATTGAGTAGTGCCTTCTTACGTACGAATCAATAATTCAACTATACTGTGCAATCTGTGTGCTACTATGCAACCACGCGTTATTACTGTATTTTTAACCACCGGGTATTTAAACAGTGTTAACGGTAACAACTACGCCGTTATTTATAAACAACTTATACTTGTCGTTTTCTTCATCCAATCGCTTTCCGTTATGGGGCCCACACAAGGCTGCGTCGTCGTACGAATATTCCCCGACAGCAAGAATATTCCACGACCAACCGAATATTCACCGACCAAAAATAAATATTTTATAACCACTTGCTTATTTTGCAAAATTTGCACATTTCACCCATAACCAAAGTATTATATCAAATTAACCCCTTATTATTCACAATAATATTTAGAGAAAATTTGATTTTATTCATTAATAAGTTGGGGTCTTACAACCTCCCCTCCTTATGAAATTTCGTCCTCGAAATTGACGTACGTACCTGATGTTTCAAAAAGGTGAGGATACCTCGCTTTCATTTCTGATTCCAACTCCCAGGTCATTTCTTCAATAGCATGGTTTCTCCACAAAACCTTAACTTGTGGTATAACCTTCGTGCGTAGGACATGCTCTTTCCTATCCAAGATCTTAACAGGTACCTCCTCGTACGTTAAATCTTCAGCTATCTCGTCTGGTTCTAACTCAATAATGTGGTTCGGGTCTTTAACATATTTACGAAGCATAGATATGTGAAAAACATTATGAACACGAGACATGCTTGGAGGTAATGCGAGTCTATATGCCACATTTCCTATTCGCTCAAGAATCTCAAATGGACCAACAAATCTTGGATTGAGCTTTCCTCTCTTCCCAAATCTTGTAACTCCCTTCCATGGTGCAACACGTAACAATACATGATCCCCAATATTAAATTCCACGTCCTTCCGATGAAGATCCGCATAACTCTTTTGTCGATCCTGTGCCGTTTGTATACGTTGTCGAATCGTTTGGATCTTCTCTGTAGTAATGCGTACCAATTCTGGTCCCAACAATGTTGCTTCACCCACCTCGTCCCAGCATACTGGAGAACGACATTTTCTTCCATACAACGCCTCAAATGGAGCCATACCTATGCTCGCCTGATAACTGTTGTTGTAGGAGAATTCCACCAATGGTAGGTACTTATCCCAACTCCCTTTGAGATCTAAGACACAAAGTCTTAATAGATCTTCAAGAGTTTGAATAGTCCTCTCTGATTGTCCGTCCGTTTGAGGATGGTATGCTGAACTGAATCGTAAATCCGTGCCCATAGCTTTCTGCAAGCTAACCCAAAATCGTGAAGTGAATCTTGGGTCACGATCCGAAACTATGGATACTGGCATGCCATGCAATCTCACAATCTCGTTCACGTACATACTAGCAAGACGTTCAAGAGAATAAGTCTCACGTATCGGCAAGAAATGAGCGGACTTGGTTAATCTATCAACAATAACCCAAATCGCATCTATGCCTTGAGAAACCTTGGGAAGACCCGTAACAAAATCCATAGTAATGTGTTCCCACTTCCATTTCGGGATCTCAAGTGGTTGCAATGGACCCTTTGGCACTTGATGCTCCGCCTTTACACGTTGACAAGTTAAACACCTCGAGATAAACTCCGCGATCTCTCTTTTCATATTGCTCCACCAAAATGTATGTCGAAGATCGTGATACATTTTGGTACTCCCAGGATGGATTGCAAACGGTGTGTTGTGTGCCTCCATCATTATTCTATGCTTCAAGTCAAAATCGTTAGGAACACAAAGTCTGGAGTTGACTCGAAGTATTCCTTCTTCATCGATTCTTGCTTCTGGAATAGCACCTTCTTGCACTTTCTTCTTCATACGCATCAGCTCCATGTCCGTAGCTTGAGCAGCTTTAACTTTATCGATTAAAGTCGGTTTTACTCGTATATTTGATATCATCATGTGGGTACTTGGAGCCTTCATCTCTATCTCCATCCTTTGTAAGTCATACAAAATGGGCCTTTGTGTTAAAAACATTGCACTCGTACCCGCATATGATCTTCTACTCAATGCGTCAGCTACTACGTTTGTTTTTCTAGGATGATATTGGATGGTATGATCGTAATCTTTCAACAGCTCAAGCCAACGTCGTTGCCGCATGTTGAATTCCTTTTGGGTGAAGAAATATTTGAGGCTTTTATGATCTGTATAGATCTCCACTTTCTCCCCATACAGGTAGTGTCTCCAGATCTTCAACGCAAAAACGACTGCTGCCAACTCCAAATCATGAGTAGGATAATTCCTTTCATATTCTTTGAGTTGTCGTGAGGCATAGGCTATGACTTTCCCATGTTGCATGAGAACACATCCTAACCCTTTGCCTGAAGCATCGCTGTAGATAACAAATCCATCCGAACCAGATGGTATTGTCAAAACAGGTGCCGAAATGAGTCTCCTCTTGAGTTCTTGGAAACTCTTCTCGCATTCCTCACTCCATACGAATTTTGTATCTTTCCGAGTCAGCTGAGTTAACGGAGTAGCGATTCGAGAAAATCCTTCCACAAATCTCCGATAATAACCAGCTAAGCCCAGAAAGCTACGTACTTCGGTTACCGACTTCGGTTGCTCCCAACTTTGTATGGCTTCAATCTTCGCCGGGTCGACAGATACTCCATGTTTTGACACCACGTGCCCAAGGAATGCTACTTCCTCAAGCCAGAACTCGCATTTCTTCAATTTGGCATATAGCTTATTTTCACGAAGCCTTTGCAGTACCAGCTTCAAATGGCGCTCATGATCTTCACGGCTTTTGGAATAGATGAGGATGTCATCAATAAAGACAACAACGAACTGATCCAAATATTCTTTGAATACACGGTTCATCATATCCATGAAGGCAGCAGGAGCATTAGTCAATCCAAAAGACATTACTAAGAATTCATAATGCCCGTACCGAGTTCTGAAGGCAGTCTTTGGAATATCCTCAGTTTTAATCTTCAGCTGATGATATCCAGAACGAAGATCGATCTTTGAAAAGAATTGTGTTCCTTGCAACTGGTCAAACAGGTCATCAATGCGAGGTAGCGGATACCTATTCTTGATGGTGACATGGTTCAATTCTCGATAGTCAATACAAAGTCGCATACTCCCGTCTTTCTTCTTTACGAATAAAACAGGAGCACCCCAAGGAGACGTACTAGGACGAATAAAACCAATGTCCAACAACTCCTGTAGTTGGACTTTTAACTCCTGAAGTTCAATAGGAGCCATTCGATATGGGGTTTTAGAAATGGGCTTTGTACCGGGTTCAAGGTCAATAAAGAATTCAATTTCTCATTCCGGGGGTAGACCGGGAAGTTCCTCAGGAAATACATCGGAAAATTCTCTAACAATAGAAATATTATTCAAATCTGACTTGTCTTTGTTCAAATCCATAACATGGGCTAAGAAAGCTTGACATCCGTTTTTCAATAAACGAATAGCTTTGTGGCTTGATATGACAGTGACTGATTTTAGTGGTTTAGTAGTTTGAATTCGTATGACAGGTTGGTTAGGAATATGAAAACTAACAACCTTACGAAAACAATCAATTTTAGCATGATGAGTGGTTAACCAATCAATTCCTAAAATCACATCAAAAGCAAGTATCTTTAAAGAGATAAGATCAACAGGTAATGTGATAGTGCCAACTTGGATCATGCAAGATTTATAAACTGTAGATGTAACGAAGGTTTCACCCAACGGAGTTTCAACAGATAAGTTAAAGTCCAATTTCTCCGGAGTCAAGTTTAAACGTTGAGCACAAGCAGGAGAGATAAAAGAATGGGTAGAACCGGTATCTAGTAAAGTATAAACTTCGCAAGAATTCAAGATTAGCTTACCCGTGATCACCTCGTTCGGGTTTCTCACGTTTTGGCCAGTTACGACAAACGCTCTTCCAGGAACCGCTGATTTCGCCTTATCCGGGACAGCCCTTGGAATCACCACTCCCGCTGAACTTGGTTTCGCTATAGTACAATCTCGAGCGATGTGGCCTTCCTTCCCACAGTTGTAACACACCTTGGATTGTTGTGGACAGTTTGGGCTGATATGTCCCTCTTTCCCGCATTTGTAACATCTAACTGGCGGTCGTTCTCCTCCCCTAAAATTTGTTGTTGGTGCTGGTGCTGGTGCTGATGTCTTCCCGTCATTGTTGAATCTCCTCTTTCTGAAATTTCCACTTGACTCACCTCTCCTATTATCATGGCCACGATGACCTCCCGAGTGGTTACCGCCTTTGTTCGTATTTTTCCCTCCTCGTTGGTTATCATCGCTCTGATGATTGCTGTCACCGGTATGACCCTGGTTGTGGTCCCTCGGTTGAGTATACCTGCTACTATTCCCACCCACCACATTTGAAATATAATTCAGCACATTTCTTCACCAACCACAAGTGGGGCCCACCAATTCTAGAATTTTCCATCAAAATGATAAACTCCGAAAATTCAACAATTTCTGAACCAGTCATCTTGTAAAATTCATAATAAATCATACGTTCATTTTTAACGGTTCAAAATTTGTGGGCATATACTCAACTTATATATGTATAACATATCCAAAAATTACCACGATCCAACGGTCGGATTAAAAATTATAACCCCCGCAAAATATCTCAAAAACCCTGATTTTTAATACCTCCATTCCGACAAAAATATGGATAAAAACCTCAACATTAACTCCTTCATTTTTAACCACAAAAATATATCCCTCATTTATATCCACATAAAATAAATATTTCCTTATCATATGAATCAATAATTAATTATTCATAAATAATATTACAGAATCACATTTATGACAACCAGGCCGTTCCCAGGAAAGAGGGGGCTTTCCAATAAGGATTTCTCCTTACTGGCGCGCAATTAGATGACCAAACCTCTCCTTAGACAGAACTTTCTAGACATTGCCAATAATGTTATCTAATAATATTATTCAAATAATATGAATTATTGATCTGATAAATGAAAATACTGTGCAGCAACAATTATTGAAACAACAATAATATAAAATATCAACGCAGCAATTATTGAATCAATAAAATAAAATATTGAATAATAACTACTGTAACAATTATTGAGTAGTGTCTTCTTACGTACGAATCAATAATTCAACTATACTGTGCAATCTGTGTGCTACTATGCAACCACGCGTTATTACTGTATTTTTAACCACCGGGTATTTAAACAGTGTTAACGGTAACAACTACGCCATTATTAATAAACAACTTATACTTGTCGTTTTCTTCATCCAATCGCTTTCCGTTATGGGGCCCACACAAGACTGCGTCGTCGTACGAATATTCCCCGACAGCAAGAATATTCCACGACCAACCGAATATTCACCGACCAAAAATAAATATTTTATAACCACTTGCTTATTTTGCAAAATTTGCACATTTCACCCATAACCAAAGTATTATATCAAATTAACCCCCTTATTATTCACAATAATATTTAGAGAAAATTTGATTTTATTCATTAATAAGTTGGGGTCTTACAAAAAGCTTCGTGAATACAAGCTTTATGCCAAGTTGAAGAAATGCGTGTTCTGGTTGGAGGAGGTAGCATTTCTTGGGCACGTAGTATCAAGTCGTGGAATATCGGTTGACCCGACAAAGATTGAAGCTATTCAAAGTTGGGAGCAACCTAAATCAGTGACCGAAGTACGTCGCTTTCTTGGTTTAGCTGGTTATTATCGGAGATTCGTGGAAGGATTTTCTCGAATCGCTATTCCATTAACTCAGCTGACTCGGAAAGATACAAAGTTCGGTTGGAGCAAAGAATGTGAGAAGAGTTTTCAAGAACTCAAGAGGAGACTCATTTCAGCACCTGTTCTAACAATACCATCTGGCTCGGAGAGATTTGTCATCTATAGTGATGCTTCGAGCAAAGGGTTGGGATGCGTTCTCATGCAACATGGAAAAGTCATAGCCTATGCATCAAGACAACTCAAGGAATATGAGAGGAATTATCCTACTCATGATCTAGAGTTGGCAGATGTTGTCTTTGCACTTAAAATTTGGAGGCATTACTTGTATGGCGAGAAGGTGGAGATCTTTACGGATCATAAAAGCCTCAAATATTTCTTCACTCAAAAGGAACTCAACATGCGACAAAGACGTTGGCTTGAACTGTTGAAAGATTATGATCATACCATTCAATACCATCCTGGAAAAGCGAACGTGGTAGCTGACGCATTGAGTAGAAGATCATATGCAAGTACGAGTGCAATATTGTCAACACAAAGGCCCATTTTGTGTGATTTTCAAAGGATGGAGATAGAGTTAAAGAATCCAGGGACCCATGTGATGATGGCAAATATACGAGTAGAACCGACTTTAATCGATAAAGTTAAAGCTGCTCAAGCTACAGACCTGGAGCTGATGCGTATGAAGAAGAAAGTGCAAGAAGGTGCTATGCCGGAAGCAAGAATCGATGAAGAAGGAATACTTCGAGTCAACTCCAGACTTTGTGTTCCTAACAACCCTGATTTAAAGTATGAAATCATGATGGAGGCGCACAACACACCGTTTGCAATCCATCGTGGAAGTACCAAAATGTATCATGATCTTCGTCATACATTTTGGTGGAGCAATATGAAGAGAGAGATAGCGTTGTGTATCTCAAGGTATCTAACTTGTCAACGAGTCAAAGCGGAGCATCAAGTACCAAAAGGTCCATTGCAACCACTTGAAATTTCAGAATGGAAGTGGGAGCACATTACCATGGATTTCGTTACCGGTCTTCCTAGGGTTTCTCAAGGTATTGATGCGATTTGGGTCATTGTTGATAGATTGACCAAGTCTGCTCATTTCTTACCGATACGAGAAACTTATACACTTGAACGTCTTGCTCGTATGTACATAAACGAAATTGTAAGACTGCATGGTATGCCAGTATCCATAGTTTCTGACCGAGACCCAAGATTCACTTCACGATTTTGGGTTAGTTTACAAAAAGCAATGGGCACGGATTTACGATTTAGTTCAGCATATCATCCTCAGACGGACGGACAATCAGAGAGGACTATTCAAACTCTTGAAGATCTATTAAGACTCTGTGTCTTTGACTTCAAGGGAAGTTGGGACAAGTTCTTACCATTGGTGGAGTTTTCTTACAACAACAGTTATCAAGCAAGTATTGGCATGGCTCCATTCGAAGCATTGTATGGAAGAAAATGTCATTCTCCAGTATGCTGGGATGAGGTGGGTGAAGCAACGTTGTTGGGACCGGAGTTGGTACGTATGACTACAAAAAAGATTCAAACGATCCGACAACGTATAAAAACCTCACAAGATCGACAAAAGAGTTATGCTGATCTTCATCGAAAGGACGTGGAATTTGATGTAGGAGATCATGTGTTCTTATGTGTTGCTCCATGGAAAGGAGTTACGAGATTTGGAAAGAGAGGAAAGCTCAATCCTCGATTCATCGGTCCATTTTTAATCCTCGATCGAGTAGGAACTGTGGCTTATAGACTCGCTTTACCGCCAAGTATGTCTCGTGTTTATAACATTTTTCACATATCCGTGTTACGCAAATATGTGAAAGACCCGAACCACATTATTGAGTTAGAACCGGACGAAATAGCGGAGGATTTGACGTATGAAGAAGCTCATGTTCAAATCTTGGATAAGAAGGAACATATTCTACGCTCCAAGGTTATACCTCAAGTCAAAGTTTTGTGGAGAAACCACGATGTTGAGGAAATGACTTGGGAGTTAGAATCTGAAATGAAATCAAGGTATCCTTACCTCTTCGACATACCAGGTACGTACCCTAATTTCGAGAGCGAAATTTCATAAGAAGGGGAGGTTGTAAGACCCCAACTTTTATAAATAAAGATGAATTTTCTATAAATATCATTTTTGAATATTATGGAGTTAATTTGATATAATGTTATAGTTGTGGGTAATATTTATAAATTTTATAAAATACGAAAGTTGTTATATAATATTCGATTGGTCGGGAAATATTCGTTTTAACAGGGAATATTCGTACAACGGCACAATCATTGGTGGACTCCACAACGGAATTATTGTCGGATTGAGAAAACGATAAAAATATTTTATTAAAAATAACGGCGAAAGTTTTACCATTGTTACTGTTGAACTACTCGGTAGTAAAAGTACAGTAATACGTGTGGTTGCATAGTAGCACACGTTATTGATTACTAATGCTTATGTGAGAAGTCACTCAGTTTGATTCAATTATTGTCAGTTAATAATATGAATTATTTAGCGATAATGACGTTTTGTTTTATTCGTATTATTAATGTAATAAAACAGAAACATCTTTTTATATAAAACAGAATACTTTATTAAAGTTATTCTATAAATAGAATATATTAAATTTTATTTAAAAGATTTTTCTTTAAATATGGACCGTCAGATTAAAGTAATCAATCTGGACCGTTCATGGGTTAGTTACTGTAAGACCCCGAATTTTATGAAATAAAAGTATTCAATTTTTCTATTCAGTAAATGGTTAAATTGATAAAATTTTAAAGTTATGGGTGAAATATGAATTTTTTTTTCAAAATAAGCAAGTGGTTATAAAATAATCATTGTTGTCGGGGAATATTCGTTTGGTCGTGGAATATTCTTTCTGTCGGAGAATATTCGTACGACGGCGCAGCTATTTGTGGGCCCCATAACGAATAACTGTCGGGTGAAGGAAAACGACAAATTTGAGTTTTTACAAATAACGGCGTAGTTGTTACCGTTAACACTGTTGGAATACCCAGTGGTTAAAATACAGTAATACGCGTTATTGCACAGTAGCACACGGTATTGCACAGTATTTTTGAAATTATTGATTCTTACGTAAGAAGGCACTACTCAATAATTGTTACAGTAGTTACTGTTCAATATTTTATTTTATTGATTAAATAATTGTTGCGTTGATATTTTATATTATTGTTGTTTCAATAATTGTTGCTGCACAGTATTTTCCTTTATCAGATCAATAATTCATATTATTTGAATAGTATTATTAGATAGCATTATTGACAATGTCTAGAAAGTTCTGTCTAAGGAGAGGTTTGGTCATCTAATTGCGCGCTAGTAAGGAGAAATCCTTATTGGAAAGCCCCCTCTTTCCTGGGAACGGCCTGGTTGTCATAAATGTGATTCTGTAATATTATTTGTGAATAATTAATTATTGATTCATATGATAAGAAAATATTTATTTTATGTGGATATAAATGAGGGATATATTTTTGTGGTTAAAAAATGAAGGAGTTAATGTTGAGATTTTTATCCGTATTTTTGTCGGAATGGAGGTATTAAAAATCAGGGTTTTTGAGATATTTTGCGGGGGTTATAATTTTTAATCCGACCGTTGGATCGTGGTAATTTTTGGATATGTTATACATATATAAGTTGAGTATATGCCCACAAATTTTGAACCGTTAAAAATGAACGTATGATTTATTATGAATTTTACGAGATGACTGGTTCAGAAATTGTTGAATTTTCGAAGTTTATCATTTTGGTAGAAAATTCTAGAATTGGTGGGCCCCACTTGTGGTTGGTGAAGAAATGTGCTGAATTATATTTCAAATATGGTGGGTGGGAATAGTAGCAGGTAAAGCCATCAGGTTGCAGGTCAAACCTACCAAAATTTTTCTATAAATAGATGGCTAAGTTAGAATTGAAAATCACACCAGAAACATAAGCTTTCTCTCTTTCTCTCTCTAGATTATTGAGTGTATTTTGTGAGTATTTAGATACTTGGTGAGTTGCTATTCATCAGTGCAAGTTTCCTTCAGCCTTATACCGATCAGAAGTACTGCTCTTTTGAGGTAAGGGATAGTAAGGGATAGTAAGGGATTTTAAGGGTTGTTATGATTTTCAGTTTCGTAATTTTTCTGAACTTCAAAAATTCTGGAAAAATTTGAAATGATATTTTGATGAGTTTTATTGATTGTGTCCAAAAATGGTGATTTTTGGATATATAGATTGAGAGTTATGAATTTTATGAGAAAAGACTATTTTAAAAGTAACCGCTTATAATTCCTTGTGGTTAACTCCAAAATTGATGAAATTTTTATTGGGAGTACATGTATATGATAGAAGTATACTCTGTAAATTTCAGAATTTTTAGACAAAAGTATAATTTTTGATAAATGTCTAAATATTCGGCTATTTTGGCCATATGAAAAATAGTAAATGACTTTTAAAAATTCTGAGAAAAATATATGTTCACTATCGGACTATATTATACTAAATCTCAGAAAAAAAATATTTTTGGAACTGATTTGGTATTTTTCATAAAAATGGTCTAGTTATGAGTAAATGAATTAAATATGTTTTGTGAAGAAAGAAAATTGGAAAATAGGATTTTATGGCTTGAGAATCCTATATGAGGTATATGCAGATTTTTGATGAGGGTTTTGGTTATTGATGATGAAATTGTAAGAGTTGGCATTTTATGATGATTAAATGCATTAATTAGTAAAGTGTAAACAATTAAAATAAATTGTTTATAAATTTAAGTAATGTTATTCTTTCAATATCATTATACCGAAATATTGATATGGATTTTATTGTGGAATTTATATCTTTTGTGTCGGGGTTACTATTCATGAGTTACTATTCACGATTTACTATTCATGAGTTACGAATATTACTCTTGAGATTAAAACTATATGTTGATCATATTATTTTTATCATCATATATAATATTTTTATAACCCTGATGTTGAAATTCTCTTTCACTGGAGTGTAAAGATGGGTAGATTATTGGTATGATCATGACTAGGGTTCTCTTTGGCCTGTAGTGCAAAGTTGAATTGTGACTGGTATGATCATGACCATTGAATTTATAATTGAATATCTTAAGCTTAAGTGCAAAGGTGAATTGATCAACATGGTTATAATTATTGTTTATATAAATTCTGAAATGATTATATATTTCTTTGAGATATGAATATATTTGGCCTGTAGTGCAAATATGAATTGTTGATGAATATCTTTGGCATGTAGTGCAAAGATGGCCTGTTGATGAATATCTTTGGCCTGTAGTGCAAAGATGAACTGTTGTTGAATATCTTTGGCCCGTAGTGCAAAGATGGTTTGTTGATGAATATCTTTGGCCCGTAGTGCAAAGATGGATTTGTTAGTATGATTATAAACAGGAACTGTGATTTGGTATAACCATGATCTTTGATGTTTCAGGTAAAGACAGGTGATGAAAATATTCTTCGTCCTGGGTGCGAAGAAAAATTTATAGTCACAATTATGATTATGAGTTATTCATATGATTGTGGAAAGGAACTGTTGAGTGATGTTACATGGATAAAATATTATTGGTGGATTTTTAACATGGAGAAGATAATAGACTTTATAGTCTATTTGACTCTTCTAATGGATTGCTCGTTCCGCTACAACTATGGTTGAAATTTTTATCATTTACCATATGTTCTAAATCTCTGATTTATTGTTGATGAAGGCTATTGATAATTGAATTATCTTTAGTCATGATATTCTTTACTGAGCTAGTTGTGCTCACCCTTTTGCTTCACAATTCCTTTCAGGTAATAAGAGTGTAGCTGGGTCGAGCGGGGGTAACAAGGGAATAGAACGGTGGTCATCATTTAGTAGTTATATTTGGTGAAGAAAATAGGGTGAGGCGAACCCAACGTTGGAAGGGTGTTTTGTCACTATCATACAAGATGTCTAATGACATACAACCTCGTGTCATCATAAGACAGGGTTGTGCTCATCCACTTGTTGAGTATATCTATGGGCACTACCTATATAATCTTGGTGTTTGTTTGAAGTATAATTCTCAATTAGAGACAGTGGAGATAATGATAAGTCAAGAAAAGACTCACCATTGGGAAGAATATGATAGTAATCTTCTCGTTTTTCTTTGGGGTCTATTGGGTCAACCAAGGATAATTCTGTGGCCATATGATATCTATCATAACCTAGACGCGTGGCCTCCCATGTACGAAGGTTTCCTTGAGCACTTTCCAAAGATTCTAATTTCTAAAACAGTTTTTGACTATACCTTTATGTAAGGTGTTATTGTGAGATGATGTCCACGGTTGGAACATGAGTCACATTTGGTATATATTTGTATCCAAACTCACAGCATATGTGTTGTTGTATTTTGCATGACAATTGTTGTAATAAAGTTGCAGTTGTTTTCTGTACCATGTATTTGACGACTCAGAATGGGTTGGGTGGAATGGACCTATTTTGGGGTTGTCACAGGTGGTATCAGAGCTTGGGGATATGATCTCTGGCGGAGATCGGGGAATATAACTAGGAGGGGAGAGATGAGTAAATCCTTCGCTAGTGTGTCCTACCTAAGCTTATTTGTTGGTCAGTCATAATATCGAGATATTATGTGATATGTTAATTTGTTAAATTAACCCTTGTTTTGAAGCTGTATTCTAGAAAGATATCTGAAATACAGGAGATGAGCAATGGAGAAATCATGATGATAAGGAAGATGGAATCTGAAATGAAAGCAAGGTATTCTCAACTCTTTGAAATACCAGGTACGTAAATTTCGGGGACGAAATTTCATAAGGAGGGGAGATTGTAAGACCCCGAATTTTATGAAATAAAAGTATTCAATTTTTCTATTCAGTAAATGGTTAAATTGATAAAATTTTAAAGTTATGGGTGAAATATAAATTTTTTTTTCAAAATAAGCAAGTGGTTATAAAATAATCATTGTTGTCGGGGAATATTCGTTTGGTCGTGGAATATTCTTTCTGTCGGAGAATATTCGTACGACGGCGCAGCTATTTGTGGGCCCCATAACGAATAACTGTCGGGTGAAGGAAAACGACAAATTTGAGTTTTTACAAATAACGGCGTAGTTGTTACCGTTAACACTGTTGGAATACCCAGTGGTTAAAATACAGTAATACGCGTTATTGCACAGTAGCACACGGTATTGCACAGTATTTTTGAAATTATTGATTCTTACGTAAGAAGGCACTACTCAATAATTGTTACAGTAATTACTGTTCAATATTTTATTTTATTGATTCAATAATTGTTGCGTTGATATTTTATATTATTGTTGTTTCAATAATTGTTGCTGCACAGTATTTTCCTTTATCAGATCAATAATTCATATTATTTGAATAGTATTATTAGATAGCATTATTGACAATGTCTAGAAAGTTCTGTCTAAGGAGAGGTTTGGTCATCTAATTGCGCGCTAGTAAGGAGAAATCCTTATTGGAAAGCCCCCTCTTTCCTGGGAACGGCCTGGTTGTCATAAATGTGATTCTGTAATATTATTTGTGAATAATTAATTATTGATTCATATGATAAGAAAATATTTATTTTATGTGGATATAAATGAGGGATATATTTTTGTGGTTAAAAAATGAAGGAGTTAATGTTGAGATTTTTATCCGTATTTTTGTCGGAATGGAGGTATTAAAAATCAGGGTTTTTGAGATATTTTGCGGGGGTTATAATTTTTAATCCGACCGTTGGATCGTGGTAATTTTTGGATATGTTATACATATATAAGTTGAGTATATGCCCACAAATTTTGAACCGTTAAAAATGAACGTATGATTTATTATGAATTTTACGAGATGACTGGTTCAGAAATTGTTGAATTTTCGGAGTTTATCATTTTGGTAGAAAATTCTAGAATTGGTGGGCCCCACTTGTGGTTGGTGAAGAAATGTGCTGAATTATATTTCAAATGTGGTGGGTGGGAATAGTAGCAGGTAAAGCCATCAGGTTGCAGGTCAAACCTACCAAAATTTTTCTATAAATAGAGGGCTAAGTTAGAATTGAAAATCACACCAGAAACATAAGCTTTCTCTCTTTCTCTCTCTAGATTATTGAGTGTATTTTGTGAGTATTTAGATACTTGGTGAGTTGCTATTCATCAGTGCAAGTTTCCTTCAGCCTTATACCGATCAGAAGTACTGCTCTTTTGAGGTAAGGGATAGTAAGGGATAGTAAGGGATTTTAAGGGTTGTTATGATTTTCAGTTTCGTAATTTTTCTGAACTTCAAAAATTCTGGAAAAATTTGAAATGATATTTTGATGAGTTTTATTGATTGTGTCCAAAAATGGTGATTTTTGGATGTATAGATTGAGAGTTATGAATTTTATGAGAAAAGACTATTTTAAAAGTAACCGCTTATAATTCCTTGTGGTTAACTCCAAAATTGATGAAATTTTTATTGGGAGTACATGTATATGATAGAAGTATACTCTGTAAATTTCAGAATTTTTAGACAAAAGTACAATTTTTGATAAATGTCTAAATATTCGGCTATTTTGGCCATATGAAAAATAGTAAATGACTTTTAAAAATTCTGAGAAAAATATATGTTCACTATGGGACTATATTATGCTAAATCTCAGAAAAAAAATATTTTTGGAACTGATTTGGTATTTTTCATAAAAATGGTCTAGTTATGAGTAAATGAATTAAATATGTTTTGTGAAGAAAGAAAATTGGAAAATAGGATTTTATGGCTTGAGAATCCTATATGAGGTATATGCAGATTTTTGATGAGGGTTTTGGTTATTGATGATGAAATTGTAAGAGTTGGCATTTTATGATGATTAAATGCATTAATTAGTAAAGTGTAAACAATTAAAATAAATTGTTTATAAATTTAAGTAATGTTATTCTTTCAATATCATTATACCGAAATATTGGTATGGATTTTATTGTGGAATTTCTATCTTTTGTGTCGGGGTTACTATTCATGAGTTACTATTCACGATTTACTATTCATGAGTTACGAATATTACTCTTGAGATTAAAACTATATGTTGATCATATTATTTTTATCATCATATATAACATTTTTATAACCCTGATGTTGAAATTCTCTTTCACTGGAGTGTAAAGATGGGTAGATTATTGGTATGATCATGACTAGGGTTCTCTTTGGCCTGTAGTGCAAAGTTGAATTGTGACTGGTATGATCATGACCATTGAATTTATAATTGAATATCTTAAGCTTAAGTGCAAAGGTGAATTGATCAACATGGTTATAATTATTGTTTATATAAATTCTGAAATGATTATATATTTCTTTGAGATATGAATATATTTGGCCTGTAGTGCAAATATGAATTGTTGATGAATATCTTTGGCATGTAGTGCAAAGATGGCCTGTTGATGAATATCTTTGGCCTGTAGTGCAAAGATGAACTGTTGTTGAATATCTTTGGCCCGTAGTGCAAAGATGGTTTGTTGATGAATATCTTTGGCCCGTAGTGCAAAGATGGATTTGTTAGTATGATTATAAACAGGAACTGTGATTTGGTATAACCATGATCTTTGATGTTTCAGGTAAAGACAGGTGATGAAAATATTCTTCGTCCTGGGTGCGAAGAAAAATTTATAGTCACAATTATGATTATGAGTTATTCATATGATTGTGGAAAGGAACTGTTGAGTGATGTTACATGGATAAAATATTGTTGGTGGATTTTTAACATGGAGAAGATAATAGACTTTATAGTCTATTTGACTCTTCTAATGGATTGCTCGTTCCGCTGCAACTATGGTTGAAATTTTTATCATTTACCATATGTTCTAAATCTCTGATTTATTGTTGATGAAGGCTATTGATAATTGAATTATCTTTAGTCATGATATTCTTTACTGAGCTAGTTGTGCTCACCCTTTTGCTTCACAATTCCTTTCAGGTAATAAGAGTGTAGCTGGGTCGAGCGGGGGTAACAAGGGAATAGAACGGTGGTCATCATTTAGTAGTTATATTTGGTGAAGAAAATAGGGTGAGGCGAACCCAACGTTGGAAGGGTGTTTTGTCACTATCATACAAGATGTCTAATGACATACAACCTCGTGTCATCATAAGACAGGGTTGTGCTCATCCACTTGCTGAGTATATCTATGGGCACTACCTATATAATCTTGGTGTTTGTTTGAAGTATAATTCTCAATTAGAGACAGTGGAGATAATGATAAGTCAAGAGAAGACTCACCATTGGGAAGAATATGATAGTAATCTTCTCGTTTTTCTTTGGGGTCTATTGGGTCAACCAAGGATAATTCTGTGGCCATATGATATCTATCATAACCTAGACGCATGGCCTCCCATGTACGAAGGTTTCCTTGAGCACTTTCCAAAGATTCTAATTTCTAAAACAGTTTTTGACTATACCTTTATGTAAGGTGTTATTGTGAGATGATGTCCACGGTTGGAACATGAGTCACATTTGGTATATATTTGTATCCAAACTCACAGCATATGTGTTGTTGTATTTTGCACGACAATTGTTGTAATAAAGTTGCAGTTGTTTTCTGTACCATGTATTTGACGACTCAGAATGGGTTGGGTGGAATGGACCTATTTTGGGGTTGTCACAGGTGGTATCAGAGCTTGGGGATATGATCTCTGGCGGAGATCGGGTAATATAACTAGGAGGGGAGAGATGAGTAAATCCTTCGCTAGTGTGTCCTACCTAAGCTTATTTGTTGGTCAGTCATAATATCGAGATATTATGTGATATGTTAATTTGTTAAATTAACCCTTGTTTTGAAGCTGTATTCTAGAAAGATATCTGAAATACAGGAGATGAGCAATGGAGAAATCATGATGATAAGGAAGATGGAATCTGAAATGAAAGCAAGGTATTCTCAACTCTTTGAAATACCAGGTACGTAAATTTCGGGGACGAAATTTCATAAGGAGGGGAGATTGTAAGACCCCGAATTTTATGAAATAAAAGTATTCAATTTTTCTATTCAGTAAATGGTTAAATTGATAAAATTTTAAAGTTATGGGTGAAATATAAATTTTTTTTTCAAAATAAGCAAGTGGTTATAAAATAATCATTGTTGTCGGGGAATATTCGTTTGGTCGTGGAATATTCTTTCTGTCGGAGAATATTCGTACGACGGCGCAGCTATTTGTGGGCCCCATAACGAATAACTGTCGGGTGAAGGAAAACGACAAATTTGAGTTTTTACAAATAACGGCGTAGTTGTTACCGTTAACACTGTTGGAATACCCAGTGGTTAAAATACAGTAATACGCGTTATTGCACAGTAGCACACGGTATTGCACAGTATTTTTGAAATTATTGATTCTTACGTAAGAAGGCACTACTCAATAATTGTTACAGTAGTTACTGTTCAATATTTTATTTTATTGATTAAATAATTGTTGCGTTGATATTTTATATTATTGTTGTTTCAATAATTGTTGCTGCACAGTATTTTCCTTTATCAGATCAATAATTCATATTATTTGAATAGTATTATTAGATAGCATTATTGACAATGTCTAGAAAGTTCTGTCTAAGGAGAGGTTTGGTCATCTAATTGCGCGCTAGTAAGGAGAAATCCTTATTGGAAAGCCCCCTCTTTCCTGGGAACGGCCTGGTTGTCATAAATGTGATTCTGTAATATTATTTGTGAATAATTAATTATTGATTCATATGATAAGAAAATATTTATTTTATGTGGATATAAATGAGGGATATATTTTTGTGGTTAAAAAATGAAGGAGTTAATGTTGAGATTTTTATCCGTATTTTTGTCGGAATGGAGGTATTAAAAATCAGGGTTTTTGAGATATTTTGCGGGGGTTATAATTTTTAATCCGACCGTTGGATCGTGGTAATTTTTGGATATGTTATACATATATAAGTTGAGTATATGCCCACAAATTTTAAACCGTTAAAAATGAACGTATGATTTATTATGAATTTTACGAGATGACTGGTTCAGAAATTGTTGAATTTTCGGAGTTTATCATTTTGGTAGAAAATTCTAGAATTGGTGGACCCCACTTGTGGTTGGTGAAGAAATGTGCTGAATTATATTTCAAATGTGGTGGGTGGGAATAGTAGCAGGTAAAGCCATCAGGTTGCAGGTCAAACCTACCAAAATTTTTCTATAAATAGATGGCTAAGTTAGAATTGAAAATCACACCAGAAACATAAGCTTTCTCTCTTTCTCTCTCTAGATTATTGAGTGTATTTTGTGAGTATTTAGATACTTGGTGAGTTGCTATTCATCAGTGCAAGTTTCCTTCAGCCTTATACCGATCAGAAGTACTGCTCTTTTGAGGTAAGGGATAGTAAGGGATAGTAAGGGATTTTAAGGGTTGTTATGATTTTCAGTTTCGTAATTTTTCTGAACTTCAAAAATTCTGGAAAAATTTGAAATGATATTTTGATGAGTTTTATTGATTGTGTCCAAAAATGGTGATTTTTGGATATATAGATTGAGAGTTATGAATTTTATGAGAAAAGACTATTTTAAAAGTAACCGCTTATAATTCCTTGTGGTTAACTCCAAAATTGATGAAATTTTTATTGGGAGTACATGTATATGATAGAAGTATACTCTGTAAATTTCAGAATTTTTAGACAAAAGTACAATTTTTGATAAATGTCTAAATATTCGGCTATTTTGGCCATATGAAAAATAGTAAATGACTTTTAAAAATTCTGAGAAAAATATATGTTCACTATCGGACTATATTATACTAAATCTCAGAAAAAAAATATTTTTGGAACTGATTTGGTATTTTTCATAAAAATGGTCTAGTTATGAGTAAATGAATTAAATATGTTTTGTGAAGAAAGAAAATTGGAAAATAGGATTTTATGGCTTGAGAATCCTATATGAGGTATATGCAGATTTTTGATGAGGGTTTTGGTTATTGATGATGAAATTGTAAGAGTTGGCATTTTATGATGATTAAATGCATTAATTAGTAAAGTGTAAACAATTAAAATAAATTGTTTATAAATTTAAGTAATGTTATTCTTTCAATATCATTATACCGAAATATTGATATGGATTTTATTGTGGAATTTATATCTTTTGTGTCGGGGTTACTATTCATGAGTTACTATTCACGATTTACTATTCATGAGTTACGAATATTACTCTTGAGATTAAAACTATATGTTGATCATATTATTTTTATCATCATATATAATATTTTTATAACCCTGATGTTGAAATTCTCTTTCACTGGAGTGTAAAGATGGGTAGATTATTGGTATGATCATGACTAGGGTTCTCTTTGGCCTGTAGTGCAAAGTTGAATTGTGACTGGTATGATCATGACCATTGAATTTATAATTGAATATCTTAAGCTTAAGTGCAAAGGTGAATTGATCAACATGGTTATAATTATTGTTTATATAAATTCTGAAATGATTATATATTTCTTTGAGATATGAATATATTTGGCCTGTAGTGCAAATATGAATTGTTGATGAATATCTTTGGCATGTAGTGCAAAGATGGCCTGTTGATGAATATCTTTGGCCTGTAGTGCAAAGATGAACTGTTGTTGAATATCTTTGGCCCGTAGTGCAAAGATGGTTTGTTGATGAATATCTTTGGCCCGTAGTGCAAAGATGGATTTGTTAGTATGATTATAAACAGGAACTGTGATTTGGTATAACCATGATCTTTGATGTTTCAGGTAAAGACAGGTGATGAAAATATTCTTCGTCCTGGGTGCGAAGAAAAATTTATAGTCACAATTATGATTATGAGTTATTCATATGATTGTGGAAAGGAACTGTTGAGTGATGTTACATGGATAAAATATTATTGGTGGATTTTTAACATGGAGAAGATAATAGACTTTATAGTCTATTTGACTCTTCTAATGGATTGCTCGTTCCGCTACAACTATGGTTGAAATTTTTATCATTTACCATATGTTCTAAATCTCTGATTTATTGTTGATGAAGGCTATTGATAATTGAATTATCTTTAGTCATGATATTCTTTACTGAGCTAGTTGTGCTCACCCCTTTGCTTCACAATTCCTTTCAGGTAATAAGAGTGTAGCTGGGTCGAGCGGGGGTAACAAGGGAATAGAACGGTGGTCATCATTTAGTAGTTATATTTGGTGAAGAAAATAGGGTGAGGCGAACCCAACGTTGGAAGGGTGTTTTGTCACTATCATACAAGATGTCTAATGACATACAACCTCGTGTCATCATAAGACAGGGTTGTGCTCATCCACTTGTTGAGTATATCTATGGGCACTACCTATATAATCTTGGTGTTTGTTTGAAGTATAATTCTCAATTAGAGAAAGTGGAGATAATGATAAGTCAAGAAAAGACTCACCATTGGGAAGAATATGATAGTAATCTTCTCGTTTTTCTTTGGGGTCTATTGGGTCAACCAAGGATAATTCTGTGGCCATATGATATCTATCATAACCTAGACGCATGGCCTCCCATGTACGAAGGTTTCCTTGAGCACTTTCCAAAGATTCTAATTTCTAAAACAGTTTTTGACTATACCTTTATGTAAGGTGTTATTGTGAGATGATGTCCACGGTTGGAACATGAGTCACATTTGGTATATATTTGTATCCAAACTCACAGCATATGTGTTGTTGTATTTTGCACGACAATTGTTGTAATAAAGTTGCAGTTGTTTTCTGTACCATGTATTTGACGACTCAGAATGGGTTGGGTGGAATGGACCTATTTTGGGGTTGTCACAGTTACTATGCATTCTATTTTTCTATAAATAGCAGCTCATTCTTTCATTATTTCTTACGAATTCACTGAACTCTAGAGAGAGAAACTATAGAGAGAAACTATAGAGAGAAAGAAGAAGAGTATTCTGCTACTTAACTACTTCCTTATTTCAGCTCTTCTTTAAAACGGTAAGGGGTGTTATTCTTTCTTATTCATGAAGAGAACTGTTGTTATTCTATTTTTTATTATTCTGTTGGAATAACCTGTATACGCGGTCTACCCTATACTTGGTGACATTCTTCTATTATTCTGTTGGAACATCCTGTCTGTGCGTTTTACACCGGACCTGGTTCCGTTTTTATTATTATTCTGTTGGAACATCCTGTCTGTGTATTTTACACCGGACCTGGTTCCGTCTTGTTATTATTCTGTTGGAACATCATGTCTGTGTGTTTTACACCGGACCTGGTTCTATTATTTATTATTCTGTCGAAATATCCTGTCTGTGCGTTTACGCCGGACCTGGTTCCATTATTTATTATTCTGTTGGAATAACCTGTCTGTGCGGTCTATCGCATGCCGGGTGATTTCTTTTGTTATTCTATTCTTTATTATACTCAGTTGGTTAAGTTTTGACTTCTATACTCCATGAAATTAGTGGAATATCCTTGATAATTGTGGTTCATCCAGTATCTTTTTATGAAAATATTCTTCTAAGTATTCTTGAATTTTACTCCATAAAACAGTATCATGTTGACAATTTGGACGTTGTTAATTCTTGGATAAATTAATTCTTGAACTTGTTTTATTGAATTCTTATATCATTGTCATCATCCTCATGTTTATAAAATGTTGAAAGTCATCTGTGGCCTGTAGTGCATAGATGGACTTGGTATGATTATGATCAGGGATTATTCGGTATAATCATGACCGTAATATTACAAATGATGTGGTAAAAGTCCTCATTGGCCCGTAGTGTATTGATGGACAGTTGTTGGCATGATCATGACCATTAATGAATACACGAATATCCTTGGCCGTAGTGCAGGGGTGATTCGATGATGTGGATTATTTTATTAAGCTGAGTCCCAGCGATAACAGTGTTGAAAAATATTTTAAATCATAAAAGATAGTAGAGTTTATTTTCTACTTGACTCTTTTAATGGATTGCTTGTTCCGCTGCAGTTAAACTTAATGTCTATTATATTTTATCAGTTTAACATTATTGAAAGCTAATGATAATTTATTCTGCATTATCTTTGTCATAATATTTCTTACTGGGCTAGTTGAGCTTACCCTTTCTTTCACTGTTCTCTTCAGGAAATGAGAACGTAGCTGGGGCAAGTCGGGGAACGAAGTGATGGTTCGAATGATAGTATTAGTTAGTAGTCCTCACTATTCTATGTAATAGTGTGTTAATAAATGTAATGAGGACTCCTTTTGAGTATGAATATTCTCTAGAAGATAATATTTATATTCAAACTCACAGTTTATGTTTTGTCGTATTGTACACGACAGCTGTATTAGTAAGTTGTATTTGTATTCTGTACTTTGTATCTGACGACCCAAGATGGGTGATGTATACCTAATTTTGGGGGCGTCACAGGTGAGTCTTCTCTTGACATATCATTATCTCCACTGTCTCTAATTGAGAATTATACTTCAAACAAACACCAAGATTATATAGGTAGTGCTCGTAAATTTACTCAGCAAGTGGATGAGCACAATCCTGTCTTATGATGACACGAGGTTGTATGTCATTAGACATCTTGTATGATAGTGGCAAAACACCCTTTCAACGTTGGGTTCGCTTCACCCTAGATGATTCACCAAATATAACTACTAAATGATGACCACCGTTCTATTCTCCTGTTACCCCCGCTCGACCCAGCTACACTATTATTACCTGAAAGGAATTGTGAAACAGAAGGGTGAGCACAACTAGCCCAGTAAAGACTATCATGACTAAAGATAAATAAGTTATCGATAGCCTTCAACAGAATTAAATCAGAGATTTAGAACATATGGTAGATGATAAAAATTTTAACCATAGTTGCAGCGGAACGAGCAATCCATTAGAAGAGTCAAATAGACTACAAAGTCTATTATCTTCTCCATGTTAAAAATCCACCAACAATATTTTATCCCTGTAACATCAATCAACAATTCTGGTCCACAATCATATGAATAACTCATAATCATAATTATAGTTCTAAATTCATCTTCTCATCCAGGACGAAGATAATTTTTATCACCTATCTTTACGTAAAACATCAAAGATCATGGTTACACCAAATCACATTTCCTGTTCATAATCATACTAATAACTTCATCTTTGCACTACGACCAAAGATATTCATTTGTATCACCAGTTGGTCATGTTCATCTCAACACCTGTTCATCTTTGCACTACTGGCCAAAGATATTCAACAACATGTCATCTTTCCACTGCGGGCCAAAGATATTCATCAACAATTCATCTTTGTACTACTGGCCAAAGATATTCAACCACAGGCCATCTTTGCACTATGGGCCAAAGATATTCATCACCAGTTCATCTTTGCACTACAGGCCAAAGATATTCAACAACAGTTCATATTTGCACTACAGGCCAAATATATTAATATCTCAAAGAAATATATAATCATTTCAGAATTTATATAAACAATAATTATAACAATGTTGATCAATTCACCTTTGCACTTAAGCTAAAGATATTCAATTATAAATTCAATGGTCATGATCATACCAGTCAACAATTTAACTTTGCACTACTGGCCAAAGGGAACCCATAGTCATGATCATACCAAAAATTTACTCATCTTTACACTCAAGTCAAAGAGAAATATCATCATTAGGGTTATAAAAATGTTATATATGATAATAAAATCAATATAATCAACATATAGATTTAATCTCAAGAGTAATATTCATAAATCAACTATAATTTAGTCAGAAAAAGAAACCAATTTTGTCGTGAATAGTAACTCGTGAATAGTAACTCATGAATAGTAACTCGTGAATAGTAATTCATGAATAGTAACTCGACATGAAAAAGGTAGAAATTCCACAATAAAATCTATACCAATATTTCGGTATAATGATATTGAAAGAATAATATTTCTTAAGCTTATAAACAATTTATTTTAATTGTTTACACTTTACTAAATAATGCATTTAATCATCCTAAAATGTCAAACTCATAAGATTTCATTACCAATAACCGAAACCCTCATCAAAAATATGCATATACCTCATATAGGATTCTCAAGCCATAAAATCCTATTTTTCAATTTTCTTACTTCATATAACATATTTAATTCATTTACTCATAACTAGTCTATTTTTATGAAAAATACCAAATCAGTTCCAAAAATATTTCTTTTCTGAGATTTAGCATAATATAGTCTCATATTAAACATATATTTTTCTCAAAATTTTTAAAACTCATTTACTATTTTTTATATGGCCAAAACAGCCAAATATTTAGACATTTATCATAAATTGTAATTTTATCTAAAAATTCCGAAATTCACAGAGTACACTGATATTATATAGATATACTTCCAATAAAAATTTCATCAATTTTAGAGTTAACCACAAGGAGTTATAAGCGGTTACTTTTAAAATAGTCTTTTCCCGTAAAATTCATAACTCTTAATCTATACATCTAAAAATTACCATTTTTGGACACAATTAATAAAACTCATCAAAATATCATTTCAAATTTTTCCAGAATTTTTTGAAGGTCAGAAGAAGTACGAACTGAAAAACATAATAACCCTTAAAATCCCTTACCTCAAAAGAGCAGTACTTCTGACTTGAATATCGGATATAACGCTGAGCAACACTCAAGATATCTAAATACTCACAAAAATATGCTTGATAATATAGAGAGAAAGAAAACTTGTTTCTGATGTGATTTTCAATTCTAACATAAGCACCTATTTATAGAAAAATGCTTGAACGCCAAAGGAGACTAAAATAATAAAATATTAATTTTCTTTTCTACACACCAACCATCCAAGACCAGCCATCCAAGCATGCTAATTCTGAAAAAATATAGCAGCCCACATGTTATTAACACCAACCAAAGTGGGTCCCACCCTATAATTTAATAAAAATTATTTTATTTTCTGAAACTTCAATAATTCATAGAAAATAGTCCTTTTATCAGAAAATTCGAATCTCGCTATTTTTTATAGGAAATTCAATTCTCTACAACTTTGCAGAAGAAAATTTTTCCAAATTCCAAATAAAAATTAACCGAAATTCATAAACGGACGATTTTACAGGCTATAATCAAATTTCAGTCAAGAAATGGGGTCCACCGACACACAAAACATGTGTTAATCATTTAATACAGCAAAAATATTCTTCCTCCTCATATACTCATATATCTCACATTCATTGTAAAATTATCACCATTATTATATTATTAAATATAATAATAAATTATTTTATCAGAAAATATAAAATATCATTTTTCAACAATTGTCACTTAAAAAATTTTCTTCATCTATATCCACATAAAATTAATATTTTTCTCATCATATAAATCAATAATTAATTATTCACAAATAATATTACATAATCACAGTACTGGCAACCAGGCCGTTCCTAGGAAAGAGAGGGCTTTCCAATAAGGATTTCTCCTTATTGGCGCGCAATTAGATGACCAAACCTCTACTTAGACAGAACTTTCTAGACATTGTCAATAATGCTATCTAATAATATTATTCCAAATAATATGAATTATTGATCTGATAATGGAGATGATGTGCAGTGACAATTATTGAGCGACAATAATATAAAAAATCAACGCAGTAATTATTGAATTAATAAAATAAAATATTAAACAGTAATTACTGTAACAATTATTGAGTAGTGTCTTCTTACGTAAGGATCAATAATTCAAAAATACTGTGCAATACCGTGTGCTACTGTGTAATAACGCGTATTACTGTATTTTAACCACCGGGTATTCCAACAGTATTAACGGTAACAACTACGCCGTTAATTATAAAAACTCAATTTTGTCGTTATCTTCATCCGACAGTTATTCTGTTATGGGGCCCACAAATGACTGCGTCGTCGTACGGATATTCCCGATAAAATGAATATTCCACGACCAAACGAATATTCCTCGACAATAATGAATATTTTATAGCCACTTGCGTATTTTGAAAAAAAAATTCCTATATCACCCTTAACTTTAACTTTTATCAATTTAACCATTTACTGAATAGTAATTATAAGAAAAATTGAATACTTTTATTTCATAAAATTCGGGGTCTTACAAAAATTGCCCAACTAACATAACAAATAAGGATGAAAACAAACCTTAATTCATTCCCCTAAATTTTAGATTTATAATCTTCTAAATCACTACAAATTTAAACTATTTTGATAATATCAACTGTTTTGATATTATCCTTTGTAATTTAATTATTATTTAATAAAATCACTTTTTTATGCTATTAATTAATTTTTTAGATTTATAATCTTCTAAATCACTATAAATCTAAACAGTTAGTCGCATAATGTCATTCTCTTAATTTTTTAGATTTATAATTCCCTAAATCACTACAAATCTAAACTGTTTTGATATTATCCTTTGTAATTTAATTATTATTTAATAAAAGCACTACTTTATCTCAACATTACTCCTACAATGTATATTCATTTATTTTTCTATATAAAATTTGATTATCGCATAACAATCTACCATCTTCTTATTATATTTTAATTTATTAATTGTACGTATACATTTATTATTAAAAATTGAATAATCCCGCCGTAACGCGCGGATTTGTATCTAGTATTTTACTAAAATGATGTACTGATAAGTTATTAATGATAATAATTTTTAAATAATAATAATAATAATAATAATAATTTTTACAAATGTATTTATATAAATTAATGAATTTATATTATTATTTTTTAATTTTTAAATATTTTAAGTTGGCTTTAAAAATATAAAATTATCTAATACTTTGAAATTATTATTATTATTATTATTATTATTATTATTATTATTTTGAAATTATTATAATTTAAAAATTATTATTATTATTACTATTATAATTACTTTGAATGGTGCCTGCCGGAATAATTTTAATTATTTTTTATTATAAAAAAAGTGGACCTTTATGTCCACGTCATCATAGATATTAACTAGGTTAATGACCATTTTGTAATTTTTTTTAGTATAGTAGTACATTTGTAACAAAAAAAAATTAATAATCATAATAAAAATCGGATTCCACTACAGCGATCAAAAAATCAATTATCCTGTATATCTTCTAATTTGATTTTCTTCTTGACAGCTAGGGGTGTAAGCCGAGCCAAGTAGTTCGGTACTCGACTCTAGATCGACTCGAAAATATGATCAAAATCTCAAATTCGAAGTTGATCCGAGTCGAATCTGATCCATACTCGTTTTTTATTTGATGATACACAAGTCGAATTCGAGCATACTAGTGTTCGCTCATATATATTAGGGTTTGAGTATTTTATTTTTTCTCGAACCATACTCGATATTTGCTGGATGAATCATATTCGAATATTGGTCTGATCCATGCTAGTAAGTTAAATATGTGACATTTATATTAATCTTTATAATTTATAAAGTGTAGTATAAAATTGTGTAAACTTGTACTTGAATAAATCAATTAATTGAATGTCAATTTATATTACATTCTCTATTATTTCAATACATAAATAAAAGTGAAAAAGTTTTATATATAAATATTAGTTAAGTAACCAATTTAGTATGTAGTGATTCAATTTTAAATAAAATAGTTCATATTCGAAACTCGATTTGAAGGCTCATGAGTAACTCGTTTTGTAAACAAATCGAATATTTAAGAGCCGAGTAGGTCCGAGTTTAATTTAACGCAAAAATATAAATCCCTTACTGAATCCAAGTTCAAAATTTTTGAATCAAACCGAATTTAAACATAAAAATATTTATCGAGATTCGACTTGTTTAGATCTCTAATGACAGCTTCATGGCCTTTCAAATTTTGCTTATTGAATTCTTTCTTTCATCTTGGGAGTTGGGGCTTGGGACAATCTCTGACTCTAAACTGAACTGAAGTGAGTAAGTTTGTTTTGTTTTGCACCATACCTTTACCTTACGGGCAGAAAAGGTATGAACAGATGATTTGACATGCAACTGGCCTCTCCCTCTCTTACTTATATCTTTTAGGATGTGTTTGGTTTTCATTTGCAGTTTTAGCATTTGATGTGCTTAGACAGACAGGATACGGTTATTATAAAATTTATTTTTTGATAAGTTGGTTAATTAATCGATAGAATATTGATACATAAAAAATTTTGTTTACGTGTCAATACTCTATTGATCAATTGATCAACTTACCTAAAAATAAAATTTATACTAACCACTTCCTTGTAGACATATAAACTCACAAAATTCTTCACATTAATTTTTTAGACAAAGTATTTGAAATAAATTATTTTTAAAAAAATAAGATTTTAAATTGTGCATATTTATGAATTTTCAAATCCACCAATTACTTAAATACACTGGTGCCCTCTAATCTAATCAAACAAACAATTAGCCCCACTATACTTTTGAAAAGGAAGAGATTGATGTGATATTAATATAATATATTATTGGTCATTATTTTCTATTAAACAGAGAAATGGAAGTGTTCCTAAACTTTTGCTTTTAGGGTAAGAAAGGAGAAATTCCTAAGATGAGTGTTGTTAGAACCTTACCAGTTCAGTCGTTCCTAAATGACCATACTACTACTACTACTACTACTACTACTACTACTATATGGGGCACAATGTTAATTACTCTATGCACTTCTTTACACACACAAAAAAAAATAGAGTTGAGGGTATAAATTAAAGGAACTCCACTTTAGAATTAATTAATTAATTAATGCAACAATTTAAAAATATGAAATAAATTAGTTAGTGGGCTGCGAGTGATGAGAGGTCATATCAAATAAAGATTTATATTCATTTCTCTTCTTGATTTGGTAATAAGAGACAATAGGTTGCTATGCATGGAACTCTTCTACTTGAGAATTCTCTTTCCAACAATTGACTTTCTTTTTATCGAATTAATTAACGATGATAATGTTTTCTATTCCTTCTTCCTTTCTTTCTGCCAGCTCTGGCATGGCATCTACTAGTGTTCACAATCCAAGGCATGAATCTTTTCACCATGTTCTCACATTTCATAGAGATACCTTTTCTTTTTCCATATTCATTTTTATCTTTTTTAAGTTTTAGGAAATAGGTTGATGATCTTCGATGGCATAGACGCCTCCTATATATTTCATATACTTATATTTTAAAATTATAAATTAATGAATTTTGTTTAGACAAAAAGATTTATTACGATAAAAAAAATATCAGGTACATAATTTTAATGATTCAAATTAAACATCCTATATAAAGAAATTTAATGTTATCCTTTTTTGATAACTATATATATATAGTCCCACCTTTTGTAAAACACATTGTTCTCAAGGTTCTTCCAAGAAGATTCCTATGGCTAAAAATGCACACTAAATTAAGTGTTATTGGTTGAAATAAAAATTTTATCCTTTCTCTGTTCTTTTTGTTAAGTTATGAATATTAAACTAATGCTACGTTGAGTTACCAAGTCATTTGACTTTAAACGATTTCTTTTGTTGATCACTTAATCACACAATAAAATGAGTTGAAATAATGGTTAATTGAGTCTTGTTATCTATTATGATAAATTGATACCAAATTACAACTAATATTTATCCACCAAACTGAAAACATACATGAAAAGTTGGGTAGAATTGAAGCTAGATAATTGGACTATAATTGTAGTCCATTGAGTCACTGAATAACGGGAAAGGTCTTGTTAGATAAACTAGTTGATAGTTCAAATAATAAATTAAATGATAGAAATTGATATTTTTATATGTGTTTTTGATATTTTAACATAGTTCTTTCTCATATGATAAGAAAGTGGGTCACATCTTTATGTGAGAAGAGACCGTGTGAAAATATTATAAATTTATGTAGAAATAATATTCTCCTAAATAATTTGTCAAATATACGATGAAAATGTTATTTTTTTTTTGTCATAAGTTTTTCTTACATAAACTTTTCAATTTGAGTTGAATAGATTATAATTAATATTTGAGTGCATTTAGGGGATTTTCAGTTTCCGATCTTTATAGAGAGAGAGATACTTCTCTCTTTCTTTTTTTAGTATTTTCTGTTTGTATTTTTTTCCCTTTTATAAAGTGGGGGATAATTTATTTCCCTCTCTTTTCATCTAATATATTTTTCTTTTATCTATATGTAATGTATGTGGGTGTTGTAGTTAATATCAGACTAAATACCATAAGGTGCGACAGGATCAGATGCACTCACATACCTGTCCTTGAATGCCCATTTGCATTGCAACAATTGGGTCTAACATTACCCCTTGAATGCCCATTTCTAGCGATTTTTTTGGGATTTTTTTTAGTACCTCCCAAAAAAATAAGGATATTATTTTTTGTATGTATTTAAATTATATTTAAAATATTATTTTTTATAAAAATTTTAATTAGAATAAATATTATATATTTTTTGAGAGTTACTAACAAAAAAACTAAAACAAAAGTCACTAGAACGTCGCTCTAGGACTCTTTGTATTCTACTAGAACATCCTGTCTTGTTTTATCAGTAAGTCTACAGCGACTGGCGGGTTCTGACCGGGGTAGCAATCGGCCGGATTTTTTTTATTTTTTATTTTTTATTTTTTTGCTTTTGACTATCAAATAATTAATGTGATTTATTAGAACTTAAATTTTTATAAAATGCAGTGATTTAGGTATCATTTGGATACATGTCAAAAACAGAGTTGTACAGTCTGTGAAACTCTATTTTTTACATGTATCAAAATGATAACTAAATTACTACATTTTATAAAAATTTTAATTTTAATAAATCACATTAATTATTTAAAAATTAAAAACAAAAAAAAATAAAAATAAATTTCCGGCCGTTCGCCACCCCGATCGAAATTCCCTGTTACCGTAGAAGGATTCTAGTTTTATTATATTCTCTAGCTACTAAGCTAAAAAGAATTAATGTACCCCCACAAAGTGAGAGATGACAGAGGAGAGAGAAAGATAGCACTACCTACCTCTTGATTTCCCCTGTTGAGTTTTGAAGTTGTTTGATGATTTGGGGTACTGGTTCTTTTAGCACTATAAATATGGGCTTAATTTCTGTATTTCAAATCATCCCAACAAAATATCAAAAGAGAACATTAGTTTTCTCTCCCTTTAATTTAGTATATATATTTCTTTTATATTATATTATATTATATATAGATAGATAGATAGATAGATGGCAAGAATGTCAACAGATCCTTTGGTAATAGGGCGAGTGGTCGGAGATGTTGTGGATTATATAAGTCCCAGTGTCAAAATGAGTGTCACTTACAACTCCAGCAAGCAGGTCTACAATGGTCATGAGCTCTTTCCTTCCTCAGTCACCTTTAAACCTAAGGTTGAGGTCCATGGTGGTGACATGAGGTCCTTCTTCACACTGGTATATTGCATATACATCCGCATATGTGTGTGTTTATACATATACATATATATATACACACACACACATATATTATTAATTTCATGAGTTGAATCCTAGCTAGTTCTATATATGTTTTTTGCAGATCATGACAGACCCAGATGTTCCTGGTCCTAGTGATCCATACCTGAAAGAGCACCTGCACTGGTATATCCTTAATTAAATCCTTCATAAGAAAATCCACATCTGGGAAGAAAAAAAAAACATTAGTACTAACATCAATAATATACCCAACTGTCTATATATTAGGGTAAATAATTTATAATTTACTAGCCTTGGGCTTTACATGACATGTTTCATACATGAATTATTAATCATTTTGATAACAATTATGACATACTTTGGCAAAATCATAAAAATAAATAGCATGCAATACACAATTTCTGTGAAAAACTAAGGAGGCCTAGGAGAATTTCACTATTTAGAATGTGGAGTTTACAAATCGTATGTAGATCTCTCACAAAACCCAAATCGCATTACACCAAAACTGTAGTTTTTCTGACTATTAGGTTCTCATCACTATCCGTCCTTCGCTTCTACCATGCACTAAACTCATTTTTATTTTCCTTTTGACCGCGGCACACTTTTAGTAGAGGGATCTGAAAGTACTAGAATTTGATCAAACACAAAATATTATTATTATTATTATTATTATTATTATTATTATTATATATATATATATATATATATATATATATGTGTGTGTGTGTGTGTGCATGCTTAGTATATTATTAGATAACCAAAGCATCAAATTGATTTTTTTAACTGTATGGAAATTTTTTGTGCTATATATCTTGCTTCACTGATGGAATGGAAAAACTCAATAGCTAAGCTTTAGCACAAAAGTTAATACATACATATTTAGCAAGCTACAACTTAACATTTATAACTTAGATTCGACTTCTCTTACAGGATAGTCACAGACATCCCAGGCACAACAACTTCTTCATTTGGTATGCCTCCTTTTCCACTTATAGCCATACAATAACTACATATATGTTGAAAAAAATATGATTCTGGCTATTTTCATAACTGATTGGCAAAATGTAGTTTTGATTAATTTACTTGTGACAAAGAACAAAACTGTCATTAGTGAAATCTCTGAGTCGGGCTTCTGATTTCAGGTCGTTCAGTATGGACAATGTATTTAGACAGTTTATAAAAACGAGTTGCATTATACTTTCATTTCAAATGACATTTGATATATATATATATATATATAAGATTATACAATTACAAATCTTTGTTATATAAATGCAATTTGTTTCCATAGACGACCTAAATAGACTACTCATTTTAAACTATCTGGAATTAGGATCCTGCCACATACCTACATTATTCCGTACTGTGTGTGTGTATTGACCGGTGGTTCTACCTTATAACCGCTGCAGGAAGAGAGGTGGTGAGCTATGAGATACCGAGGCCAAATATAGGAATCCACAGGTTTGTGTTTCTTCTTTTCAAGCAGAAAGGAAGGCAGACAGTGACTGCACCTCCTACAAAGGATCGATTCAATACTAGAAAGTTTGCAGAAGAAAATGAGCTTGGCTCCCCTGTTGCTGCTGTCTTCTTCAATTGCCAGAGGGAAACCGCAGCTAGAAGGCGTTGATAATTAATTTTAAATTTAATTAATTATGAACGACTATATTTAAATATTTATATTGTGGTATTGCTACTAAATTGATTAATGGGTATTTTAGAATAAGCTTGTGGGTGCAACTTTAAAATACACCCACTAATAACCGCAATGTAACCTATTTGTATTGATCTTGATTTGATGAATGAAGAATATGATGATTAATGGTCTACTTGTGTTGGTTCCAAAATGAGAGTCATTGTTTTTCTCTCTTTTTTTGGTGTCCCTCAATGAGAGTGTCATTTAATATCATTTTTTCTTTAAATTGTGCTTTGTCTCAACTTTCGCAGCTTGTTTTGTTATCTATAGCAATTGGGAAAAGCCTAAGGGTTCCCTCAGTTTTGAGATAGACTTTTACAGTTGGGGTGACAAGAGCAAATTAGGGTTCACACGACTTAATTGAATTTAATGTATAATTTGGAGTTCACATTATGATTAAATGAAAAGACAGAATAGTAGAAAATAAATAAGCAAGACTGAGAGAAATTTTCACGTGTCCCGAGGCAGAAAACGCATGAAGACGACTCATTTTGAGAATTGATTGAGTGATTAGATTGGTGGCTAGAAAGACAGGACGATCTGGGCATTACTCTGGTGACTAATATTTCTGGAATTTCTCCGAGATCATGTGCCTGACACGTGACCACTTTCTAGGAAATTCTATATATACCCCTTCTATTCCATTGAGAAGGGACTTTTAAACTTTTGGGACTTTTGGAGGACTTTAAGACTCTCTCTCAACCCGAAGAACTTAAGAAGGTTCTCTAGATCATTGCTACCTTAACAAGGTTCTTGGATCCTAAAAGTTCTGCCATGTGTCATTAGAGTAATCGCTCACCTGTTCTTCTCCCCTTTTCAATTCATCAATCAACTATGTACTCTTTGTGAATTTTTCTCCTCCTTAGCCAACACGAAACCCTAATCCTAGTAAGGTACATTTTCTTCGTCCACGTTTCTTTGGCGACTCTGTTGGGGAGGTGTACAATTTGTGAAAGGTATGCCCATAACTCGAAGTGGGAGAACTACCGGAAGAGTTTCAGCGACAACTAGCATTACTTCGCCGGATTCAATTCCAAGACAAGCGAATCAAGCTTTCCAAGGAGCAAATCTGGATCACGGTCAACCTATTATTAAAGACACTTTGGAAGGAAGTTCAACGTCACCATACATGTCTAATCAATAACAAACAAACGTTAGGCAGACAGGCACGGGAAAGCAAGGTGGGAAAGCAAGTGTAGAGCAGATAAATACTGTGCAACTAGGAGATGCTCAAGGCATTGAAGGAAGCACGAGAAGAATAAATAATGATGATGGCTATGATGTTGGAGATGCAGAGGAAGCAAGAGGAAATGGGAATTTTCGCCAACAATTGATGCAAATCCTCACTTTCAAGGCCATGTTCACAGGCAATTCGCAGGGAGAACGAGCAAGAGTGGAGGACAACAACAACGACAAGAACAACAAAGAGAATCAAACTTTAACGCCATTAATGGAGAATCAGTCGATTCCAATCATCAACTTGGAACCCCAGAACAGTGGTGACGTGCCACAACCCAGACTGGAAGCAAGCCAGCCTTGGACAAACATCATCCCGACTACTCTCTCCACATTTTCACAAGTGCAGATACCAACGATCCCGAGCCACGTCCAACGAACCAGCCCACAAGCACAACCGATAGAAACTTTACATGATGTAAGTGTACATCAGCCAATTTCCTTACCATACATATCGCCCATGCATCAATACATTACAACACCCCAAAAAGTCCATACCACGAGCCAATACGTGACTAATGATGATATAATTGATGTGATCAATCAACTTCGCAAGCAGACATCTCGACTTTCAGAGTTAGACTTTACTCCACCCTACCCGATACATATTCGGAGACAACCTTACCCGACAGGATATATTGAGCATCCCCCACAGTTTCTAAAATACAACGGGGAGAAAAGAAATGTTAGGGAACATATTGTCAGGTTTTTAGAGTCGATGTCTCCGTGGTTATGATATGATGAAGTGAACAATCACAATTTGTTGCTGAGGGAATTCAACAAGACTTTGACGGATAGTGCCTTCAGTTGGTACGTACTATAATTTGGAGAAAGGGTGAGTCCATGATTGGGATGATCTCAAATTGTAATTTTTAAAGAAATTCTTCTATGTGTAGAAACAGGTAACCATTGTAAAAGTCGAACAAGGAGCTGTCAGATTATTTAGACAGATTTAAGGCCCAAACACATAAGTGTGCAAAAACAATTGAAGAAAAGAATTTGGTGAGCATATGTAACAATGGTGCTTTAGATGCCTTCAAGCCTCATCTCATTACAAAGCCATGTGATTCATTTACGATCTTCTCGTCTTTTGCATAAGACTTGGGATGAATAATCATGACACTGCCCCCCAACCATGCGACAGTTGCATGGAAGGGCAAGAGGATGACAACTGTGACTTTGGCATTTTCTTAGTCAAAACCACAAGGGGGCAAGAAGGAGAAGAAATAGAGAAATTTTGAACAGAACAGAGGAAAGCCAGGGGACAAATATGCAAGAAAGTCAGTCTCGGAGGCTATTACGTGTAGTGAGAAGGCATTCAGGAGTATGTACGAACAATGGGTTGAGCACGGAGTGGTGAAACCTCTGAGACCTAGATTTGTTGTGACGAAAGAGATGAAAAGAAGATCGGACTTCTGTGTATATCACCAATACGCAGACATTCCACTATGGACTGTTACAGTCTGCGAAGAATATACTATGAAAAGTTAGCAGCCGGATAAATTGAACTGGGAAAAAAAGCAGCGTACATGACAAGCCACTACCAAATCACAAAGGAAAAGAAACGTGCAACACTATTACCATGGTGCAATCCCGAAAGTTGAGATGATGGAAAATTCAAAAATGACAGAAGAAAGAGAGGAATATGGTCCAGGCTTGCAGGTGACGGCGTTAATGAATAAAGCCAAATTCAAAAAAAAATCGATCATATAGGATTGGCCAAGGAAGCAAGAATAGAAGTAACCAAGGCAATCATTAAAGCTGACGAGACGCAGAAAACCTGGGTGGCTGTAAGTAAAGGATTCGTGAAGACGATGAAAGAAGAAGAAAATAAGATATCTTTCTCAAGAGTTGATAGAGAGATAAGATACCCGCACAACAGGTCGATGTATGTGACAACATTAATCAATGGTATAGAAGTGTGGAGGGCGTTCATTGACAATAGAGCGTCTGTAAATATTATGCTCTACACCGTGTTTAAACAGTTTGGTCTGCCAGAGAAGAAGATTGTGAAGGAAAAAAATACACATTACAAGGTTCACTAACCAAAGCACAAGAACCCTTGGACACATCAAGGTGGATATGCAAGTTGGGAAGATCTGTGGACCCTATGATGTTCCATGTAGTCAAGGTGGATGCAGCATATCATGTTTTGTTTGGAAGGGTTTGGCAAAATAACTACGGGGTAATACCATCGGTCTTTCACCAATGCCTAAAAGTTATTTGGAAAGAGAGAGAAGTGAAGGTATTAGCAACAAGAAATCCCTTCGAATAAGAGGAGGCAAACATTACCGAAAGCAACTTTTTCGATGATGTCGTTGAAGAGGGAGAGAACCAAATTGCAAAGTCTGACTCCCTAATGTTAGTAAGCTTGGAGTAAGTGCAGGAGGATAAGTACGTACCTACAAAGAAAGAAAAGAAGAAAACCTCAAAATTACAAGGAGAATGTTCCAAGAACAAGAAACCAATGGTAGTGGATCTGGAGAAAGAAGGAAAAGGAAAAACGAAGAGGCCAGCAGACCCTGAAGATGCTAGGAACACTCACATCCCTTCTAGATACCCATCATAACACTCACCTCCCCTCTAGTTTATTAAGTAACAGTTAGTACCCCTGCGAGTTCTTAGGGTTGAATAAATAGATAAAGTTACATATTTATCCTTGTATGATATCAAATTTTAATTTCTGAATAATATATATATATATATATATATACATGTTTAATTATCATTTTTTAATATAATTTATTTTAATTATAGTTTTATTTGTAATTAAAACTATCTCATTCAAATTATTGGTAACTTACAAAAAAAAAACTAATTTAATTTCATTAACGCATATTTTTCGATAAGTGATACAAATATTAAGAATTTTAAATTAAATTATTAATTGAGTTGTTCTAATTAGAGTGATTGAGTATGTTGATAGTTTAGTTTTTGGTGTTTAATAACAAAAATTATTATTTGAATTCTTTGTTTCATATATATTATGATTTTTATATGTTAAATTTTCTTGAGTATATGTCAAAATTTGGGATGTTTATGATTGTGATTACATTTTTTATTATACAGTTGGTGTTGTGTTTCATGTAATGTTGAATAAAAGAAAATATAATAATACTTATTACCACATTTATCTTGTAAAAATATTTTTCTTTCAATATATTTTCTCTTTTTTTTTAGTAACAACATTTGTTATTTTTACAGTAAATAATTATATTGTGACTTATGTTTAGTTTAACATTTGAGAAAAATAATTAATATAATTTTTAATACTTTTTTATATGAATAATAAGATTCATTCTGTAATAATAAGTTTGTTTTACGTAAATTTTAATATTTGAGAAAAATAATTATAATTTTTTTGCGTTAATTTGTACTTTTTATGAGTATTAAAATTTTACTTTTTATTTACAAAAAAATATTTAAATGTATATCACATAAATTTTAATATTTGAGAAATTTAATTAGCAAAAAGTGTGACTTTATTTTCATGATAAAATGAATATTTATTATTTTTTGACATTTATGTTATTTATTGCGCAAGTTTATAATTTAATTAATTAGATCAAGTTAAGTAAAAAATATAATATAAAAATTTATATTTAGTAGATATATTAAACATTATAACTTAAAGGGTGCATTAGATATTTTATTAAAAATATTTTTAGATATTTATTGATCAATTATATTAGGATAGTGAATATTACATATTATTTATTAGAGGTACTAATTGTTATTTAAAAAATTAAAAGAATTATAAATATTATTATAATTATCACCAAGGGGTTGAAATACCGGACCATAAAATATTAGAAGAAGACAAAAAAATAAAGAGAAGCGGTTAGAGAACTAATAATGAAAGCGGTTAGAGAACTAATAATGAATATATAATTTTCACTTGGGCAAAGTTTATTTATAAAAATAATGAATAAAATAAAATTATATGTATTAATTTAACACTAGTATAGAATATTTTATAGCATGATTTATCAGTTACTAAATCTCATGAACTATTTATTATTATTTTTAAAATTATTGGATACTATAAAGTAGGGGTTATATAACACCATTTTTCACGTGAGATTATAATTCATCCTCAAATGACTTTTTAAATAACAAAATATGTTTATGATATTAAATACTAACAAATTAATCATAAAATACAATAATATGTAATAATAAATTAGTACAAATAGTCATATATTTTCATTTTTTTAAAGCAAACATTGCATTGAACACTTAAAAATGGACTGCATTATTCACTGTATTGTCTAAAAATTACTCTTTCTGTCCAATTTTATTTGTTTTAATTTGAAATAGCACACCTATTAAGAGAAAATAAAATATCTAAATTACCCATTTTAACGATTATATTATCATCCTGTTTGTTTTAGTTAATTTTCTAACCCTTTGTTTCTCTTTTTTTGATTAATAATAAAATAAAGGAGAGTGAAAAAAAAGTGTGATTGAGCTTTCAATGTCAAGATTAGTAGTGTTACTTTTTTTTAATATATGTAATGTTGTTTTAAATGAAATTTTTTAATAAAATTAAATGATGATAGTATTAAAAAAAAATAAAGTCAAAAATAATATTAAAATAAAAAAAAATTAGAACAAATGAACTTGGACAAATGAAATATTAAAATGAAAACAAATATTTTCACATAAAATATTAATATTTTTACATGATACATCTCGCATAAATAATAAATAAGTCTCACCTCAGTATAAAAGAGAATCATACAAAAATATTATTTTAATATATATTAATATCAATTTCCTATTAAAAAGGGTAAGTGGAGGTTACGATTAACAATTGTTTGTCACACCTCGGGAGTCGTACAAATATAATTGATTGAAAATCGATTTTACTATAAGGATTTGTTTGGCAGTATGACCTTTACCATAATAATAATATTGTTAATGGATCAAATTAATTTATAAATTAAATTTCATTTGACTATCAATGAATCGGTTATGTGTGCTTAATTATTTGGCAATAAATATATCGTCGTGTTATTAAATGGAGTATCATGCATGGCAAACCGGCATTTCATCGGCTCTAGTGGATTTTTTAATTTATAGGATTTTGGCACGCCATATTATTTATTAAAATAATCTCTAATTACTACAGATAAGATTTATTATAATTAATTAATTGTTGAACATTCATTCATTCATTCATTTGCCACGTATTAATGCACGAGACAATGGAGTGGAAGAACCAGTACATAAATGGCCAAAATATGTATAAAACAGTGGGGGCCACAATAACCATCTATCTATCTATAAATATGACACTAAAAAGTTCCAATCTTTAGACTTGAGAGTCTTCAAATGAGGCAGAGAGCGATTTCAACGAAGAAACCACGCATTTGAAGAAAATTGGGGCATAAACTAAACTACTTTTAAGTAAGTGCTTAATATCTATTAATTATAAAAGTTTCTTCATGACAACTCTTTGTTTTTCTAGCTAGCTCCTTAATTCTGAGTTCTTAATTAATTTCTCAATTTATATAATTTTGTTGATCTTAATTAGATTTGATGATTCTTACTTACTATATCCTCCTTGCATGCATGATTAGCTAGCTAGCTAGCTAGATCTATCTACAGAATTGTGAATTATATATTTTCAATTTAAGATGATAATGGTGATGATGATTTTATTTTTTTGATATCTCTTTTGTTATTTGAATTAGCCTAAAATAGAAGTAGGTACTTGTAGTATATATCAGAAGTGTGTTTAGACAATTAATTTAATGTAACGGTCCTGGAATCATTTACTGGTGATTAATTGTTGACAAAAATGGCATACACACAGTCCACAGAAATCAAATTATATAAATATATATATATATATATATATATGGGTTAATTTTTAATTTTATATAACTTAAGTCACTTCAAATACAAAATGATTTTGATCTTCATTTAATTATTCAACTGTATAATGTAAATTGCATGTAAAAAATAGTAAATTAATTTTCACGTAAATATATATGCAACGGCAACAAAAGTGTGTGTGTACTAGTCTAAAGATAATTGCATAATAGTAGTAGTTATGTTCACTATAAGATATGTGGCCGAAGTTATGTAATTACCACGTACAATTACATTGCCATTAACAGACAATATATATATATATATATATATATATTAAAATCTAAAACGGTTCCTTCGCTAGCTTTGCCAAATCTGTATGAAATACTGGGGGCCACCGGCCAGTGTAAGTGTGTAACCATCTATACTTAAAACAACTAAGAGTTACGATCTTTATACCACTATATAAACACAACCTACGTAACGCCTTATTCAAAATGCCTATTTAATCTACAATCTTTAACCATCTTAGCTAGTTAGTGTTTAAGTAATAATTTTACAGCTTTAACAAACAAACAAAAAATGAAAAAGAAAAAAGAAAAAATTATTTACTAGTACTCTAGCTTCATCTTCACCTGTTCTCTAATTAATTTTTAATCTTAGGACGTTCATGATTCTTTACTACTACTATTCTTGTTTCCCCTCATTTTCCCGCCTTTTACCAATTTTAGTTTTTTGTCTAGTTGATGACCTTAAGGTTCAAAATGAACCCGAGTGGTTCAAAATTCAATTCAAGATCGATTCAAAAAATTCAAGTCGAAACTCGGATTCGATACTTAAATTAGTCGAATTCGAATTCATGTTGATACTCAAACATTTATACGTAGGGATGTAAATATTTATATGTGGTTCCAAAAAGTTTGTCGTTTACAACTTTCGAGGAGAATAAATTATTTACTTTCCTATAATACCCCTACTCTCTCTCATTGTCCCAAGAAATTCTCTTCCTTGTATTAATAGTTTTCAACTTCTCATAAAGGGGTAGTGATGGAATTTCAAACAAATTTTACTTGGTAAATGATACTTTCTTAATCCGTGTGCAAAAACCTTAAGTGACAATCTATTAAGAACGGAGATAGTATTTGTGTATGTCTTAAATACTCGCGAGTAGATCGATTAAAACATGAGTGGAGTCAAGTCGAATTTGAATTTGAGCAAAGACTGTAAAATTGTATTCAAATTCGAATACGAATTCAAGTACCATTAAAACGAATAAAATCTTAGTAAGGTACTGTTCGTTCGTAAGGTTGTAAAATGTGCAAACAGTTCGAGCTCGATTCGTACTAGCTCGACTAAAAGTTCGATTCGAACTCGATTCGAAATATAAATGATTCAAATATGAACAAATTTTAAAATTCGATAAATTACTCGAACCTACTCAAATTATAATTTTCTATTGATACTTAGATCATATTCGTTCGAAAAGTTCAAACTGTCCGGGCTCGATTCGAGATCGTACTCGACTCGCTAGCTAAACAAGCCTCAATCAAACCTTATTTTATACTCGATAAATTTAATGAATCAAATCTGAGTAACTCAATACTCGAGCTCGACTCGATTCATTTACACCATTAACTGTTCGACTACTCAACTTGACTCGGGGTCATTTTGAATTGACCTTGCATGCATGATTTTATCAATGTGCCTAATTTTTAACTATGAAATTGCATATTATTCTCTATTTGAGATTAAATTTAAATTTTAGTTTTTAGTTTACTTGATAAGTTTAGTTTTACTAATTATCTTCTTTTTTTACACTCTCTTTGGTGCCAAATAGCTTGGTTAGCTTGAAAAATAAATGACGAGCTTTGTAATCAAGAGCGGATCTACAAATTTTTCTCAGCAGTGACAGATTTTAATTACTTTTTTTGTTGAAGTTAAATAAAGAAAATTTAAACTAATTATAATATTAACTAATCATAATAATACTTACAAATTGTAATAAATTTTCATAATATAAACTAAAAAAGAAATTTTAAATAAAAAAAAACATTTAGATACAATTTAGAAGACATAAATAGAATAAATATACGTTTGTCTGTACTTGTATTTAGAATATGAATGAATATTTTTTTCCTCCTCAAGTTTAACTCTTCCATTAATTTGTTCCTTTAAATTTATTCACTTATATATTTGTCTCTATCCCTATACCTATACCTATAAAAAAAAATCAACAAGGGCCGCTATGTATGCTGCCCCCTTAGGATTCGCCCCTGTTTGTAATTCTATTAATCTCAACTCTTTTATGTTTCGGAATGTGATCTATCTTTGACTAGTGTGGAATTAAGTGGTTAACGAGTATTGAGTTGTTCATATTTTATTCAAAAAAATTATCGAATATTGTTTGAGGCTCGTTTAACTATCGAATCGAGCACGATCTCAATCGTGCCTAAGCAATTTAAACTTTTCCGGTTCATTTGACAGCCTTATGTGAAATATTGACATGCTTTTGTTGTGATTTACTTGGCGCATTTTCTCATTATCTTTTGGTGTTCCTCGTTTTCTTCTAGATTTTCCTTTCTGTACCACGGTACGTACGTACGCATGTCATTGTGTCTATATATATACATATGTAAATCATTTTTATTCGTTATTGGAAAAGTTCATTTTTATAGTTTAGCCCAGCAATGCTGAACCTGCAACTTGTTCATCAGTCATCACTATATTAATACAAGATATCTGAATTTGAAATTTCACTGCTTAATTGCAAGGTCAAAATTAAAATAATGGAGAACGTCCCAACTGCATCATCCGACAAGGCTAATTCGATCTTCTCCCTTACCCTAGATGAATTTCAAACCAAGAGTGGCAAGAGCTTTGGATCCATGAACATCAACGAAATATTGAACTTTCTGAACGAAGGAAATTCAGATTGTGTAAACCTCAACCAAATGAAAACAAGAAAATATCAAAATGCACCTATCCAACCAGCCAAATCAGCCCCTCAAGAATCTTTTTCCATACCCACAACACTTGGTGGTAAAACAGTTGAAGAAATTTTGTTCGATATCGATAAAGACCAGGAAGCTGAAAATCCATCTTTGAATCTTAATATTGGGACTCATGATCCAACATTTTACCAAGAAAGCCTAGAGAATATGACCTTGGAGGATTTTTTGGTAAAGATTGGAATTTTTAAGAAATCTCCCATGTTTTTTTCCCAAAAAAGTGTGCTTGAAATTTTCCAAAACCCTTGTGTGGATATGGGGTACCATGGCCAATTATTCTCTAATGATCCATCAAGCTATGGTGCAAATAATTTGGTAGGTGAAACTTCTTCATTCAGTCAAGGTGATGATAATAATAACGAGGGAAATGAAAATGGGAGTGATCAGAATGGGAATGGAAATAGTAGCGCGACAGATGTGAGTGATCCGAGAAACAAACGCAGGGCAACAAATGATCAGTCAGAGGAGATATTGGACATGAAGCAGCGAAGGATGGTTAAGAATAGAGAATCAGCAGCACGGTCTCGAGCTAGAAAGCAGGTTCCATATATATCTCAACCCTAAGCAAGCATTTTACTACTTTATTTTGTTAGTTGTTAATTAGGAAAATGAAGTAATATATGTTGAAACTTGAAAGAGTTTTATGAATCATATATTTTGAATACGTTGTTGTATTCACTTATGTTAATTAATCCCATAATATAATCCCACTTGCCCCAAATGAAGAAATTAAAAATTATGCAGAAGAGCAGGAAATTAATGAAGTTTAAACGTTTAGGATGACACATTATAATACTTCAGCATATATATAATTGTGCAAGTTATATAATGCTATAAAGGCCGAATAAAACTAGGATTATGTTTGTTTGCAAGGATTATAATCTCGGGTTTATAATCTATGAGATTATAGGATTATAAACCCGGAATTATAATGTCAAGACTATTAAGTCATTTTGTAATCTAGAGACTAATAATCTCAAGTCTAAATTTAAAAATAAACAAGACACTTAAGATTAATAGTTCTATCCCAAGTATAATCATTGCAAACAAACATAGCACAGCTGAATAACTTCTATATATTTCTAATATCATAATCTATATCTATATTATACCATAACAATTTTTTTTCTCCTTTTGTCCTTACAAGTTATATTACTTATATTATTATTTAATCCTTTTTAATTTAAAATTTTTATGTCTTTTTATTAATTAGTCCTCGGAATATTATAAAAAATTTATACTATATATCGATATGCTAGTATACTAGATAGCTTGTCATAGAGTAGTTGAATAACAATGAAACTAGTCGAATGGTTTATGCAATTTAAATTGTGTTCTACGTGCAGGCATATGCAATGGAAATGGAGTCGCAAATGAAAATATTAAAAGAAGAAAATGTAGAGCTAAAGTATCATTTGGTAAGGACATTTGCATTTTCGATTTAATATAATTTAGCTTTATTTGGAAGAAAATTGAATGTAATCTAGCTAATTAATTATATTTAGTAAGGGCTCTAAGAAGATAATTACTGCATATTTCTTCTTGGATATTCTAATGTTATTTAATTGAATGTATTCTAATAAGGATTTTAAAAAGGTGGTTAATAATGTCAAAACAATTTTTATACTGTCAGAATAAATATGCATTTTAACAATATGCATATAAAATGTATTGTACGCTTGTTACAATGACACTTATTGCTCAATTCTGCGTTATTAGTGACTTTTTAAAAAGATAATTATTAAAGATTTTTTAAACTAATATGAATACATATATATAGAGAGAGAATTAATATTTTCACAAGTGAAAGTATTAGTTTCACAATATACTCTCTCATATGAAGGTGGACCCCACTTACTATTCACGTAATGAGCACTTTGTGGAAGTATAAAATTTATTTTTTGTCTTTTGATGGTATAACCAAACTCGTTGTCTTTTGATTATTCAATTGCAAATTAAGGAAACACTATTTGTTAATTTTGCTCAAATTTTATTTTGTATTGCTGACAAAAAAAAAGATGTTATTAATTCTTATTGACAAACAATTGCAGAAGCATCTGAATGAGCGGTTGGCGGTGGCGCACAGGAGGCAGAACAAGGCTAGAACTCTGACGAGGACCTCCAGCTTTTAATTTGATGGAAATAAATGAATATATATATATATATATATATATATATATATATATATATATATATATATATATATATATATATATATATATCTCATAGCCATGTACCGGAACAAAATAATTAGGGTTTGTTTAAGCATGTGAGACTTTCGAACTTACCATGTTTGTTCAGATCGACTGTATCTTCAAGGGATTACAAATTTCTAAGATTTAATTAGCATGACTCTTATATATAGAGTGCATGGTGTGTGCAATTAATATTAGGATATAATAAAATATATATTATTATTAAATTTAGAAAATTTTAAATTTTGAATGCGTCTGAATGAGTAAAAAATAGTGTTGAATGATATTTTTACTTGCATTCTCTCATAGACTATTAAAATTTACATTCAATATTCATCTTGTTTACTATTATAAACAAATTCTGCTATGTACAATTTTTATTTTTATTTTGTTTAACAAAAAACTGTATAACCAATTTAATGAATGTTGTTGTAGTTTTTTGTTTTGATTTTATATATTATAAAATGTTATTAATATTTTTTAGTGTTTATTTCTAAAATTATATTTTTAATAGCATACTTCATCACAGATTGTTCAAAAGTTTATATTTAATTTTTCTTATACAACATTATTTATTTATAATTATATAATAAATGTGTTCATAACAGCCTAGAAGGTTAAAATATAATAATACACATATGTTTTAGACAAATAATTATCAAACACGTCATTTCATTCCATATTCAAATTTTATACTATGTTCAGCTTATTCAGATTTTCTTATATATTCAAAACATTTCATTCAATTTTATCAAACAGCTCATTTGTCCATGTCATTCACCCAATCACAACAAGCACAAGGCAACAGAAAAAACAAACAAATAAATCTTGACGGTGTTTGTTTAGAGCTGAATGGAGCTAAATCTAAATGGCTGAATCGGTCAGTGCATTTGTTTTGGTCTGAATGGTTGAATCGGTAAGATGGATGAGCTGAATGGCTAAGTCAGATTTTTTTAGTTGAATGGCTGAATGAGCGGCTGAATGAAGGAAAAAAAATTAAAAATTAAAAAAAAATATTAACTATTATATTAAGTAATATTAAATAAATTTACAACAATTTTAAATTTTTTCAGATGAGTAAAATAATAAAGTTTTGTCATTCAGATGTTTCAGACATGTCAATTATCAAACAACTTTTTTCATTCAGATTCAACTCATTTAGATTCAGATTCAACTCATTTAGATTCAGATTCAACTCATTCAGATTCAAATTCATTCAGTTTTTATCAAACACCCCATTTGTCCCTGTAGGCCCTAACAAGTTGCCCAATCGGACTTGAATATCCTCCATTACACATTTCTTTCAATTTCATTAAATACACTATATTTTTATAGGTGTAAATAGTATAATTGAAATTAATATCGGTCAACAAATTTATTATTTTAAATAGTATAATTGTTCCAAAAATGAAAATAATCCGACATTTTTTCGTCATTTGATGAACATGTGAATTTTTCATCATAATTTTAATGATTGAGAATTATTTTAAACTTTTAACGGTGAATTTTTTTATGATTCTATTTTTTTGTAGGATTTTCATCTTAATATTGTTAACTATTTATTAACAATTACTAACAAAATTATTAAGATAGGAGTCAAATCCGGCCCAATCGCAAGAATCATAGAGGGCTAAGATATACAAGTGTACTCCTCCATTACTATCTTCTTTCAACAGAAAAAATTAATCCATCAATAGAACATGAATTTCTTTGCGTGAACTCTTTAGCACTCTGAACATTCCTCCGCTGGATGTGTTTGATTAGCTCTTAACGCCTCTTAATTGGAGTACCTCTGATTCAGTCAAAAGCAAAACATGTTTGGTAAAAAAAAATTACCTCTTAATGTCTCTTAATCGGTTTGACACAAAACTAAAGGTTAACCATTTAGAGACACATCTGAATGAGTTTATATTTTTTTTGAACAAAAATACCCTCTTCAATATTATTAATTTCCTTTTGTATCCTTCACGTAGTACGAAATTACGAATCATATCATAGAGATCACATAAACGAAATTGGATAAAAAGGCTAAGAGATGAAATCAAAGTCATCAGACCAAATGTTGGGCTTACATCTTCTACACGGCGAAGCACACCACTATGCTTGGATGGAATGGTGATATGATCAATCTTGTGACGATGCAAATCCTTCACCTTAACAACCACAAAGACAGAAAGAGTTGTTAGAAATGTGTTAACTAATCTATCATCTTTAAAAAGTTTAAATTGAAACTTAAAATTATAGTTATAGGAAAAACAAAAAAAAACAAGTACTGAACCAATCTAAAATGGTCCTGCAAATAATGAGGATGAAAACTCCATCCTTGCAAAAGTCAAGTGACTTATAGGATTCATATGTCATACCAGATTAATTTCCTTTTTGTACACTAAATTAAATTTTTTTTGCCTTATAAAGGGGCCAAGTAATTTTGCCTTTTGATATTCAAAACAATATGATGGATTGAAATTGAACGAAATATAAGGATGGTGATAATGAAGAGAGAGAAAAATAGTTGTTCTTTTTTTGTTTTATTTTTATATATATTTTTTTTGTTCAGAGGGTTAAAATGGTAAAATATTATTATTAAGACATTTTGAAAAAAAAATTATCAAACAACATTTTTTCATTCAGATACATTTCTATTTAGATGTTCTATTTTATTCAGACGTCTAAACTATTCAGATTTTAACACTCAGTTTTATCAAACACCACCTCACTTTTTTGTTAGTCTTTTTGCTTTGAAGTTCACTTAATCACCATTAAGAAATTTCTAATAAATCCATGATATACTTTATAAACCCATTTACACAAATAGGTTACATAATCCATGTGTAAATTATTTGAAATTTGTAAAGCTACACGAGTTAGTTAACCCCAACATAAATGACCTCAATTACACAACATACAGATGAAAAATGATATATATTACGAATGTTTATATCTATTTTTTAATTATTTATTACATAAATAAATAATATTGGTAACTTTTTTAGAGATATGTGTAACAAATCCTATAATTCCTACCAATCCCATGTATAAAACTTATGTATAGATAAATTTCACAATTATAATTAATTCGGCATAAATTTACCGCAATACATATACAGATACAGACCAATAGACCATGAGCTAATAAAAAGGAGAGCACAATCTTGAATCCCACACAACATTCGAGTGACCTCTTATTCAAAAAGATGTAAAGAAGGGATAATACTAACTAACATCCATCCCTTGGTTATGTGATCATACAGAAGAAAAACAGTAACACATATCAGCCATTCAAATTTGTCTGATCTATACTCTACATCCCAACATTTGCTAATTAATGCACACTCATAGTCAAAAGACCACGACCAAACCATAAACTTGAAGCAAAATATTGCCAAAAGACAGGTACATATAAAAGCAAAATAAACAGTGAAAGCGAAGTGATCACAATGATCACCCTACAAAAACAAGTTCCTTCTGAGTAGTCCATATAAACCTTATTATTTGGTACATCCGATAAAGCTCCGAGTAGGAGCAAATATATGCTTCATTAAACAACAAAAAGCTTATAGGTAACCGAGAGAAGGTCACTAATCTGATTGGTTGGATGATTGTGTGGAGCAGGAATTCCCCTTATAAATTGGATCACAATAGACCACCACTCCATTACTTCCTCTGCAGTTGCTTCTGTCTTGGACTCCGCTGCCCCTGGCTGAAAACTGATCTTTCAAGAGTAGATAACATCTGTAAATTTAAAACAAACTGCATCAAGATTATGTACACAGCATGAACTAGATAACAAGAGTGATGCAGGACATGGATTGATGAAGGAATAAAGGAGAACCGAAATTTTTTTAAAAAAAAAGAGGCTTAAAAAGCACAAAGAACAAAGGCTTGAAATCAATATAATCAATTCAATGAATAATAATGATGAGTTACATCAGTTTCTAGTCTAGGGGTTAACAAACCTACAGCTTGAACATCAAGAAAAATCCTAATATTATATATGTAACTTAAATTTAAGAGGAAAACAAATCTTGAACAATAATCTACTATAATTAAAAAGTCTAGAATAATCAACCTGATAACATAAAGGGAAAATAACATATAGTGTGTCACTCTAGATAGGTTATCTAGAGGATCAAGACAAGCAAAAAGACGTAGTTTAGATTAATGAATGACACATTTGTAAATATGGGCATTTGATTTTTGATTGATTGAATGTCAACATATTTACAAAGGTGTCGCTCACTAATTTAAACTACGTCATTTTGCATGTTCTACTAGATAACTTATCTAAGTCACACATTATATGGTATATCCCCTATAATAGACGATAACTAATTATTACAATCACTTTATATCTAAACAATAACATAAAATATTCAATAACAATATTAACTAATTGCTTGGTTTCATCCTCATCATTTTTATCATCTTTAAAAAATGTACTAAAAAATTATAAAAATAAAAAAGGATGAAGAAGAAGAAAGAAAAGACCCATCCTTGAGTTTTAAAGTATGGGAGAATCTATAAGCCATAAAATGGAATCTAAATATGAGATAAAGCTTGAAACTAGTGATCTCTTGGAAGCCACAAATATACGTCTTCTCAACATTTCAAGTTGTCAGGTATGATGAAGTCAATGCGTTGAAAGCTTAAATGTTTCATATATCAATTTTAAACGAGGATTTTGCTATCACAATACATTCATTTGCTTCTTCGGTTTTAGTTTTGACAACGTTAATCTTTGATGATTTCTTCAACTTCAACTTTTACTTCAGCCTCTCGTATTTTTTCAGCTTCAAGTTTGTCCATGCTCTCCTTTGATATTTTTTGCAAAATTCTGAAGAGCCCATACTTTTCGGTTGCCTCAGCATCGCTTTTAAAGGTTATTCATAATTTCCCTCCCACACAGACACAAAATTAAGCATATATTTTTCTATTTACAATTTCTGTTTTTCATGAAAAATATGCCTGCGTATCTCAAGTATGGCAATCATTGGCTTGTGGTCGTCTTTTATGGATAGAGTTTGATGAACCAAATAAGGATAATTATATTTTTGGTCTCGAACAAAATACAAAAGAGAATAGCACTTGGATGCTTCCTCATAACGTGTCTTTAAAGCTTCAAGGCTTTGTTCATCTTATTGTAGAGTGTAGCACACACACTCCCGTAACTAAATTGTTATCTGAAACATGGTTAGTTTCGGTTCATAGATGATAAAACCGATACGGGTACTGAAACGTGGTTAGTTTCGGTTCATAAAACCGATACGGGTATGAGGTGCGCTACGAAGGCTAAAACGCCTATGTGATGATAGCTTTATGTTGGTTCTTATATTTAGGAACTCTTAGAATCTAATATAACAAAATAGAAAAATTTTAGTTGAACCAACAAGTAAATTATTTAATAAACAGCATCATTGTTTGAGCATCTAATATTAAGTTAACATATTGATATTTTTACAACTATAGGTAATACAACAAAATAATATTTCGGTATGCTTAATTTAGGGGGTGTTTGTTACAAATCGTGAAAGGTACCCATCAAAACTCAGATTACTACGTATTTGAATAATGCTTACTGGTAATGGAAATTGGTCATATCTTATCATTTTCGTTTGGAGAAAGTTATTTGATTACCAATAATTGTTATTAGTGAGTGTTTGGTAAGAATTCAAGATTATAGGGTATATTTTTTGTTAACAATCGTCTTTTTCTAAAATGTCACATATACTAATTTATGTCAAATAATTCACTAAATGGATTCTTGCCAAATGGAATTCAACGCTCAAAACAATCCAAATAATTAATTCACTAAAATTTAATGACATATATTAAATATTTTATTAGTTTAAAAAATAATAACTCATAATATATTCAGTTATTAAATTAAAAAATATTAATTAATTAAGTCAATTAAGAACATAAATATATTAAACTTATAATAATAAACAACAAAATAAGACGAACAAGGACAAAAGGATATTTATGTCCAAATAATTAAAATAAAAAAGAGTACATTTGATATATATGAATATTCACTTGGTAAATATTTTGTGTTTGTGATAAATAATGATATTTATGCTTAAATTACTAAAATATGAGAGATATTGTTGTCTATAAACAGATATCAAGATGGTCAACATGTGGTAATCTAAAATTATCACCTATTTTTTGGTCATCCACCTCAAGTGGAAAATCTTGACACTTTACCAGATCTGAGGATTACTAGGAATATAAAATTACCAAGATAACAAACACTATTTACAAGGATGACCGACTCAAATTACAACATATTCAAGATGACCATTTCAAATGACTTGTAACAAACGTCCACTTAGAGTATTGGTATGTAAAAGTATCATACTTGGGTACGCAAGTACCAATATATAGTTCTCTAGGTCAATAAGAGTATTTGGTAACTCTAGAACCCTAAAACCAGATTGGACAGTAAAACCTTGTAAATTTCTCGTGCTAAACAAAGATTCTAAAGTCACTATTTGAGGCCAATGAAAGTCTCGATGTTCCAAATAATACTTTGACAAAAAAAAATTCACTTAACATTTTTTTTTTACAAAGAGTAGAAAACATTGTCTAAGCTAATAAAGCTGAATTCACCACTATCTAATTAGTCATAAAATATAGCAGCAAAGCCGTAAAAGGTCTTTTACAAGATTTTACATGATGGGTTATCATAAGTGAACACTAGTTCAATATCCAACACGGAAAATGCTCCCCAAGTGGTACATCAGCAAAGCGAATATCGACCAGAAACTAATCCTTCTATCCCACCACCCACAAAGTAAGATTGAGGAACTACTTAAAATATGTAGTGATTGTTTTTCTAAACACCTCCTCTATACAAGAAAGCTCCTGAGGCGAAAACCCTCTCTCCAGCCAAACGAAAGACAACCCTCCTCCAAAGACTAATTTCTACCTCCAAAATTCTCCAAAGCCATTTACCCAACAAAGATCGGTAGAAAGTGCCCTACGTCTTGAATGCCCAAGCCCAACCCTATAAACCTAAGCAGCTCTAGTTAAAAAGATCATATTTCCCTATTATCGTTACCTATTTTGAAGTCTCTTGGTAATTGGATCCCAAATGGCTCCGAATTTAAAAGCGACAACCAAAGGTGATGATGATGGAAGCAAAAGGAATTTAATATTACTGAGTAATTATTATTTATGGATAATTCCAATGTAATTAGTTTATTTAGTAGATAATATTAGGATATATTTAATTATATTAGTATTAATTATTTAAGGTAGTAGATAATTACTAGGATTTTATTTTCTTATTTAAATAGGTTACACAATATTTTACTTAGCCTCCAAGTATTAGAATTTTCTTATGCCTATATAAACAGTTGTAATCTATGATTATTAATTATTGAATCATTGATATTATTGAATTAAATCTTCTGATTTGTGGCTTTTAGTCTTGTTATCTTCTTTGAATCCCCTTTATTCTTTCCTCCATCCTTGTGCTACATCAAAAGGAAAGCACACTAAGACATCATAAAAGAATCAGTCGAACAACCCAAATAGAAGCTAAATTCTCCACATTATCCACCTAACCCACCAAAAACATGGCACTTTTCTGCAAATAAATTCTCAAAACCAAAAATGCTTCAAAACAAATCAGGACACACCTCAAAGCCCACAAATTCTCGGTTACTGCATCATAGAAATTTCGACAATCAGAAGATGAGAAACCAACATTAAGGCCCTTCCCAACCTCCCAATTGTAAAGCCATGAATAAAAGCATTTTTTTTTCAACCAACATCCGTTGGGCCTAGTGGAAGAAGCCTGATGCCCCTTAAGAAATGTCTCAAGTTCAAGTTTTATGAATGGAAAAAATGATTTTAAGGATAACTCTCCCCCCCCCCTTATGGGTCCAACCTTAGCTCAATTCCGAATTAGTTGAGACCTAATGGTTGCCGCATACCGGGAGGTGAGAATAAAAAAAAAAAAAAGAACGAAAGAATTTTTCAATCATTTTTCCGAAAACATGCTCAGAGTCTCCATAACAAGAAGGAAAAGCAAGGAAAATAAGAAAATTCAAAGCAAGTGACAAAGACCCTATTTTTCTAAGTGAATCCTGGAAAAAGTTATTCACGTTAATCGGCACAGAGATCCTCACCCTCAAAGTAGTGATGAGTGCAGTGAGCAAGCGCTTGAAGATAATGTTAGGAGCATGTTAGTAGCTCCTATTAGTAAAGGCCAATTAAAAGTACAAATTTGAAAATAGTGTATTTTATTTTCATGAAAATCATATTTTAGTGAGAAAATCATTTATCTCTTTTTTTTGTCAATTCTACCCTAATCTGCTTTTTCTTCCTTCCATAACTCTTAATCTAGTCTGAATTATCTTCTCTCAAGTTCGAATCATTATAAGGATCCTCATTGATCCAAAAAGAGCACCCAATGCATATATATGTTGAATTGTCGAGCAATTAAAGTACTTATAAATAGGTCTGGTAACGGGGAGGGTATGGTCCAGAGGACCCATTCTCATACCCGCCCCGCCAATAACTAGCTATCCCCCGAACCCGACCCCGAAAACAATATTTCATACTTACCTCGTTTACCCGATTACTCCGTTATTTACCAAATTAAAAGTTTTTACTCTTTTTATATTACTTTGTACAACTACTTTAAATTCAAAATCAAACATACAATATTTCTATTACTAGCAACATATTATATTATTAACGTTATGAATTTAAAATGAAATAACCTAAACAAGTACATAATTATATATATACAAAATACTAATTAAAAAATATATATATATATACGTAAAATCGGGTTAGGGTGGGGGTGAGGGGTATATCCCATAGCCGACCCTAACCCTATAGGGTTTTAAAAATTGGGTCCCATCGGGATCAGGCGGGCCCCGTCAGATTCGGGTGAAATTGTCATGCCTTATAAATGGTATCATATGATCTTATTGAGTTAATAAAGCATGGAATAAATCATATAGCTAAGACGTAAATGTAAAATGTATTATGTATATTAGCATGGTTAAACATGATATTGTTGTTAATCATGAAACAGTTTTTTAATAACTAAATAGCTACTGAACTAATACTTGAGAATTATGAACTCGCACAATGATATGTAGAACATGCCAAGTAATTAAGATGGTTTTGTGACAATGACATGCCTGACCATGCAAAGTAATTATGGTAGTTAACGGAGACTTGTATAATACAATATAAATTAGCATGCTCTATATGACAATGAATTGACTGTTAATCATGGTTTAATTATAATTTTATGGTTATTTGATATCTAGAGTAGTTAGGTTAAGTCCGGTGTTACCTGGAATGTGGTTCGTTCCAGTACATGGTACAAATACGGGTACGCGGTACGCTATATAGTTAAAACGCAGTACCCTTTATATAAGTTCTTATAGTTAGAAATTGTCATAGAATCTAAATGAAATAAATCTAAGTTTTATAAAAGATTTTTAGTTGAATCAACAAGTTAATTGTTTAAAAAATAATTTAGGACAAATGTAATGTTTGAGCATGTAATACTAAATTAAAATATTGATATTTGTGCAATTATAGGCAAAATAATAAAAAAAAAATTTGGTACGCTAAATTTAGAGTATTGATACATAAGACTATCGTGTTTGGGTACGCAAGTACTAATACACGTTTCGCTAAGTCAGTGAGAGTATTTGGTAACTCTGGTTAAGACAAGGGCTGTTCATAAGCTAGCTAGAGAGACTAGAGTTACCAAATACTTGTTGGGTTATAGTTGGGAGATGGTTATGGCAGGTTCAGTCATAAATACTACTGGGAGGCGATTTCTACGAGAATGACCTAGTGCACAAGTGAATCAATTATACAGGAATAGGGAAGAGTTGCGTAAGAAGACTAAAAGTAAAAACAATGATATTAGCAAAAAAAATCCCTTTTTAGAAAATTTTTCACCTTCTCTCTAATTTTTTTACTCAAAATTTTTTCACACTTTCTCTAAAAAAATTATCTTGCACCATTATTTTACACTATCACATACGCAAACGTGCACGATACTCGCTAGGCCACCAGTGAACATATGCCTGACTTGAGTTATCAAGGCATTTTGACGAGGTCGATCCTTGTGCTGTCAGAGAATAAACATGTGATAATGGTGTTATCTATGCTTGTGCAGTGGCTCAAGGACTTTTATGACTTTTTATGTAACACCTTTTAGTCAAGGGTGTGATTATTTTGGTCTGTAATATATACTTTTAACATGACGCCATCTACATAAGGTCAATGGTGATGTAAAAGTTATGATGTTCTTAACCTAGTTCCAAGTTTGCTTAGCTTTGTGGAAAGAATCCTAAAAATCGGCGGTTGAGAAACAACTTAACAATCTCACTTTTCAAGGATTAACCTTCTTTAAGCCTAAGTAAGTTGTAATCACAAGTTTTGGCAAATTGACTAGAATCCAAGAGGGGACTCGGGTTGGGGCGTCACATCATGGCTATAGAAGTTACATATTAAATATAAACACCATCAAACAATAATGGAGAAAATTAATGAAGCAAAAATAAATCCAAAACTTATATTTTGGATCAAACTTAGTATTCTTGTATTTATTTAACATTCGAATCCGAATTCCAATTAGAGAATTCATCTACATATGGATCAAACTTGGTATTTGTTAGCTATGATCCGAGCAGTTTATGATTCGAAACCGACAATTAATATTATCTTAAATTAATTAATATATTTTTTTAATGTTTCTTATAAATGAGAAACAAATATTTCTAAGCATTTTTATTTTTAATTTTATAAGTATATAATACTCCCACCGTCACAGGATAAAAGTCCTTATTACTATTTTAGGTAGTTCCAAGTTAAATGTCTACTTACCTTAACTAATCTATTTTTTACAATAATTTGCCTATAATACTCTTAATGTTAATTGTCATATTTCTATTCTCTATGCATATTTATGGAGTATCACTAGTCATGCGCAAAAAATTATGCAATTAAATGATAATTTAAATATTGACAATTTTGTCATTTTATCATCTTTCTTAATATGCGCAAAAAGTCAACCAGGACTTTTATTCTAGGACGGAGGGAGTATTATATATAATAATATGTTTATCACATTAATTCAGATTACCAGATTTATAATCGAATTTGAATTGGGTAATGATATATTAAAACCCACGAGATTCAAATCTGGAGAATAATAACAAATTTATCCGCACTGAATTCAACCTATTGGCAACTTATATCTGAATTGTTTCATTCTAGAGCAATAAGTAGACAATGTCACCATATATACTAATATACAGAAAATATACGAACTTTCCTAGAATTTTCAAACACCGTCAATATAGCAAGAACAATAACACTGTATGTAACCAGAAAAAGAAACGTATCAAAGTTGTAGTCTCTTGCATGGATTCCAGTTGGAGTATTGCCACGACACCAGAACAATCCAAATTTGGGATAGAAACGCACTTATTATGCGAAAAGAAATTTGCATGAAGCTCTTACGTGTCAAAATCATAATGAAATAATGGGGGCCACTGTAGTCATATCATAGATATAATAGTAATAGGAGCACTTACAGTCTATGCACTACCAAAATCCACTCACCGTCCTCTGCAAAACTGCCATTTCAGTCTCTGTCGCACATATACACTTTCTGAGATCCCTGATGTAGGAAAGAGCATTTGAAGAAGCTCTGAGCCTAAATTAAACAAGATTAGGTAAGTCTCCAGTATTTTTAATTTTTCCAGAGATACTCGCACTCACTACTTGGGGTGTGCACAGGATGAACTCTTGGTAGAATGTACATCTCTGGAGTTTTTTACATATGATATATACCTATTCTAGTTCCATCTGGTCCATTTTTTACCTTATTACTGTTACATGCATGATACTCAACCGCTCTGCTTTCCTCTTCTATTTTTTTATTTTGTGAAATTATTTTATTATGTGTAGTTAATGGAGATTTATTTACTGAAAATTGTGAATTTTTCAATTTAAGTGTAGCTTTAGATTTAGAGTATCATATACATGCATAAACATACTATATGAAATGGCTAATTCCACAAATTATTTTGTTAGTTCCATGCAGTCAACTCTAACATGAGAATATGGCACACTTTCTATTCATGAAATAAGGACCTTGTGGACCTAGCATTTTTCCTTGTAATAGTGGCTATTCCCTATATAAATACGTAGACAAACACGCATATACATATTGTGCAGACAAGTTTGTAACTAAAATGACAGTTTTTTTCTTGTTGTTTACTTGATTAATTACAATTTAGTACCACTACCAGAAATATTGCACTTTGCTTCCATACTTTACAATCGATGTTAACTAGGAAATTTCTTGATTTTGTTTCCAACTATGATTGATATTCTGGCTTGCATTATTTTTTTATCAGCTTATTTTTTACTTTTTTCCTTTTCTATAAGTATTTGTTTGTAGGCTTACTTATTAGTTGCCAGTTGCCACTAGATTATACAGAAAGATTGTCATGAGAGGATAATAAGCAAAAGTATAATATAACACATAATATTCTTACTTTGCTTTAAAATTCATACAATAATTTTTTACTAATACTTTGTTTTAAAATGAGTATTATGCATTCATTTATTATATATTAAAGTTCCTTCTTTTTTGTAAAGCTTCATGTAATCATGTTGAAGTTGCAATTAGTTCTCACTACTTTCATGCAGGGCAATAACTGGGCTGAAAAAACAACTAATTAGAATAGTCATCTTCAAAAGAACAAGAACTATGGGGACTGAAGAATCTGAAAGTTTCAGTTGTCACAAGGTCATCAAATCTGAGGCACTACCTCAAAAAGAAGAAATGAACGACCACCCGATATCTTCATTGAACAAACCTACTTCCAAATTCTCTCGTACCCTAGATGAATTTCAGAACGAAATGGGGAAAAATTATGGCTCCATGAACTTCGATGAACTCCTCAATAAATTTTTCGGTGAAGAAAATCAAGATTCTTTAAAATTCAACCAAATCGAACCATCCTATGAAAACAGAGTCACCCAACCAACAATGTTACCTCGACAAGAATCTTTTTCCATACCCACCACACATTGCGGTAAAACTCTAGAAGAACTGTGGTCTGAAATCAATAAAAATGATTCACAACTTCCGGGTCTACACCTCAGTTGTTGTAATCATGACCCAACTTCTTCCCAAGAAACTGTTGAACAAATTACCTTGGAGGATTTCTTGATAAGTAACGGGGTTCTTAGGAAGTCTACCTTGCTAGAAAATTCACAGAACAACATCCCAGATCTCGATACGAAAGTGAAAATGGGATCGCCAATGGATCATCAATTATCTACTGTTGCTACAAATTATGCTGGAAATAATTTGCTAGAGAATGGTTCGTCAACGTACCAGATGTTTACTCAAGGTAGCGTGACAATTGGGGATGAACAATTTGACAACATTGAAAAAGTTAAATGTAACAATAGTGCATCGGAAGTGACTGAGCCAAGTAACAAAAGAAAGACAAAAACCGACTCCTTAGAGGTGATAGTGGCACGCAAGCAACGGAGGATGTTCAGGAATAGAGAGTCGGCAGCACGCTCTCGAGCTAGAAAGCAGGTTCATATCTAAACCATAAGCATCTTAGTTTAACTATATTTTGAAAGTAGCCAATGTAGTAAACACTTATAATCCCCAATCTCTACCCAAAGAAACTTTAGCAAGTAGGAAAAAGTAATGAAGTGAATGAAAAAATAACCTTAACAGTTTACAATATAGTAAGCTAGTCTCCAAAATGATATATCAATGGCCGCAAAGTCACCCCTATTAACCACAGGTCATGGGTTCATTGACCCTCCCCACAAATTCTTAGTCGTACACACACAGAGTGAGAGAGAAATAGAGTATAGTAAAGTTAGAATTCTGCACAACCCCAACGGGTTATCCCAAATGGTAGTCAGACAATGAGACTAGTGATGAGTTTGTTCCAAACATACAATACCCCCACAAAGGCAATAATTCCTTCGGGTAACTTGCACATAATTTGCTATGGGTTTACCCGATATGCATGTTTGGTGGAGTATTGCATGCACTGACACTTTATACAATGCACACCCTAAGAGTAGTGGATGCGGGTTCCACCATCATCTAAAAAGAAAAGTAAAAATTGTACAGGTTATGCATCGCTAGAAAAAGAAGTCCTTTTTGTCTAAAACTCTACAGTCGAACACAGTTCTCACAACAGTTTTCTCTGTACCTTAATAAAAAAGTTGGAGCAATTTTTATTTTCTCAATCTTTAGGAATCACAATCTTGTAAACAGAAATAAAGAGAAAACAAATGCTATGTCTGCAATGGAATTGTACCATTATTACAATGAAAATTAATTTTTTACTGTGCAGGCATACACAATGCAATTGGAAGTAGAGCAGATTCAACTGAAAGGAGAGAATAAAAGGCTAAAGTTCGAGTTGGTAAGAAAAATATGCTTTTTGATAATAACTTGGACTTTTTGTACATTAATACTTTTGTAGGAGCTTTTCTTCCAGTATTGTGAACTAAACATGCCTAATTGGTTTGGCGCAAACATGCAGAAGGTGTTGAAGGAGAAATTTCCAAAGTTGCCAAGGATGGAGGAGAAGCCTAAAACAATGCGGAGGACCATAAGCTTGTGAATGCCAAAGCAAAGGAGAATGGTAAATGAAAAGCGTTGGGCATGTCTTACAACAATATGATATCTAAAAACTATGTATTTGATATGTGTAATTAGACTTTCTTTATGCTTGAAAAGCTTTTGCAGCTTAATCATCATCTTTGATGATTAACTTTGACAGAAGTAATTTTCAGGTTTATGTCATTATGTACTTTAGCTCTCTCTCTAAAATTATCATTCAATGTTTCCCTCTGTAAAACCTATTCTACATATTATATCCATTCAAAGGACTCAAACAATATCGATGGACCCATAATTTAACTCTATGACTAATTAATTTAATTATTACTCATCTAAATGTTTTTAATCTTAGATTTAATTTATAGGTATTAGAAAACTAATCACCCACGTTTGTGTGTAAGGTAGTCTAATGTATCTCTAAATTTGGAACTGAGTATTAGTATCACTACCACATACAAAAATTAGTAAGACGTACAGTTAATTGTAGTTGAATGAGTAAAAATCTAGTAAAACTGAGAAACACATACAGAAATCAATAACTTTACTGGCTTCATGGCTTGACGTTCCCTCCCTCCATTACAGCTTATAAAGAAGATTTGCACTCCCGATCGTAATGGGTACCCACCCTTTCACAGTTTCTGAAATTTGCACAAAAATAATTAAAAGCAAAATATAAATATGTGAAGGAGATAATATCGTGACAAAGATACCATTTCTTCTTCTTCCTGCTGTATTTAGTGCAGTATTTGGCTGTGATTCCTTTGAAGTGGGCATTTGAGAGTAACAGATCAGACTCGCGGTCAGATTAATTGCACGCCGAAGTACCACACCACAATATCACCAAAAATGTTCACGTTTTGATAGGCCAAAAAAATAAAGTCCAAAGTTCACTCTTTAACGGGTCAATTGGGCCGACCTGCGGGCTTGGGCGGATTTTACGAGGTCTAGTTATGATTTATGCCCTTAAAAAATTATTTATAGTTAACTCGACTAAATTCTTTGGAAATTGTAAGCTACATATTTATATTTATATATAGGGGTGAAAACGAGTCGAATTTCAGCGAACACTCTAATGCTCAGATTCGGTTCGACTCGAAAAAATTGAGTTCGAATTCGATAAGGAATTTCTAATTTTGCGCCAGATTCGACTCGAATCATTACTCGGACCTACTCGGCTCGTAAGTACTCGACTCGTTTACAAAACGAGTTACTCACGAGCTTTCAAATCGAGTTTTGAATATGAATTATTTCGCTTAATACTGAACCACTACATACTAAATTGATTATTGAACTAATATTTATATATAAAAGTCTTTTACTTTTATTTATGTAAAGAAATTACAAAGAATGTAATACGAATTGACAATCAATTTACTGATTTATTCAAGTACAAGCTTACACAATTTAATACTACACTTTATAAATTATAAAGATTGATACAAATATCACATATTTAGCTTATTAGTATGAATCAAACCAGTATTCGAATACGATCCATCAAGCAGGTATCGAGTATGGTTCGAGAAAAAATAAAATACTCGAACCCTAATCTGAGCGAATACTGGTATACTCGAATTCGACTCGTGTATCATTAAACAGAAAAAGAGTATGGATCATATTCGACTCAAATCAACTTCGAATTCGAGCTTTGGATCATATTTTCGAACCGATCTCGAGTCGAGTATCGAGCTACTCTACTCGGTTAACACCCCTATTTATATATATACATATATAATAATAAGCAGTGGCTGTAAGACCCCAAACTATTAATAAATGAAATTTAATTTCCTCTATTTATTATTCTGAAATAGTAAGAGTTGATTTGATTAATGTGGTTAGTTATGGGTAAAATGCGCAAATATTTTAGTGGTTATAAAATATTCATTGTTGTCGGGGAATATTTGTTTGGTCGTGGAATATTTTTGTTGTCGGGGAATATTCGTACGACGGCGCAACCTTGTGTGGGCCCCATAACAGAAAACGATTGGATGAAGAAAACGACAAAAATAAGTTGTTTATAAATAACGGCGTAGTTGTTACCGTTAATACTGTTGGAATACCCGGTGGTTAAAACACGGTAATACGCGTAGCACACGGTATTGCACCAATTATTGATTCTTACGTAAGAAGGCACTACTCAATAATTGTTACAGTAATTACTGTTCAATATTATATTTTATTGATTCAATAATTGCTGCGTTGATATTTTATATTACTGTTGTTTTAATAATTGTCATTACACAGTATTTTCTATTATCGGAACAATAATTCATATTATCTGAATAATATTATTAGATAACATTATTGGCAATGTCTAGAAAGTTCTGTCTAAAGAGAGGTTTGGTCATCTAATTGCGCACCAGTAAGGAGAGATCCTTATTGGAAAGCCCCCTCTTTCCTAGGAACTGCCTGGTTGCCAGTACGGTGGTTCTGTAATATTATTTGTGTATAATTAATTATTGATTTATATGATGAGAAAAATAGTAATTTTATGTTGATATAGATAGAGAAAAATTTTAATGTGACAATTGTTGAAAATTAATATTTTATCTTTTTCTGATAAAATAATTTATTTAAATATATTATTTTAATAATATATTGATGGTGGTATTTTTACAATGAATGTGGGATATATGAGTATATGAGGAGGAAGAGTATTTTTGTGGCATTAAATGATTAACACATGTTTTGTGTGTTGGTGGACATAATTCTTGACCGAAAATTTATTATTGACTGTAAAATTATCCGTCTGTGAATTTCGGACAATTTCTGTTTAGAATTTGGAAAAACTTTCTTCTGCAAAGTTGTAGAGAATTGAATTTCCTATAAAAACTCGTGAGATTCGAATTTTCTGATAAAATGGCTATTTATTATGAATTATTGAAGTTCTGAAGTTTCGAAATAATTGATTTTTGGAAGTTTTATTTATTATTTTGAAGAAAAACGTTTTTTGGCATTTAAGTGGGCTAACATGTGATATAAATGGGCTGAGATCAGATGTCTAGAGGTGGGCTAAGAAAAATTTGATAAATATATTATTATTATATTAAATTTTCTGCTTTGGTGTTCTAAGCATTTTCCTATAAATAGGGTGCTTAGGTTAGAATTGAAAATCACACCAGAAACACAAGTTTCTCTCTATTTCTCTCTCTATATCGAGCGTATTCTTGTGAGTATTTGATACTTTGAGTGTTGTTATACGGTGCAAGTTTCCTTCAGCACTATATCTAGTATTCCAGTCAGAAGTACCGTCTTTCCGAGGTAAGGGATGTTATTTCTTCTTAAATGATATTATTTTCTTCAATATCATTATGCCGAAGTATTGATCTGAATTTTTATCAAATTTAAAACTTTTCATGTCAGGGTTACTATTCATGAGTTACTATTCATGAGTTACTATTCACGAGTTACTATTCACCGAAAAATAAAATTTTCTTCTTTTCGTCCAAATATCTATTCTGAATACTAGCTTTGATTGTATCCATGTTTTGATCATTCTTGAATTTTACTTCACTATGATAAGGTATTTTTGGACATGGATAAATTGAAATACGAATCCTTAATATTTGTTATTTTGCTTCACTGGATTCGTTTTCTTTAAAATATTTTTCATCATCCTCAGTCTTAAATGATGATATAACTGAATATCTTTGGCCTGTAGTGCAAAGATGAATAATTTCTGATGAATATCTTTGGCCCGTAGTGCAAAGATGAACAGGTGTTGAGGTGAACATGACCAACTGATGGATATCTTTGGCCTGTAGTGCAAAGATGACTATTTGATTCAAGATATTTATTGATTGTTGTTACAGGGATAAAATGTTGATGATGGGCTTTTAAATTCATAGATAATCGTAGATTTCATTCTCTACGTAACTTCTCTATGAATTATTATTTTCCGCTGCGAATATTGAATTAAAACTTGTTGTCTATTGTATTCTATTAAATTTTTCCCTGTTGAAGACTAACGATAATTTGTTGTATATTATCTTAGTCATAATATTCTTTACTGGGCTAGTTGAGCTCACCCTTTTCCTTGTTGTTCCATTTTCTTCTTAGGAGGCGTGAATGTAGCAGGTACTAGTCGGGGTATGGAATGAAGGTTCTAGGAAGTTGTTTTAGTAGTCCTCACCATTTTTTTTGTAAAATATTGTTCCAATAATTGTAATGAGGACTTATTTGAGTGTGGATATTGTCTAGATGACAATATTTGTATTTACACTCACAGTTTTTATGTTGTATTAATAAAGTTGTAGTTATTTCTGTACCATGTTATTGACGACTCAGAATAGGTGTTGTATACCTGTTTTGGGGGCGTCACAGTTGGTATCAGAGCTTAGGGATATGATCTCTGGCGGAGATCGGGGAATAGAACTAGGAGGGGAGAGACGAGTAAATCATTCGCTAGTGTGTCCTACCTAAGCTTATTTGTTGGTCGGTCATAATATAGGGATATTATGTGATTTGTTAATTTGTTAAATTAACCCTTGTTTTATGGCAGTATTTGAGAATGTCGACTGAAAATGTTAACAGTGGAGTAAATGAAACCGTGGTGACACCTGTACTCACCAACGAGGAGAACGTGCAACAGGCTGGCAATGTTCCTCCTGTGAACAACACCACTGAGCAGACGATGAACGATGAGATGTTTAGAAGCTTTTTGCGATTCATGCAAAACCAGACGAAAGAGATTCCTGTTCAAAATATAGGAAGAAACAATGGCAACGCACAGTTGGTCACAGCCAATCAGTTCAAAGAGTTGGGACCACCAGAATTCTGGGGAAAGCCGGATCCGATTAAGGCGGAGACATGGTTCAAGCAAATTACCAAAATATTTGATGTCTTGGGATGCACGGAGGAACAGAAGGTTCCATTTGCCACCTTTATGTTCCGTGGCGAGGCAGACTACTGGTGGGAATCTGTGAAGCGTACCCATCCAGCTGCACTCATCATGTCTTGGGAGATATTTCAGAAGCTATTCAATGACAAGTACTTTCCTTAAAGTATTCGTCATATGAAGGAGGTAGAGTTTATTAGACTGGAGCAGAATAACATGACGGTGTCCCAGTACGAGGCGAAGTTTGCGGAGTTGTCCAGGTTTGCACCTCATTTGGTGGAGAATGAGGAACGTATGACGCGGATGTTTCTGAGAGGTTTGAAACCCGGCATATGTCAATATCTCATTTCTCATAAATTTTCTCTCTATTCAGATGTTGTCAACAGGGCTCAATTATTAGAGCGAGATAACGAGTACGGTCAACCGAGGGACCACAACCAGGATCATATCGGTGACAACAGTCATCAGAACAATGATAACCAGCGGAGAAAGAAAAATACAGACAAGAACGGCAACCACTCTGGTGGTAATCGTGGCTATGAAAATAGAAGAAGCGAGTCGGGAGGAGATTTTAAAAAGAGGAGATTCAACAATGACAATACGAAGACGTCAGCACTAGCAGCAACTGGTTCCAAGGGAGGAGAACGACCACCGGTCATATGCTATAAATGTGGAAAAGAGGGACATATCAGCCCAAACTGTCCACAACAGTTCAAGGTATGCTATAATTATGGAAAGGAAGGACATATCGCTCGAGATTGTACGATAGCGAAACCAAGTTCAGCGGGAACGGTGACTCAAAAGGCTGCCCCAGAAAAGTCAAAGTCAACGGTTCCTGGAAGAGCGTTTGTCGTGACTGGTCAACATGCGAGGAACCCAAACGAGGTGATCACGGGTAAGCTAATCATAAATTCATGTGAAGTTTATACCTTACTAGATACCGGTGCTACCCATTCATTTATTTCTCCTGCTTGTGCTCAACGTTTAAACTTGACTCCGGAGAAATTAGACTTTGATTTATCTGTGGAGACTCCGTTAGGGGAAACTTTCATCACATCCACTGTTTATAAATCTTGTTTGATCCAAGTTGGTACCATCACCTTACCTGTTGACCTTATCTCTTTAAAGATACTTGCATTTGACGTGATTTTAGGAATTAATTGGTTAACTACTCATCATGCCAAAATTGATTGTTTTCGTAAGGTGATTAGTTTTCATATTCCTAATCAACCTGTTGTTCAAGCAACAAAGCCATTAAAATCAATCACTGTCATATCAAGTCATAAAGCCATTCATTTATTGAAAAACAGATGTCAAGCTTTCTTAGCCCATGTTATGGATTTGAATAAAGACACGTCAAATTTGAATAATATTCCTGTTGTTAGTAACTTTCCTGACGTATTTCCTGAAGAACTTCCCGGTCTACCCCCGGAACGTGAAGTTGAATTCTTTATTGATCTTGAACCTGGTACAAAGCCTATTTCTAAAACCCCATATCGAATGGCTCCTATTGAACTTCAGGAGTTAAAAGTCCAACTACAAGAGTTGTTGGATATCGGTTTCATTCGTCCTAGTACATCTCCTTGGGGTGCTCCTGTTTTATTTGTAAAGAAAAAAGACGGGAGTATGCGACTTTGTATCGATTACCGGGAATTAAACCATGTCACCATCAAGAATAGGTATCCGCTACCTCGTATTGATGACCTGTTTGACCAGTTACAAGGAGCACAATTCTTTTCAAAAATTAATCTTCGTTCTGGATATCATCAGCTGAAGGTTAAAACTGAGGATATTCCGAAGACTGCCTTTAGAACTCAGTACGGGCATTATGAATTCTTAGTCATGTCTTTTGGATTGACTAATGCTCCTGCGGCTTTTATGGATATGATGAACCGAGTATTCAAGGATTATTTGGATCAGTTCGTTGTTGTCTTTATTGATGACATCCTCATATATTCCAAAAGCCGTGAAGATCATGAGCACCATTTGAAGCTGGTACTCCAAAGGCTGCGTGAAAATAAGCTATATGCTAAGTTGAAGAAATGCGAGTTCTGGCTTGAGGAAGTAGCATTCTTAGGGCACGTGGTGTCGAAACATGGAGTATTTGTGGACCCGACGAAGATTGAAGCAATACAAAGCTGGGAGCAACCGAAGACGGTGACCGATGTACGTAGTTTTCTGGGCTTAGCTGGTTATTATCGGAGATTCGTAGAAGGGTTTTCTCGAATCGCTACCCCGTTAACTCAGCTGACTCGGAAGGATATCAAATTCGTATGGAACGAAGAATGCGAGAAGAGTTTCCAAGAGCCTAAGAGGAGACTCATTTCGGCACCTGTTCTGATAATACCATCTGGTTCGGATGGATTTGTTATCTACAGCGATGCTTCAGGCAAAGGGTTAGGATGTGTTCTCATGCAACGTGGGAAAGTCATAGCCTATGCCTCGCGACAACTTAAAGAATATGAGAGGAATTATCCTACTCATGATCTAGAGTTGGCAGCAGTCGTTTTCGCGCTAAAGATCTGGAGGCACTATCTATATGGGAAGAAAGTGGAGATATATTCAGACCATAAAAGCCTCAAATATTTCTTCACTCAGAAAGAACTCAACATGCGGCAACGACGTTGGCTCGAGTTGTTAAAAGATTACGACCACACTATTCAATACCATCCTGGAAAAGCAAACGTGGTAGCTGACGCGTTGAGTAGAAGATCATATGCAAGAACGAGTGCGATGATGTCAAGTATACGCGTAGAACCAACTTTAATCGATAAAGTTAAAGTTGCTCAAGCTACAGACCCGGAGCTGATGCGTATGGAGAAGAAAGTGCAAGAAGGTGCTATTCCAGAAGCAAGAATCGATGAAGAAGGAATACTTCGAGTCCACTCCAGACTTTGTGTTCCTAACGATTCTGATTTAAAGTACAAGATCATGATTGAGGCACACAATACACCATTTGCAATCCATCCTGGAAGTACTAAAATGTATCGTGATCTTCGACATACATTTTGGTGGAACAATATGAAGAGAGAGATTGCAAAATTTATCTCGAGGTGTTTAACTTGTCAACGTGTAAAGGCGGAGCATCAAGTACCAAAGGGTCCATTGCAACCACTTGAGATTCCGAAATGGAAGTGGGAACACATTACCATGGATTTTGTTGCGGGTCTTCCCACAGTTTCTCAAGGTATAAATGCTATTTGGGTTATAGTTGATAGATTAACCAAGTCTGCTCATTTCTTGCCGATACGGGAGACTTATTCCCTTGAACGTCTTGCTAGTATGTACGTGAATGAGATTGTAAGGTTGCATGGCATGCCAGTATCCATAGTTTCGGATCGTGACCCAAGATTCACTTCAAGATTTTGGGTTAGCTTGCAAAAAGCTATGGGCACGGATTTACGGTTCAGTTCGGCATACCATCCTCAAACGGACGGGCAATCAGAGAGGACTATTCAAACTCTTGAAGATTTATTAAGACTTTGTGTCCTTGATTTCAAAGGAAGTTGGGATAAGTACCTACCATTGGTGGAATTCTCCTACAACAACAGTTATCAGGCAAGTATAGGTGTGGCTCCCTTTGAAGCATTGTATGGACGAAAGTGTCGCTCTCCAGTATGTTGGGATGAGGTGGGAGAAGCAACGTTGTTGGGACCAGAGTTGGTACGAATGACTACAGAGAAGATCCAAACGATTCGACAACGTATACAAACGGCACAGGATCGACAAAAGAGTTATGTGGATCTTCATCGAAAGGACGTGGAATTTGACATTGGGGATCATGTATTATTACGTGTAGCTCCATGGAAAGGAGTTACAAGATTTGGGAAGAGAGGAAAGCTCAATCCACGATTTATTGGCCCATTTCAGATTCTTGACCGAGTAGGAAATGTGGCCTATAGACTTGCGTTACCTCCAAGTATGTCTCGTGTTCATAATGTTTTTCATATATCTGTGCTTCGTAAATATGTGAAAGACTCGAACCACGTTATTGAGTTAGAACCGGACGAGATAGCCGAAGACTTAACGTACGAGGAGATACCTGTCAAGATCATGGATAAGAAGGAGCATGTCCTACGCACGAAGGTCATACCACAAGTTAAAGTTTTGTGAAGAAACAATGCTATTGAGGAAATGACCTGGGAGTTAGAAACGGAAATAAAAGCGAGGTATCCTCATCTTTTCGAAACACCAGGTACGTATGTCAATTTCGAGGACGAAATTTCATAAGGAGGGGAGGTTGTAAGACCCCAAACTATTAATAAATGAAATTTAATTTCCTCTATTTATTATTCTGAAATAGTAAGAGTTGATTTGATTAATGTGGTTAGTTATGGGTAAAATGCGCAAATATTTTAGTGGTTATAAAATATTCATTGTTGTCGGGGAATATTTGTTTGGTCGTGAAATATTTTTGTTGTCGGGGAATATTCGTACGACGGCGCAGCCTTGTGTGGGCCCCATAACAGAAAACGATTGGATGAAGAAAACGACAAAAATAAGTTGTTTATAAATAACGGCGTAGTTGTTACCGTTAATACTGTTGGAATACCCGGTAGTTAAAACACGGTAATACGCGTAGCACACGGTATTGCACCAATTATTGATTCTTACGTAAGAAGGCACTACTCAATAATTGTTACAGTAATTACTGTTCAATATTGTATTTTATTGATTCAATAATTGTTGCGTTGATATTTTATATTACTGTTGTTTTAATAATTGTCACTACACAGTATTTTCTATTATCGGAACAATAATTCATATTATCTGAATAATATTATTAGATAACATTATTGGCAATGTCTAGAAAGTTCTGTCTAAAGAGAGGTTTGGTCATCTAATTGCGCGCCAGTAAGGAGAGATCCTTATTGGAAAGTCCCCTCTTTCCTGGGAACTGCCTGGTTGCCAGTACGGTGGTTCTGTAATATTATTTGTGTATAATTAATTATTGATTTATATGATGAGGAAAATAGTGATTTTATGTGGATATAGATAGAGAAAAATTTTAATGTGACAATTGTTGAAAATTAATATTTTATCTTTTTCTGATAAAATAATTCATTTAAATATATTATTTTAATAATATATTGATGGTGGTATTTTTACAATGAATGTGGGATATATGAGTATATGAGGAGGAAGAGTATTTTTGTGGCATTAAATGATTAACACATGTTTTGTGTGTTGGTGGACATAATTCTTGACCGAAAATTTATTATTGACTGTAAAATTATCCGTCTGTGAATTTCGGACAATTTCTGTTTAGAATTTGGAAAAACTTTCTTCTGCAAAGTTGTAGAGAATTGAATTTCCTATAAAAACTCGCGAGATTCGAATTTTCTGATAAAATGGCTATTTATTATGAATTATTGAAGTTCTGAAGTTTCGAAATAATTGATTTTTGGAAGTTTTATTTATTATTTTGAAGAAAAACGTTTTTTGGCATTTAAGTGGGCTAACATGTGATATAAATGGGCTGAGATCAGATGTCTAGAGGTGGGCTAAGAAAAATTTGATAAATATATTATTATTATATTAAATTTTCTGCTTTGGTGTTCTAAGCATTTTCCTATAAATAGGGTGCTTAGGTTAGAATTGAAAATCACACCAGAAACACAAGTTTCTCTCTATTTCTCTCTCTATATCGAGCGTATTCTTGTGAGTATTTGATACTTTGAGTGTTGTTATACGGTGCAAGTTTCCTTCAGCACTATATCTAGTATTCCAGTCAGAAGTACCGTCTTTCCGAGGTAAGGGATGTTATTTCTTCTTAAATGATATTATTTTCTTCAATATCATTATGCCGAAGTATTGATCTGAATTTTTATCAAATTTGGAACTTTTCATGTCAGGGTTACTATTCATGAGTTACTATTCATGAGTTACTATTCACGAGTTACTATTCACCGAAAAATAAAATTTCCTTCTTTTCGTCCAAATATCTATTCTGAATACTAGCTTTGATTGTATCCATGTTTTGATCATTCTTGAATTTTACTTCACTATGATAAGGTATTTTTGGACATGGATAAATTGAAATACGAATCCTTAATATTTGTTATTTTGCTTCACTGGATTCGTTTTCTTTAAAATATTTTTCATCATCCTCAGTCTTAAATGATGATATAACTGAATATCTTTGGCCTGTAGTGCAAAGATGAATAATTTCTGATGAATATCTTTGGCCCGTAGTGCAAAGATGAACAGGTGTTGAGGTGAACATGACCAACTGATGGATATCTTTGGCCTGTAGTGCAAAGATGACTATTTGATTCAAGATATTTATTGATTGTTGTTACAGGGATAAAATGTTGATGATGGGCTTTTAAATTCATAGATAATCGTAGATTTCATTCTCTACGTAACTTCTCTATGAATTATTATTTTCCGCTGCGAATATTGAATTAAAACTTGTTGTCTATTGTATTCTATTAAATTTTTCCCTGTTGAAGACTAACGATAATTTGTTGTATATTATCTTAGTCATAATATTCTTTACTGGGCTAGTTGAGCTCACCGTTTTCCTTGTTGTTCCATTTTCTTCTCAGGAGGCGAGAATGTAGCAGGTACTAGTCGGGGTATGGAATGAAGGTTCTAGGAAGTTGTTTTAGTAGTCCTCACCATTTTTTTTGTAAAATATTGTTCCAATAATTGTAATGAGGACTTATTTGAGTGTGGATATTGTCTAGATGACAATATTTGTATTTACACTCACAATTTTTATGTTGTATTAATAAAGTTGTAGTTGTTTCTGTACCATGTTATTGACGACTCAGAATAGGTGTTGTATACCTGTTTTGGGGGCGTCACAGTGGCGGAACCATAACATATTTTCAGGAGGGTCAAAATACCAAGCTATTGCCATTGGGCATTTTCAAGTTCCAAACTCACCATAATCGATTCCTAAATTTCTTTCAAATAATCTGAGTTTTTGGTTTTTTGTACACCGCAGGAAACATCTTTGCTATTGTGTTATTTGTGTCACCCATGTAAGTAGTTTAAAAGCCTTTCAAAAAATCTAGACAAGCAAATATCATTTCGTTTCTTGATAATTTGGTAATTTGATTCTTATGGTCTACAAAACAAATGAAAATTAGCAAATTAAAATTACCAAATTTGAAAGACATTTAGGCTAAATTAAAATTAAAAATTAGTCAAATGACCAAAGTCCAAAGCAGTGGAGGCGTGGAGCAGACATTAGCAAGCAAGAAGAGAAATAATCTGCCTCGAGATATTAATCTTAGAGCAACTATCTTATTCAATATTAGACCATACGCAGGAATTGAGGTAAATTGTTAGTTTTTTAATTCCCACTTTAAAAGAAGAAAATGAAACTAATTTCATGGAAGTTGGAACATTTGGGAGATGTTTTCTTGAATATATCAAAAAAAACTCAACTCTATGTCTCTATTCCCTTTGAAATTTGATATTATTATGTGACTGTGAGAACATGATTTGGCTGATATGATGGAAAAGGAGTCAAAAGTGAGGTGGGAAAATTGGATGGGTTATGTTCTTCTTTCAATCTCCATTGGTTTAGAAGACGACCCTTTAGATTATATTCGCAAAGCCGGCGACGGAGAGCAACTGATGGAGAGGCGGAGAGCAACTGATAGAGTCTGAAGACCTAATAATTTTTTATTTTTTTAATGAAACGACGTCGTTTCATGTTATTTAAAAAAAAATTAAAACAGATCTGTGTACGTGTTCCAGTCGAAGAAGAAGAAGTGAAGAACCTTTGCTAGTCTGCTCGCCGACGCTGGTTGGCTCAGTGGCTACCGGTTGCTCTGCCTGGACCGCCACCCTACTGGGGTCAGCTGTCCCCCTGCCCCAGCCTAGTTCCGCCTCTGATAATAAGGAAAAATAAAAAAAAATGTCCATAGTTTTTTGGTATGGTATTATAATTTAACCGCTACTAAAATATTAATTTTTTAAGACCTCTTGATTTTATTTTATTAATTATTATTAAAACAATTTTTAAACCTAAAATTTAACTATAAGATAAAACTAAGTTTTTTTGTCCTTGATCTTTGGTATTATATATATATATATAATAAGTTAAAATTAAGTTTTTTGGTTCTTGATCTTTGATATGGAACTAGAATTTAACTATTACTAAAACATTTTCTAAAGCACCTTTATTTTATTTTATTAACTAATATTCAAACACTTTTTAAACCTAAAATTTAACTATAAGGCAAAATTAAGTTTTTTTGTCATTGGTCTTTAGTATGGGACTATAATTTAACTACTACTAAAATATTTTTTAAAACCTTTTAATTTTATTTTATTAACTACTATTAAAACACTTTTTAAAATTAAAATTTATCTATAATCAAAATACAATTTATGACCTTGAAAAACTTTAGAGTAACTTGTTATTTTACAACAATTTTATTTCTTATAAAAGTCATTACTTACTAATATTAATCCTCATGAGCCTAAATTAAAATACCTACAAATCATTGTTAGTATATTTAACAATGATATATCATATAGTAACAAATTATTCTACTGTTATATCATAATTATCCACAAACTAAAATATTAAAAAATATAAGTAAGTTATATTAAGTTGGAGCAATCTAAATTAGTATTTACTAGGGGTGTTCAATCGGTAAAAATCGGTTATCAATTGTTGATACCGATACCGGTACCGGTATACCGAACCGACGGTACCGTCTTTTACCAAAAATTATTATAATTATTATTTTATTATTATTATTACTTTTATTATTATAATTATTATTTTATTATTATTATTAATAATAATAAATTATTAATAAATAAAAAAAATTAGAAAATCGGTATATACCGGTCCGATTCGATAAAATCGAACCATAAAAACGCCAAATCGAAACCGGTACCGAAAAATCGGTATATACCGATTTTTTTGTACCGAACTGGACCGGTTCTTTTTGTACCGAATCGATCGGTTTCGTCCGATCCGAAAAATAAAAAAAAATCGATCCGTTTGAACAGTCCTAGTATCTACAACATAAACGACATAATTATTATAATATAGCTATACTAAAATATACAATGGAAATAATTAACTAGGATTTACTTATAAAGAGGAATAATGATAGTGTTTTATGAGTACTCAATAATTTAGTTTTTTTAAAAAGAAGACAAAACACATGTTTATTTTATAAATATAAATTTTTTAATATCTTTTGTTTTATATATGATGTTTATAAAAAAATAAATTTCACAAATTAATATATTATTGGTATTAGAACGATTACAACATTTGCTTAAAAAGGAAAAAATACAAACCACATACAATTGTCTACTGTAATTAATATTATATTATTTTATGAACAATTTTATTCTTTATAAAATTCCTTTAGCTCATTAGTCAGACCATTTCGAGCAAAGTTTGTAAACATTGTCATAACAATAGTAAGTTAATTTATGAGATTTTAAACAATATTTTATAATCATTATATACAAAATGAACAAGAAATTAAAAATTATGGTGTTTGAAAAATATACGAAAAAACTTTATGATTACATGAAAATTGGACACGAGTGTTTTGAAATGGGAGGGTAAAAATAAAAATAGGTGAAATTATAAAGCACTCATGTCCAATTTTCATATCCTTATAAAAGAGCTCAAAATAAACACATGCTTCGCACTTGGTTTTTTGATATTTGGCACGGACTTAGAATTTAAGTACAATTAAAACACTTTTTAAAGTCTCTAAATTTATTTTAAAATAATTTAAATAACTACTAATACAATCCAAAGTTAATAGGACTCTTTTATATATGTTTCATGATTTTTTTTGTTGATTCCTGTAATTGTCTTTCAACCCCAACAGAATATGATAATGGTGTAACATCATAAGAGTTTTATAATAAATAATGAAATAATAAAATTAAACTAAATAATTATATGCAATTAGTAACTTAAGTTGTGAAATTATTAACTATTAAAAATAATTATTAGTTAATGTTAGAGAACCAAAATTCTTTTTGTGGTTATTCAAACACTGAAAATTAGTATGACTTATAAAAGTTTAGAATTTAATAAATTTTGTAATTAATAATTTTTGTTATATACTATACAATTGTAATAATTAAATCAACTAAAATTAAATAAATTCACATCAATTTGAAGTTTAATATGCCGTCATTTGACCACAAAAAATAAATTATAACTCTAATTTTGGAACGGATGGAGTACTTGATAGATCATTTAAAAAAATAATAATAACATCAAATATGTACATTTTTTCCGTTCTCCTGTTTATAAGGTTGAGTGTTTGCTTATAACTGAATCGAATTGTCTATTCGATTATAAACGGATATTGAATTTCATATAATTTCACTATTCAAAATTAGTACTAACCAAATAACCGAATTCTAAAAGAGTACCTAGCTCTACCCCTGTTTAAAAAGATATTTTTTATGTTTTTAAGATATGTTTCTCATATAAGCAGATTAGCACATTAATTGCAATATATATGATAATGGCAATTTAAGTTCAAATCTTGCATGTGTACATTGATCTAAATGATTATTGTAGTTCACATAGATCACTAGTTTCTCACTCTCTTTTGAAAGGACAATGTATATAAAAACTCAATTAATATATAAGAACAATAACTAACTTGATCAAGCACATATACAAATTAATGCTAGTGATAGTGTCTTGCTTTTCAATGGTTCAATATGAATGTGTAAGTAATTAATATCACAAGTATTAAACACTAGCTAAGTTGTTTAAAACAAACCAAGTATAAAAGATTAAAGATGTGTGAAAGCATGTGTTTGTGAGCAAGCATAAGTTAATGAACTTTTTTTCACCTTAATTTAATAACTTTCTAAACCCACTTGCAATTTAGCTTGAGAGACTTTTTGAAGAGTGTAGAAATTAATAACTGAAATTAATTACTGCAATAAATATAACCCATGTTGAAACAAAAGAAGAAGAAAAAACATAACTGAAGCGTACCAGATTCCATGATATTGTTTGATCAAACGGGTTGAGATCTTCCAATTGATGCGTATTTTAGAACTGAATTTCTCTATTGATGGGGATACAGAGAAAACAATGTAAAAAAGAAGCGCACACTCAATTGGGGAACATGACCCCATTATAAAGAAAACTGCCGTGTGAAAAACTGCTAAATGGCAGTTATTATCTTTTAGTATTTTTAAATTGGCCCCTCATCAATTTAAGAATACAAATTCGATCTCTACACATTAATTTCATGACAGACATACCCTTAAGCCTACTTAAAACTTAATTAGATAACTTAAATTTAGACTTATACATGATAATACACATTAATAATATACATGTGTGGTCCCAATTAAGATTAATAAAATTAATCCAACAATCTCCCACTAGACCACATATGTATTCTAAGAAATGTGTTTAACTTTAGTGAGCTCCTGAAATTTGTTTTCATGTTCTAAAGGGTATCCAAACAATCTCGTCCATTAGCTACATCAATATAGGATCAAAGCGGTCTTCATTACAATAACCGTAATTAGACCTATCAATGGTCTCGTATGCCAACATAGCTAAATAACATAGATCAATCATAGATGCATAGCATGAAAATTACATGTAATGTGATTCACACATGCCTATTTCCAACTGATCCTACTTAATTAACTGTAGTGAGATCAATACTTCAATATACTTAATAGAGTGTAGTAAACTGAACACTTTAATTCTGCAGAAAATATATAAATGAAATCTGTAGTTTTAACATAAAGCAATAATCCAAATACAAACTCCCACTAAACTAAAGTATCCTCAAAAAGAATAACATGAAAGATATTTGGTGATAATCCTTTTGTGAGCGGATTCGCTATCATGGAGTTTGTCTCAATGTGCTCTATGGAAATTTGTCCACTCTGCACTCTTTCTTTCACAACGAGAAACTTGATTTCAATGTGCTAAACATGTCTTCTTTAGCGAAACCTGATTTGCAATTTTGCATGTTAAACCTATTGAGAACTTTCTCAATATAGTTCTTTTGTGACAATCCCAATATACACCGATCGAGAACGTTCTCGGTGTATCTCAATTCTTAATACAAAAGAAGCATTACCAAGATCTTTCATTTTAAAGTTATTTGATAGAAATCTCTTGCTGTCATGTAACATGCTATGTCATTTGTGGCAAGTAATATGTCATCGACATATAAATTCAGGAAAATATGTTTACTCCCACTGAATTTGTGATACACATAATTATCAACAATATTTGTTTTAAAATCATATGAAACAATGACTTGATGAAATTTGAAGTACCGCTGACGAGATGCCTGCTTGAGTCCATAGATGAATTTTGTCAATTTTTAAACCATATTCTTTGGGTCTCCAGACACAAAGTTTTTTGGATACACCATATAAATTATTTCTTCAATGTCACCATTGAGAAACCTAGCACAACATTAATATCATGCCTTTGGACAGTGATATTAATTGTAATTGATAGTCTTGTTAAAATAAACAAACATTGACAATAATTGTGTCAAATAATAAATCCATGTTTGCATGAATTCATTATTCATATTAGATTACCTTGATAAGTATCAAATGTTTATCATCACAAATATGTATGAAATTCGATCAAATATAAACCCATATTTAGATTGGTTAATATTTGCATGAATTACACATACACTAACATCTATACTCATCACCGTTACTTTTTATATTTAAGCACAACAATTTACCAATTACTAGATGTTTGGTATTTTGTTACCCTATACTTATGGAGCAGATGCAATATGAATTTGAGACGGGAAAAAAAAAATTAAAAAAAAAAAATTTTCCAGCAGCCGTCAGAAATATCACTTAACCACTCACATACGGACTTTTTTATTATTATTATTTATTTATTAGTATTTTAATTTAATATGGGCTTCTGTTTTTCTAATCTTTATGTTGTATCATTAATGTATTATTGTGAAGTATCAAATTCCAACACATCTATTTGGAATCTTGAAGCAATCAAAATAATAACCAGAAAACCATCAAAAGGAGAAACAAAGCATGCTTCATATATATATATAGATGCTTGAGGATCATATATATAAATATTTAGTATATATATACCGTACGTAATATATATATATAAATAGATATCCTGTTTCGGTGCAAATCACATAAGGTAGGTTTTGCGATTTTTTTTTATTTTTTATTTTTTTTATATAAAATCTCCAAAATTCATTAATTCTCTATGAATCAAACATGGGTGTCTCTGATACCACTCGTAGAAATTAATAACTGAAATTAATTACTGCAATAAATATAACCCATGTTGAAACAAAAGAAGAAGAAATAACATAACTGAAGCGTACCAGATTCCATGATATTGTTTGATCAAACGGGTTGAGATCTTCCAATTGATGCGTATTTTAGAACTGAATTTTTCTATTGATGGGGATACAGAGAAAACAATGTAGAAAAGAAACGTACGCTCAATTGGGGACCATGACCCCATTATAAAGAAAACTGCCGTGTGAAAAACTGCTAAATGACAGTTATTATCTTTTAGTATTTTTAAATTGGCCCCTCATCAATTTAAGAATACAAATCCGATCTCTACACATTAATTCCATGACAAACATACCCTTAAACCTACTTAAAACTTAATTAGATCACTTAAATTTAGATTTATACATGATAATACACATTAATAATATACATGTGTGGTCCTAATTAAGATTAATAAAATTAATCCAACAAAGAGTACATAAAATATGTGGGAGATTTTTCTTTTTGCTAGATTAAAGAGTAAACGAAGAAATAGATGCCTTATTTATAGGTAAAGCATAAGTAAATGAATGGCTAAGATATAACTTCTTAATTTTTGATTCAAGGGCCATAAATAACCCAAGCCAATTTTTTTTGACCTTTTTGTCTTATATAGCCGAATATGGAGAAAGATGAGAGATTTGATTTTTAAAAATTTTGTACTTGTACCATATCTTACTATTGATAAATTTTCTCAATCCATCACTTAGAATTATATCTCTATCTTTCTTACGGTCATATACCTAAGCCCCCACTTAAGGTTTATAACCTATCAGTTTTAATATTAACCTGTGACGTCCCTAAATCCGGGTCCCTGAAACCATAAATTTGGTGCTCACGATATATCATGCACAACACATCTATCTACCCATTCCTTATAAATTATAGCATTCATTAAATTGTCTTAATACAAAACATATTATTATTCCAGGTCTAATTAACCTTTACAATACATATCTAATAATACAAAAGGCTTGTATCAATATATAACATAATAAACAGCACACACACGACACTTTTCGATCATCTTCTCTTTGCCTTTGTCCTTCTTAGAACATCCGGCTACCTCGACTTTAGTTGAAAAGTTTTATTTTAAGCAAGGGTGAGCAACTAATTTGCTCAGCAAGTTTAAAACGTATAGTACACGATATATTATGTGTGACGCCCCCAAAATAGGTATACATCACCTATTCTGAGTCGTCAAATACATGGTACAGAATACAAATACAATCCTTAATATACAACAAGAGATCTGTGAATTTTAATACAAATAATGTCTTCTAGACAATATCAACTCTCAGAATAAGTCCTCATTACATTTATTGTCATACTATTTAACAGAATAGTGAGGACTACTAATACTATCATATGGACCGTCACTCCGTTTCCCGACTAGTCCCGGCTACGTTCTCATTTCCTGAAGAGAACAGTGAAGGAAAGGGTGAGCTCAACTAGCCCAGTAAGAAATATTATGACTAAGATAATGCAGAATAAATTATCGTTAGCCTTCAACAGTGTTAAACTGATAAAATATAACAAACATCAAGTTTAACATCAGCGAAACAAGCTATCAATTAAAAGAGTCAAGTAGAGAATAACATCTACTATCTTTTATGATTTAAAAAGTTTTTCATTACTTTTATCGTTGGGACTCAGCTTAATAAACAATCCACATCATCCCTACACTACGACCAATGATATTCATTAGTATCACAATCACAAATTATCCATGCACTACGGGCCAAGGATATTCGTGTATTCATCAATAGTCATGATCATGACAACAACTGTCCATCAATGCACTACGGGCCAATGAAGACTTTTACCACATTATTTATAACATTACGGTCATGATTACACCGAATAATCTCTGGTTATGATCATACCAAGTCCATCTATGCACTACATGCCACAGATGACTTTCAACAAAATATAAACATGAGGATGATGACAATGATATAAGAATTCAATAAAATAAGTTTAAGAATTAATTTATTCAGGAACCAATAACGTCCAAATTGTCAACATGATACTGCTTTGTGGAGTAAAATTCAATAATGCTCAGAAGAATATTTTTATGAAAAGATACTGGATGAAGCGCAAGTATCAAAGATATTCCACTAATTTCATGGAGTATAAAAGCCAAAATTTTAACCAACTGAGTATAATAAAGAATAGAATGACAAAAGAATTCACCAAGCATGCGATAAACCGCACAGACAGGTTATTCTAATAGAAAAATAAATAATGGAACCAGGTCATGCGTAAACGCACCAACAGGATATTCCGACAGAATAATAAAGAACGAAATATTAGAAGAATTTCACCATGTATGCGGTACTTCGCATGAACAGGTTATTCCAACAGAATAATAAGGAATAGAATAACAGAAGTTCTCTTCATGAATACGAAAGAAATAATACCCCTTACCTTAAGAAGAAGAGTACTGGATATAGGAGTAGTGAAGTAGCAGAATACTTTTCTTCTTTCTCTCTATAATTTTTCTATCTAGAGTTTCAGTGAATTCGTTAAAAATAATGAAGGAATGAGCTTCTATTTATAGAAGAATGGACTGCATAGTAACTAATTCATGAACGGTCCAGATTGATTTACTTTTAAATCGGACGATCCATATTTAAATCAAAATCTTTTAAATAATAAATAATATATTCTATTTATAATCTAATAAAACGAATAACTTTATAAAAGTATTCTGTTTTATATAAAAAGATTTTACTATACAAAATACTATGTAGACACTATGCAACACTATGCATAATAAAATATAATATATTCTATTTATAGAATAACTTTATAAAAGTATTCTGTTTTATATAAAAAGTTTTTCTGTTTTATTACATTAATAATACTAATAAAACAAAACTGAGTGACTTATCACATAAGCATCAATAATCAATATCGTGTGCTACTATGCAACTACGCGTTTTACTATACTTTTACTACCTAGTAATTCAACAGTATTAACGGTAAAACTTCCGCCGTTATTTTCATAAAATATTTTTGTCGTTTTCTCAATCCAACAATAATTCTATTGTGGGGTCAACCAATGATTGTGCCGTCGTACGAATATTTCCTGTTCAAACGAATATTTCCCAACCAATCGAATATTATACAACAACTTGCGTACTTTGCAAAATTTATAAATATTACCCACAACTATAATATTATATCAAATTCATTCCATAATATTTAAAAATAATATTTATAGAAAATTCATCTTTATTAAAAAAAATTGGGGTCTTACATTATGAATAGAAGAGTTTAACTTTCTAGAACTTCAACAATATTCAAAATATTGTGAAGTAGCTGGAACAATTAATCATTTCCAATAACAAGGATTTTCTTAAATTTTATGCTGAATAACACATCAAGGATAAATAATGGGAGAGAGGGATGGTGAGTTGGTGACATTAGTCTTGAGGATTTGTCATAAATCTCCTTCCCTTTCTGCTCCTATAAGTTTGGTTTTGTTACGATTTTGTCCTTTTTAATTGTATTTTCTAAATTTTAAAAATTACTATTATGTCCTTAAAGTAATTACATGCACACATAATGTGTGTGGCGCAATGACTATCACTCAAAGGTTTATATTTAAACATATAATATAGTAATTGTCAATTTTTCTCAGGCATTCAAAATTGGGTCTATGTAAGACCCCGACTTTTATGAAATAAAAATTTAATTTTCTTTATGATTATGATTTTAAGCAGTAAATGTTAAATTGATAAAATGTTAAAGTTAATTATAATATGTGCAAATTATAAAAGTATGTTGAGAAATATTCGTTGTGTGGGCGAATATTCGTTTTATCGAGAATATTAGGTAAAAGTACGACGATACTGAAATAACCAATCATTGGTGGGCCCCACAGTAAAAATATTTTTGGATGCAGAAAATGACAGAAATAACCCGTTTAATAAAGACTGTCAACGATATTATTACTTTTAACTATTTAAATACCCGATGATAAAAGAATAGTAACATGTGGTATTCAATAGTGTCACACGACATTCTACAATATCACACGGTATTGCACAGTATTTCGTATTATTGATTCAATAATTGTTATAGTAGCAACTACATAATATTTCATATTATTGAACTTAATAAATGTTATAGTAGTTGTGACGCCTCCAAAATAGGTATACACAACCCATTATTAGTCGTCAAATACATGGTACAGAATTTAAATACAAACTTCATTTATACAGTACGACAAAACGTTGTTGAGAGTTTTAACACGAATATTGTCTCGTAGACAATATCCTAACTCAAATAGAATCCTCATTAAAATTATTATAACACTATTTTATAGAATAGTGGGAACTACTATAGCCACCATCTTGGACCATCAATCCATTTTTCGATTAGTCTCAGCTATATTCTCATTTCTTGAAAAGAACAATGAAAGAAAAGAGTGAGCTCAACTAGCCCAGTAAAGATTATTATGACTAAGATAATGTAGAATAAATTATCGTTAGCCTTCAACAGTGTAAAAACTGATAGAATACATTAGACAACAATTATAAATACAGCGGAACAAGCAATCCATTAGAAGAGTCAAGTAGAGCATGATGTCTACTATCTCCTATGATTTAAAAGTTCATCATCAATATTTTATCTCTGTAACACATCTCTATAAATAATCCACATCACCGAATTATCCATGCACTACGGGCCAAGGATATTCGTTAGTATCACATCCACGAATTATCCATGCACTACGGGCCAATGATATTCGTTAGTATTACCAATGATCATGATAATGCCTAACAACTGTCCATCAATGCACTACGGACCAATGAAGACTTTTATCACAATATTTGTAACATTACAGGTCATCATGATTATACCGATACATAATTCCTGATAATAATCATACCCATCAACAGTCCATCTATGCACTACAGATCAAAGATGACTTTCACCACAATATAAGCATGAGAATGATGACAATAATATAAGAATTCAATTAAGAGAGATCAAAGATAAATTTTAAAGATTTATAATTCAATTTATCCAGAGTTTAAGAATGTCAAAATTGTCAACATGGTAACTGCTTTGTGGAATAAAATTCAAGAATAATATTCATGTATCAAAAATAATTTAGACAGAAAAGAAATTATTTTTTATCGTGAATAGTACCCTAGGTGAATAGTACCCAAGTGAATAGTACTTCATGAATAGTATCCCGTGAATAGTACCGTATGTATGAATAGTACCGTATACATGAATAGTGTCGTATGTATGAATAGTGCCCATGAATAGTAATCCGGCATGAAAAGCTTAAAATTTAACAAGAATGTCCATAAAAATACTTCAATGAAACGATAGTAGATGAAACGCAAATTTCAAGGATATTCTACTAATTTCAAGGAGTATAGAAGTAATACTTATCAAAATAAGTGTAGAATTAGGAATATAAAACGAAATAATATAACTTACATACTACAGAATATGGAAGAAAATATTATTTCTTACGAATATTGAACAAAAATAATATCCTTTACGAATATTGAACGAAAATATATTCCTTACGAATATTGAACGAAGACAATATTTCTTACGGATATTGAACGAAAATAATATTGTAAGACCCCGAATTTTATGAAATGAAAGTATTCAATTTTTTGATAATTGTTATTCTATTTAGTAATTGGTTAAATTGATAAAAGTTTAAAGTTAAGGATAATATTTGGAAATTTTTCAAAGTAAGTAAGTTGATATAAAATATTCGTTGTGTCGGGGAATATTCGATTGGTCGGAAAATATTCGTTTTAACAGAAAATATTCGTACGACGGCACAATCATTGGTGGACCCCACAACGGAGGTACTGTCGTAGTTAGAAAACGATTGAAATATTTTTAAATTGTTGAACTACCCGGTAGTAAAAGTACAGTAATACGCGTGGTTGCATAGTAACACACGGTATTGATTATTAATGCTTACGTGAGAAGTCACACAGTTATATTCAATTATTGCTACAGTAATTGCTGCATGGTATCTCACGTTATTTGATTCAATTATTGTCAATATTTTATATATTATTAAATCAATAATTGAGATGACAAAGTTATTCATATTATTATTTATAATATTGACGATGTCTAGAAAGTTCTTTCGAGGAGATGTTTGGTCACCTAATTGCGCGTCAATAGGAAAAAATTCTTATCGGAAAGCCCCCTCTTTCCTGAAAATGATCTGGTTGTTAAATATTATGAGTTATAATATTAATGATGAATAAGTCCGTGTTGATTAAAGATGAAATTGATATTTTCATTGTGTTGAAATTATTAGTGTTAATAGAAATCGACATTTATTTCGATAACAATTGATTTCTGGAAGTTATATTGACCAATCGTGTATTTAATCAGATAAATGAACAATTAATTGATATTAATTCACATGCTTATAACTATTTATTCACATGTGTGTACTATTGATTCACATGCATGTACTATTAGGGGAGGTGGTGCAAGATTGATAATACTTGCATGACTAAATTAAAAATAGAGGTATAGATGAAGGTACTATACTATAATTATTTTTTTTACATGTATAGAACTATTTGTTCACATATGTGTACTATTGATTCACATAATATACTATTAGAGGAGGTGGTGCAAGTTTGATAATACTTGCAGGACTAAATTAAAAATTAAAGAAAAGATGAAGGAATTATACTGTAATATTTCGAGCCCCAAAACGTGCAATTATCGAAACTATATTTTCCTATAAATAGAAGCTCATTCTTCTTTCATTCTCACCAATTCACTAAGACTCACAAGAGAAATTATAGAGAGAGAAGCTATAGAGAGAAAGAAGAAAAGAAGTCTGCTACTTCACTATTCCAGTATCCAGTCTTCTTCTGAGGTAAGGGGTATTATTTATTTCATATTCTGAAGAGATATTATTTTTCGTATTCGTATGAATATTATTTTTGTTCAATATTCGTAAGGAATATCATCTTCGTTCAATATTCGTAGGAATATTATTTTCGTTTAACAGTCGTAAGGGGTATTATTTAATTATTTCATATTCTGAAGAGATATTATTTTTCGTATTCGTATGAATATTATTTTCGTTCAATATTCGTAAGGAATATCATCTTCGTTCAATATTCGTAGGAATATTGTTTTCATTTAACAGTCGTAAGGGGTATTATTTCTTTCGTATTCGTAAGGAATATTATTTTTGTTCAGTATTTATAAGGAATAATATTTTCTTCCATACTCTGTAGTATGTGAGTAATATTATTTCGTCGCGTATTCCTGATTACACCCTCATTTTGTTAAAGTATTACTTCTATACTCCGTGAAATTAGTTGAATTTATTTGAAATTTGCGCTTCATCTAGTATCGTTTCACAAGGATATTTTCTACACATTATTGTTAAAATTTTAATCTTTTCATGCCGGAGTACTGTCCATGAGTACTATTCATAAAGTACTATTCGTAAAGTATTATTCACGAGTTACTATTCACCCGATTACTATTCACTCGGGTATCCGGGGTAATCTTCACGCCGGAGTACTATTCACGAGTTACTATTCACCCGATTACTATTTACTCAAATATTATTCACTCGGGTATTTGGGGCACTTTTCATGCCGGGGTACTATTCACGAGGTACTATTCTCGAAGTATTATTCACATGATACTATTCACGGGGTACTATTCACCCGAAAAATATATTTCTTTTCTGCCCAAATTATTTTTGATACATGAATATTATTCTTGAATTTTACTCCACAAAACAGTATTATGTTGACAATTTGAATATTTTTAAACTCTGGATAAATTTAAAGTCTTTAATATTTATCCTTGATTTCGTTTAATTGAATTCTTATATCATTGTCATCATCTTCATGCTTATATTGTTATGAAAGTCATCTTTGGCCCGTAGTACATAGATGGACTTGGTATGATTATGACCAGGGATTATTCGGTATAATCATGACCGTAATGTTACAAATAACGTGATAAAAGTCTTCATTGACCCGTAGTGCATTGATGGACAGTTTTTGGTATGATCATGGTCATGAGTTCTCTTCGGCCAAGGGTGCAAAGATGAATTGTTTTATGGTGTGATCATGACCGTTGATGAAAACACGAATATCCTTGGCCCGTAATACATGGATAATTCGTGGTCGTGATACTAATGAATATCCTCGGCCCGTAGTGCATGGATAACTCAGTAATGTGAATTATATATTGAGCTGGGTCTCAGCGATAAAACTGATGATAAACTTTTTAAATCATAGAAGATAGTAGATATCATGCTCTACTTGACTCTTCTAATGGATTGCTTATTCCGCTGCAGTTGTTGATCTAAAACTTGTTGCCTGTTATATTCTATCTGTTGTTATACTGTTAAAGGCTACTGATAATTTATTCTGCATTATATTAGTCATAATATTTCTTATTGGGCTAGTTGAGCTCACCCTTTTCTTGCATTGTTCTCTTCAAGAAATGAGAATATAGTTGGGACTAGCCGGGGAATGGATTGACGGTCCAGATGTTTGTTTTATTAGTCTTCACTATTCTGTAAAATAGTGTAATAATAATTATAATGAGAATTCCATTGAGTATGGATATTGTCTAGAAGGCAATATTCGTGTTAAAACTCTCAGCTATGTTTTGTCGTATTTTACATGACAGTTGTATAAAAGAAGTTTGTAGTTATATTACGTAGTATGTATTTGGCGACTCAAAATGGGTGATGTATACCTATTTTGGGGGCGTCACAAATATTCCTTACAAATATTGAACGAAAATAATATTCTTACGAATAAGAAAAATAATATCTCTTCTGAATGTGAAATAAATAATATCCCTTACCTTAGTAGGAGAGTAATTCCGACCGGTATAACGGAGATATTCTTGAAGAAAATTTTGTACTGTTTTCTACACTCAAAGCTTCCTTAAACTCAAATACGCTCAATATTATAGAAGAAGAATTCTCTTATTCTGATGTGATTTTCATTTATAAACTAAGCATCCTATTTATAGGAGAATGGCAGGGCACTATTTGAATATAATCACGGATGCACGGTTTAGAAAACTCACTGGCGCAGTTCAGCCGAATTTTCTAAAAAAATTAATTTTATTATGCAGCACTATGCAGTACTATACAAATACTATACAATACAATAAAATATAATATATTCTATTTATAAAAAGTATTCTGTTTTATATAAAAAGTTTTCTGTTTTATTACTATAAATTAAAAACTGAGATAACTTTCTACCAACGATTTTAAAAATGAGTAAGTGGGGGTCCATGTAATAAACCAAATTTACAACAAATATGTAAGACCCCAACTTTTATAAATAAAGATGAATTTTCTATAAATATCATTTTTGAATATTATGGAGTTAATTTGATATAATGTTATAGTTGTGGGTAATATTTATAAATTTTGCAAAGTAAGCAAGTTGTTATAAAATATTCGTTTGGTCGGAGAATATTCTTTTTGTCGGGGAATATTCGTACGACGGCACAATCATTGGTGGACCCCACAACGGAATTATTGTCGGATTGAGAAAACGACAGAATTATCTTTCTATAAAAATAACGGCTGAGGTGTTACCGTTAAAACCGTTAAAACTGTTGAACTACTCGGTAGTAAAAGTACAGTAATACGCGTGGTTGCATAGTAGCACACGGTATTGATTATTGATGCTTACGTGAGAAGTCACTCAGCTATACTCAATTATTGCTACAGTAATTGCTGCATCATATCTCTTAAATTATTGTCATAGTATCATCTGTATAATATGTTATATTATTGAGACGTTGTGGTAAGTTTGGTTATTTTATGGGGGGCCATATGTCATCATCTAAGAGTCTCTTCGTCAATAGTAATTACCGTCGTCAATAGTAATTACCTTCGTCAATAGTATTTACCTTGGTCAATAGTAATTACCTTCGTCAATAGTATTTACCTTGGTCAATAGTAATTACCTTCGTCAATAGTATTTACCTTGGTCAATAGTAATTACTTTCGTCAATAGTAGTTGTCCCTTCAATATTACCAAGAGTCATTTGACCCTTCGTTAAGACCAAGAGTCATTTGACCCTTCGTTAAGACCAAGAGCCACCCTCAGTTTTTTTATAAATAGAGGCCTAGGGCTTCATTATTTTTCACGAATTCATTCAAGCTATAGAAAGAGAAAGTATAGAGAGAGTAAGAGAGAGAGAATAAAAGTATTCTGCTACATCACTTTTCCAATATCCAGTTCTTTTAAGGTAGGGAATATTATTTCTTTTATATTCATGAAGAGAACTTCTGTTATTCCATTTGTTATTATTCTGTTGGAATAACCAGTATACGCGGTCTACCCTATACTTGGTGACATTCTTCTATTATTCTGTTGGAACATCCTGTCTGTGTGTTTTACACCGGACCTGGTTCCGTTTATTATTCTGTTGGAACATCCTGTCTGTGTGTTTTACACCGGACCTGGTTCCGTTTTATTATTATTCTGTTGGAATATCCTGTGTGTGTGTTTTACACCGGACCTGGTTCCATTATTTATTATTCTGTCGGAATATCCTGTCTGTGCGTTTACGCCGGACCTGGTTCCATTATTTATTATTCTATTGGAATAACCTGTCTGTGCGGTCTATCGCATGCATGGTGATTTCTTTTGTTATTCCATTCTTTATTGTACTCAGTTGGTTAAGTTTTGACTTCTATACTCCATGAAATTTGTGGAATATCCTTGATAGTTGCGTTTCATCCAGTATCTTTTCAAGAAAATATTCTTCTAAGCATTCTTGAATTTTACTCCACAATGCAGTATTATGTTGACAATTTGGACGTTGTTAATTCCTGGATAAATTAATTCTTGAACTTGTTTTATTGAATTCTTATATCATTGTCATCATCCTCATGTTTATAAAATGTTGAAAGTCATCTGTGGCCTGTATTGCATAGATGGACTTGGTATGATTATGACCAGGGATTATTCGGTATAATCATGACCGTAATGTTACAAATGATGTGGTAAAAGTCCTCATTGGCCCGTAGTGCATTGATGGACAGTTGTTGGCATGATCATGACCATTAATGAATACACGAATATCCTTGGCCGTAGTGCAGGGGTGATTCGATGATGTGGATTATTTTATTAAGCTGAGTCTCAGCGATCGCAGTGTTGAAAAACCTTTTAAATCATAAAAGATAGTAGAGTTTATTTTCTACTTGACTCTTTTAATGGATTGCTTGTTCCGCTGCAGTTAAACTTGATGTCTATTATATTTTATCAGTTTAACATTGTTGAAGGCTAATGATAATTTATTCTGCATTATCTTAGTCATAATATTTCTTACTGGGCTAGTTGAGCTCACCCTTTCTTTCACTGTTCTCTTCAGGAAATGAGAACGTAGCTGGGACAAGTCGGGGTACGGAGTGATGGTCCGAATGATAGTATTAGTTAGTAGTCCTCACTATTCTATGTAATGGTGTGTTAATAAATGTAATGAGGACTCCTTTTGAGTATGAATACTCTCTAGAAGATAATATTTGTATTCAAACTCACAGTTTATGTTTTGTCGTATTGTACACGACAGTTGTATTATTAAGTTGTATTTGTATTCTGTACTATGTATCTGACGACCCAAGATGGGTGATGTATACCTAATTTTGGGGGCGTCACAGTTGGTATCAGAGCTTAGGGATATGATCCCTGGCTAAGATGTGAGAATAGAACTAGGAGGGGAGAGACGGGGAATTCCTTCGCTAGTATGGCATACCTAAGTTTATTTGCATGGTATTTAATTGGTCGGTCATAATATAAGGATAATATATGACATATCAATTAATTTTTATTTTGTGGCAGTATCTGAAAATGGCATCCGAGAATGTTGAGAATAGCAATGGAGCACAGACGACTGTTGATTCACCACACATCAATAATCAGGATAATGTGCATCAGGAAGGTGTCAATCCTCATGCAAACAACAACACTGACCAAATGATGAATGATCAAATGTTCAGAGGCTTTATGCAATTCATGCAACAACAGGTGAAAGCGGCTCCTGTCCACAACGTAGGTGGAAATACTGGAAACTCTCAGGCGGTCACCGCTAAACAGTTTAAGGAGCTGGGACCACCGGAGTTTAAGGGAGAACCCAAACCACTTGTAGCTGAAACATGGATAAAGCAGATCACCAAGATATTTGATGTCTTGGGTTGCTCCGAGGAGCAAAAGGTTCCCTTTGCCGCCTTTATGTTGCGAGGAGAGGCAGATTACTGGTGGGAATCGATAAAGCGTACTCAACCTGCCGCACTGAAGATGTCTTGGGAGAAGTTTCAAGATCTGTTTAACGACAAATACTTTCCCGAGAGTATTCGTCACATGAAGGAGGTGGAGTTCATCAAATTGGAGCAGAATAATATGACCGTGTCGCAGTACGAGGCAAAATTTGCGGAGTTATCCCGGTTTGCGTCCCACCTGGTGGATAATGAAGAAAGAATGACGCGGATGTTTTTAAGAGGTTTGAAGCCGGAGATACGTCAACATCTTGTTTCTCATAAACTGTGTTTGTATTCAGATGTTGTAAATAGGGCTCAGTTGGTGGAGCGCGATAACGAGATAACGCAACCAAAAGAGAGCAGCCGGCAAAATGATAATACCAGTGAGAGCAGTCATCGAAGCGGTGACAACAAGCGTGGAGGGAATCAACAGGCCAGAAATGGTAACCACTTCGGTGGTAATCAGGGCCAAAACAATAAGAATGGACATTTCAAGAAGAGGAGATTCAACAATGATGGAAAGACGTCAGCACCAGCACCTGTCGTTAAGGAAGGAGAACGACCACCTATCATATGTTTCAAATGCGGAGGGGAGGGGCACATCAGTCCAAACTGCGCGATGCCGTCCAAAGCATGTTATAATTGTGGAAGAGAAGGTCATTTAGCCCGATTTTGTCGTTTACCGAAGACAAATTCAGCTAGGATGGAGGCACCAAAGGCCGTCCCAGAAAAGTCAAAACCGGTTGTGCAAGGGAGAGCGTTTGTTGTGACCTCCCAGAAGCAAGGAACCCGAATGAGGTCATCACGGGTAAGCTTATCATAAACTCTAACGAAGTCTATACTTTATTTGATACCGGTTCTACCCATTCTTTTATTTCTCCTACTTGCGCTCATCGATTAAATTTGATTCCGGAGAAATTAGACTTTGACTTAGCAGTTGAAACTCCATTGGGAGAAACCTTCATTACATCCACGGTTTATAAGTCTTGTTTGGTTCAAGTTGGTACCCACACATTACCTGTCGATCTTATTTCATTAAAAATACTTGCATTTGACGTGATTCTAGGGATTGATTGGTTAACTACTCATTATGCAAAAATTGATTGTTTTCGTAAGGTTGTTAGTTTTCATATTCCTAATCGACCTATTATGCGAATTCAAGCAACCAAACCATTAAAATCAATCGCTGTCATCTCAAGCCATAAAGCTATTCGTTTATTGAAAAACGGATGTCAAGCTTTCTTAGCTCATGTCACAGATCTAAACAAAAATACGTCAGTTTTGAATGATATTTCTATTGTTAATAAATTCCCTGACGTATTCCCTGAAGAACTTCCTGGCCTACCCCCAGAGCGTGAAATTGAATTTTGTATCGACCTTGAACCCGGTACAAAACCCATTTCCAAAGCCCCATATCGAATGGCTCCTATTGAACTTCAGGAGTTAAAGACCCAACTGCAGGAATTGTTAGACATTGGTTTTATTCGTCCTAGTACTTCTCCTTGGGGTGCTCCTGTTCTGTTCGTGAAGAAGAAAGATGGGAGTATGCGACTTTGTATTGATTATCGGGAGTTGAATCATGTCACCATCAAAAATAGGTACCCATTGCCACGTATTGATGACCTGTTTGACCAGTTGCAAGGAGCACAATTCTTTTCAAAGATCGATCTTCGTTCTGGATATCATCAGCTGAAGGTTAGAACTGAGGATATTCCAAAGACGGCTTTTAGAACTCGGTACGGGCATTATGAATTCCTAGTCATGTCCTTTGGATTGACTAATGCTCCTGCTGCCTTCATGGATATGATGAACCGGGTATTCAAGGAATATTTGGATCATTTTGTGGTCGTCTTTATTGATGACATCCTTGTTTATTCCAAAAGCCGTGAAGATCATGAGCAACACTTGAGGTTGGTACTCCAAAAGCTTCGTGAATACAAACTTTATGCCAAGTTGAAGAAATGCGAGTTCTGGCTGGAAGAGGTAGCATTCCTTGGGCACGTAGTATCAAGTCGTGGAATATCTGTTGACCCGGCAAAGATTGAAGCTATTCAAAGCTGGGAGCAACCTAAATCAGTGACCGAGGTACGTAGCTTTCTTGGTTTAGCTGGTTATTATCGGAGATTCGTGGAAGGATTTTCTCGAATCGCTACTCCATTAACTCAGCTGACTCGGAAAGATACAAAGTTTGGTTGGAGCGAAGAATGTGAGCAGAGTTTTCAAGAACTCAAGAGGAGACTCATTTCAGCACCTGTTCTAACAATACCATCTGGCTCGGAGGGATTTGTCATCTACAGTGATGCTTCGAGCAAAGGGTTGGGATGCGTTCTCATGCAACATGGAAAAGTCATAGCCTATGCATCAAGACAACTCAAGGAATATGAGAGGAATTATCCTACTCATGATCTAGAGTTGGCAGCTGTTGTCTTTGCACTTAAAATTTGGAGGCATTACTTGTATGGGGAGAAAGTGGAGATCTTTACGGATCATAAAAGCCTCAAATATTTCTTCACTCAAAAGGAACTCAACATGCGACAACGACGTTGGCTTGAACTGTTGAAAGATTATGATCATACCATTCAATACCATCCTGGAAAAGCGAACGTGGTAGCTGACGCATTGAGTAGAAGATCATATGCGGGTACAAGTGCAATATTAACAACGCAAAGGCCCATTTTGTGTGACTTGCAAAGGATGGAGATAGAGTTGAAGACTCCAGGGACCCATGTGATGATGGCGAATATACGAGTAGAACCGACTTTAATCGATAAAGTTAAAGCTGCTCAAGCTACAGACCTGGAGCTGATGCGTATGAAGAAGAAAGTGCAAGAAGGTGCTATATCGGAAGCAAGAATCGATGAAGAAGGAATACTTCGAGTCAACTCCAGACTTTGTGTTCCTAACAACCCTGATTTAAAGTATGAAATCATGATGGAGGCGCACAACACACCGTTTGCAATCCATCCTGGAAGTACCAAAATGTATCATGATCTTCGTCATACATTTTGGTGGAGCAATATGAAGAGAGAGATAGCGTTGTCTAACTTGTCAACGAGTCAAAGCGGAGCATCAAGTACCAAAAGGTCCATTGCAACCACTTGAAATTCCAGAATGGAAGTGGGAGCACATTACCATGGATTTCGTTACCGGTCTTCCTAGGGTTTCTCAAGGTATTGATGCGATTTGGGTCATTGTTGATAGATTGACCAAGTCTGCTCATTTCTTACCGATACGAGAAACTTATACACTTGAACGTCTTGCTCGTATGTACATAAACGAGATTGTAAGACTGCATGGTATGCCAGTATCCATAGTTTCTGACCGAGACCCAAGATTCACTTCACGATTTTGGGTTAGTTTACAAAAGGCTATGGGCACGGAGTTACGATTTAGTTCAGCATATCATCCTCAGACGGACGGACAATCAGAGAGGACTATTCAAACTCTTGAAGATCTATTAAGACTCTGTGTCTTTGACTTCAAGGGAAGTTGGGACAAGTTCTTACCATTGGTGGAGTTTTCCTACAACAACAGTTATCAAGCAAGTATTGGCATGGCTCCATTCGAAGCATTGTATGGAAGAAAATGTCGTTCTCCAGTATGCTGGGATGAGGTGGGCGAAGCAACGTTGTTGGGACCGGAGTTGGTACGTATGACTACAGAAAAGATTCAAACGATCCGACAACGTATAAAAACCTCACAAGATCGACAAAAGAGTTATGCTGATCTTCATCGAAAGGACGTGGAATTTGATGTAGGAGATCATGTGTTCTTACGTGTTGCTCCATGGAAAGGAGTTACGAGATTTGGAAAGAGAGGAAAGCTAAATCCTCGATTCATCGGTCCATTTTTAATCCTCGATCGAGTAGGAACTGTGGCTTATAGACTCGCTTTACCGCCAAGTATGTCTCGTGTTCATAACGTTTTCCACATATCCATGTTACGCAAATATGTGGAAGACCCGAACCACATTATTGAGTTAGAACCGGACGAAATAGCGGAGGATTTGACGTATGAAGAAGTTCCTGTTCAAATCTTGGATAAGAAGGAACATATTCTACGCTCCAAGGTTATACCTCAAGTCAAAGTTTTGTGGAGAAACCACGATGTTGAGGAAATGACTTGGGAGTTAGAATCAGAAATGAAATCAAGGTATCCTTACCTCTTCGACATACCAGGTACGTACCCTAATTTCGAGGGCGAAATTTCATAAGAAGGGGAGGTTGTAAGACCCCAACTTTTATAAATAAAGATGAATTTTCTATAAATATCATTTTTGAATATTATGGAGTTAATTTGATATAATGTTATAGTTGTGGGTAATATTTATAAATTTTGCAAAGTAAGCAAGTTGTTATAAAATATTCGTTTGGTCGGAGAATATTCTTTTTGTCGGGGAATATTCGTACGACGGCACAATCATTGGTGGACCCCACAACGGAATTATTGTCGGATTGAGAAAACGACAGAATTATCTTTCTATAAAAATAACGGCTGAGGTGTTACCGTTAAAACCGTTAAAACTGTTGAACTACTCGGTAGTAAAAGTACAGTAATACGCGTGGTTGCATAGTAGCACACGGTATTGATTATTGATGCTTACGTGAGAAGTCACTCAGCTATACTCAATTATTGCTACAGTAATTGCTGCATCATATCTCTTAAATTATTGTCATAGTATCATCTGTATAATATGTTATATTATTGAGACGTTGTGGTAAGTTTGGTTATTTTATGGGGGGCCATATGTCATCATCTAAGAGTCTCTTCGTCAATAGTAATTACCGTCGTCAATAGTAATTACCTTCGTCAATAGTATTTACCTTGGTCAATAGTAATTACCTTCGTCAATAGTATTTACCTTGGTCAATAGTAATTACCTTCGTCAATAGTATTTACCTTGGTCAATAGTAATTACCTTCGTCAATAGTATTTACCTTGGTCAATAGTAATTACTTTCGTCAATAGTAGTTGTCCCTTCAATATTACCAAGAGTCATTTGACCCTTCGTTAAGACCAAGAGTCATTTGACCCTTCGTTAAGACCAAGAGCCACCCTCAGTTTTTCTATAAATAGAGGCCTAGGGCTTCATTATTTTTCACGAATTCATTCAAGCTATAGAAAGAGAAAGTATAGAGAGAGTAAGAGAGAGAGAATAAAAGTATTCTGCTACATCACTTTTCCAATATCCAGTTCTTTTAAGGTAGGGAATATTATTTCTTTTATATTCATGAAGAGAACTTCTGTTATTCCATTTGTTATTATTCTGTTGGAATAACCAGTATACGCGGTCTACCCTATACTTGGTGACATTCTTCTATTATTCTGTTGGAACATCCTGTCTGTGTGTTTTACACCGGACCTGGTTCCGTTTATTATTCTGTTGGAACATCCTGTCTGTGTGTTTTACACCGGACCTGGTTCCGTTTTATTATTATTCTGTTGGAATATCCTGTCTGTGTGTTTTACACCGGACCTGGTTCCATTATTTATTATTCTGTCGGAATATCCTGTCTGTGCGTTTACGCCGGACCTGGTTCCATTATTTATTATTCTATTGGAATAACCTGTCTGTGCGGTCTATCGCATGCATGGTGATTTCTTTTGTTATTCCATTCTTTATTGTACTCAGTTGGTTAAGTTTTGACTTCTATACTCCATGAAATTTGTGGAATATCCTTGATAGTTGCGTTTCATCCAGTATCTTTTCAAGAAAATATTCTTCTAAGCATTCTTGAATTTTACTCCACAATGCAGTATCATGTTGACAATTTGGACGTTGTTAATTCCTGGATAAATTAATTCTTGAACTTGTTTTATTGAATTCTTATATCATTGTCATCATCCTCATGTTTATAAAATGTTGAAAGTCATCTGTGGCCTGTATTGCATAGATGGACTTGGTATGATTATGACCAGGGATTATTCGGTATAATCATGACCGTAATGTTACAAATGATGTGGTAAAAGTCCTCATTGGCCCGTAGTGCATTGATGGACAGTTGTTGGCATGATCATGACCATTAATGAATACACGAATATCCTTGGCCGTAGTGCAGGGGTGATTCGATGATGTGGATTATTTTATTAAGCTGAGTCTCAGCGATCGCAGTGTTGAAAAACCTTTTAAATCATAAAAGATAGTAGAGTTTATTTTCTACTTGACTCTTTTAATGGATTGCTTGTTCCGCTGCAGTTAAACTTGATGTCTATTATATTTTATCAGTTTAACATTGTTGAAGGCTAATGATAATTTATTCTGCATTATCTTAGTCATAATATTTCTTACTGGGCTAGTTGAGCTCACCCTTTCTTTCACTGTTCTCTTCAGGAAATGAGAACGTAGCTGGGACAAGTCGGGGTACGGAGTGATGGTCCGAATGATAGTATTAGTTAGTAGTCCTCACTATTCTATGTAATGGTGTGTTAATAAATGTAATGAGGACTCCTTTTGAGTGTGAATACTCTCTAGAAGATAATATTTGTATTCAAACTCACAGTTTATGTTTTGTCGTATTGTACACGACAGTTGTATTATTAAGTTGTATTTGTATTCTGTACTATGTATCTGACGACCCAAGATGGGTGATGTATACCTAATTTTGGGGGCGTCACAAAATACTTCATGACAAACCCCTTTATTTATATCAAATCACTTGACTTCACTAAATACATTTTTAATCTTTCAATAATTATTCATCATTAATATTATAACTCACAATATTATCAACCATATCATTCCCAAGAAAGAGAGGGCTTTCCTATAAGGACTTCTTTTAGTGGCGCACAATTAGATAACCAAGCTCTTTTCCTCGACAGAACTTTCTAGATATTGTTAATAATACAAATAATAATATGAATAATTGTGTCGTCTCATTTATTGATTCAATAATATAAAATATTGTGCAGATGATACTGTGACAATAATTAAATCAATAATACGAGATACTATGCATCAACTACTGTTACAATAATTGAATAAAACTGAGTGACTTCTCGCGTAAGCATCAATAATCAAAGATACTGTACAATACCGTGTTCTACTGTGCAACCACGCGTATTACTGTACTTTTATTACCGGGTATTTCAACAGTTAACGGTAAAAGTTTTGCCGTCATTTTTATAAAAAGATTTTTTCTGTCGTTTTCTAAATTCGACAGTAATTCCGTTGTGGGGTCCACCAATGATTGTGCCGTCGTACGGATATTCCCCGACCCAACGAATATTTTATGACAACTAGCTTACTTTGTAAATTTTGTAAATATTACCCACAACTATAACATTATATCTAATTCACACCTTATTATTCAAAATAATATTTAGAGAAAATTAAATATTTATTCATAAAAGTTACTGTAACACCCCCTTCCCGAAAAAGAAAGAGAAGTCACGTGCAAACCATAATAAACCTCAAAATAAGTAAATAGAGGACTAATAACTTCAAAATATTAATAGTGATATCCATCAATGAAGAACTAAATACCATTCTCCAACTAGAGTCAAAATAATCCAAACCAAAATACTTAATCATCCTAAATGGTCAAAGGCAAAACTCTCATTACACTAGCTCTGAATCACCCCTGCAAACCTGCCGGAATAAAAACACAGCATGAGCCAATTGTCTAGTACGGATACAGATATACAATTGATATACGAAAATAATTGAGACAAAATACTGAACAAGCCTCAAGTGTAAATACTGACGAAATTAATATAATCTCCAAAGATCTGAATGAAATATATCTGAATCAACAAAACCAATAGACGAATAAAGAAATAACGAACTGAAGTAACTAACTCAATAAATTGAACTGAACAGAAACAAACAAAACTAATACAATAAAATAATAGGCTGAAGCAAATGGCTGGGGTCATTTCATATCGATTGAGCTCAAAATGTATCTTGCCACACATGCAAGTCAAACTAATGCCACACAGGCAAATCAAATGATGCCACACAGGTAACCAAAATAATGCCACACAGGCACATCAAAAGAATGCCACACAGGCACATCAAAAGAATGCCACACAGGCAAGTCAAGGTAATGCCACACAGGCAAATCAAAATAATGCCACACAGTCAAATCAAACATTGGACTGCGAATCCAAATGTATTCAAATAAGATAGGTGTGTTTGGCACAACATCACCAATCCGCAGAACAGAAAACTAGGGTTAACCCATACGCCTCTCACAACAAAACACCAAATGGCCCACTTACTCCGGAGCCCAAAACAGAGACGCCGTGGACTAATCACACCGCCATGGAAAGTGTCATGTCTCTCGTGCCAAGACGACATGCCTGTTGTAACGACCCCAAAATAGGTCCATTCCATCCAACCCATTCTGAGTCGCCAAATACATGGTACAGAAAATAACTACAACTTTATTACAACAATTGTCGTGTAAAATACAACAACACATATGCTGTGAGTTTGGATACAAATATATACCAAATGTGACTCATGTTCCAACCGTGGACATCACCTCACAATGACACCTTACATAAAGGTATAGTCAAAAACTGTTTTAGAAATTAGAATATTTGGGAAGTGCTCAAGGAAACTTTCGTACATGGGAGGCCACACGTCTAGGTTATGATAGATATCATATGACCACAGAATTATCCTTGGTTGACCCAATAGACCCCAAAGAAAAACGAGAAGATTACTATCATATTCTTCCCAATGGTGAGTCTTCTCTTGACTTATCATTATCTCCACTGTCTCTAATTGAGAATTATACTTCAAACAAACACCAAGATTATATAGGTAGTGCCCATAGATATACTCAGCAAGTGGATGAGCACAACCCTGTCTTATGATGACACGAGGCTGTATGTCATTAGACATCTTGTATGATAGTGACAAAACACTCTTCCAACGTTAGGTTCGCCTCACCCTATTTTCTTCACCAAATATAACTACTAAATGATGACCCCCGTTCTATTCCCTTGTTACCCCCGCTCGACCCAGCTACACTCTTATTACCTGAAAGGAAATGTGAAGCAAAAGGGTGAGCACAACTAGCTCAGTAAAGAATATCATGACTAAAGATAATTAAATTATCAATAGCCTTCATCAATAATAAATCAGAGATTTAGAACATATGGTAAATGATAAAAATTTCAACCATAGTTGCAGCGGAACACGCAATCCATTAGAAGAGTCAAATAGACTATAAAGTCTATTATCTTCTCCATGTTAAAAATCCACCAACAATATTTTATCCATGTAACATCACTCAACAGTTCCTTTCCACAATCATATGAATAACTCATAATCATAATTGTGACTATAAATTTTTCTTCGCACCCAGGACGAAGAATATTTTCATCACCTGTATTTACCTGAAACATCAAAGATCATGGTTATACCAAATCACAGTTCTTGTTTATAATCATACTAACAAATCCATCTTTGCACTACGGGCCAAAGATATTCATCAACAAACCATCTTTGCACTACGGGCCAAAGATATTCAACAACAGTTCATCTTTGCACTACAAGCCAAAGATATTCATCAACAAACCATCTTTGCACTACGGGCCAAAGATATTCAACAACAATTCATCTTTGCACTACAGACCAAAGATATTCATCAACAGGCCATCTTTGCACTACATGCCAAAGATATTCATCAACAATTCATATTTGCACTACAGGCCAAATATATTCATATCTCAAAGAAATATATAATCATTTCAGAATTTATATAAACAATAATTATAACCATGTTGATCAATTCACCTTTGCACTTAAGCTTAAGATATTCAATTATAAATTCAATGGTTATGATCATACCAGTCACAATTCAACTTTGCACTACAGGCCAAAGAGAACCCTAGTCATGATCATACCAATAATCTACCCATCTTTACACTCCAGTGAAAGAGAATTTCAACATCAGGGTTATAAAAATGTTATATATGATGATAAAAATAATATGATCAACATATAGTTTTAATCTCAAGAGTAATATTCGTAAATCAACTATAATCTGGGAGTAATATTCGTAAATCAACTATAATTTGGTTAGAAAAAGAAACCAATTTTTATCGTGAATAGTAACTCGTGAATAGTAACTCATGAATAGTAACTCGTGAATAGTAACTCATAAATAGTAAACCCGACACAAAAAGGTAGAAATTCTACAATAAAATTCATACCAATATTTCGGTATAATGATATTGAAAGAATAACATTACTTAAATTTATAAACAATTTATTTTAATTGTTTACACTTTACTAATTAATGCATTTAATCATCATAAAATGCCAACTCTTACAATTTCATCATCAATAATCAAAACCCTCATCAAAAATCTGCATATACCTCATATAGGATTCTCAAGCCATAAAATCCTATTTTCCAATTTTCTTTCTTCACAAAACATATTTAATTCATTTACTCATAACTAGACCATTTTTATAAAAAATACCAAATCAGTTCCAAAAATATTTCTTTTCTGGGATTTAGCATAATATAGTCCCATAGTGAACATATATTTTTCTCAGAATTTTTAAAAGTCATTTACTATTTTTCATATGGCCAAAACAACCGAATATTTAGACATTTATCAAAAATTGTACTTTTGTCTAAAAATTCTGAAATTTACAGAGTATACTTCTATCATATACATGTACTCCCAATAAAAATTTCATCAATTTTGGAGTTAACCACAAGGAATTATAAGCGGTTACTTTTAAAATAGTCTTTTCCCGTAAAATTCATAACTCTTAATCTATACATCTAAAAATCACCATTTTTGGACACAATCAATAAAACTCATCAAAATACCATTTCAAATTTTTCCAGAATTTTTGAAGATCAGAAAAATTACGAAACTGAAAATCATAACAACCCTTAAAATCCCTTAATATCCCTTACTATCCCTTACAATCCCTTACCTCAAAAGAGCAGTACTTCTGACTGGATATCGGATATGATGCTGAAGAAAACTTGCACTGATGAATAGCAACTCACCAAGTATCTAAAAACTCACAAAATATGCTTCATAATATAGAGAGAGAAAGAGAGAAAGCTTATGTTTCTGGTGTGATTTTCAATTCTAACTTAGCCCTCTATTTATAGGAAAATTTTGGTAGGTTTGACCTGCAACCTGATGGCTTTACCTGCTACTATTCCCACCCACCATATTTGAAATATAATTCAGCACATTTCTTCACCAACCACAAGTGGGGCCTACCAATTCTAGAATTTTCCACCAAAATGATAAACTCTGAAAATTCAATAGTTTCTGAACCAGTCATCTCGTAAAATTCATAATAAATCATACGTTCATTTTTAACGGTTCAAAATTTGTGGGCATATACTCAACTTATATATGTATAACATATCCAAAAATTACCACGATCCAACGGTCGGATTAAAAATTATAACCCCCGCAAAATATCTCAAAAACCCTGATTTTTAATACCTCCATTCCGACAAAAATACGGATAAAAACCTCAACATTAACTCCTTCATTTTTAACCACAAAAATATATCCCTCATTTATATCCACATAAAATAAATATTTCCTTATCATATGAATCAATAATTAATTATTCACAAATAATATTACAGAATCACATTTATGACAACCAGACCGTTCCCAGGAAAGAGGGGGCTTTCCAATAAGGATTTCTCCTTACTAGCGCGCAATTAGATGACCAAACCTCTCCTTAGACAGAATTTTCTAGACATTGCCAATAATGTTATCTAATAATATTATTCAAATAATTTGAATTATTGATCTGATAATAGAAAATACTGTGCAGCAACAATTATTGAACAACAATAATACAAAATTTCAACGTAGCAATTATTGAATCAATAAAATAAAATATTGAACAGTAATTATTGTAACAATTATTGAGTAGTGTCTTCTTACGTAAGAATCAATAATTTCAAAAATACTATGCAATACCGTGTGCTACTGTGCAATAACGCGTATTACTGTATTTTAACCACCGGGTATTCCAACAGTGTTAACGGTAACAACTACGCCGTTATTTATAAAAACTCAATTTTTGTCGTTATCTTCCCCCGACAGTTATTCTGTTATGGGGCCCACAAATGGCTGCGCCGTCGTACGAATATTCTCCGACAGAAAGAATATTCCACAACCAAACGAATATTTCCCGACAACAATGATTATTTTATAATCACTTGCTTATTTTGAAAACAAATCATATTTCACTCATAACTTTAAACTTTTATCAATTTAACCATTTACTGAATAGTAATTATAAGAAAAATTGAATACTTTTATTTCATAAAATTCGGGGTCTTACACCTGTGGTACCCCCACAGGTGGTTATAGCTCAAGTATACCCTATGGTATATTCTAACAAAAATATCATGTCACAACACATGCGACAAAATACCAATAAAAGGGTTTTATATGTACATGTTGAACCAAATCAAATTATAATCACAAGGTCTCAAAAAGAAGGTAGCAACATGTACCGCTCTACAATTATCAAAATAAATATTAGACATGATAACCTCATTCAAAGAGTACAAGTACGAGTCCAAAGTGTCAACTCCAAAATGAAATAAATATATCAATTTCACAAGAAACAATTATGTGAAATAATAACAAAAATTCGAAATGAGGAACAAAACGAACAAATCAAATTTAACAAAGATATTGCTGAAAGAGTACGGAATCCGTACCTGGATTAAGCGATGCAATACCCAGAATTTAAATAAGATTATGCTAATCTCCTTCAAGTCGATCTATTAAAACAAAAATAAATTTTATTATAAATTTACCCATCAACAACATAATATTGTTAAATTTATTGGTATACACATTTTATTATTCTTACCAACAAAATGAATTAACTTGAATTATTATGTAAAATTCACATATAGTTTTATAATCCTAATATTAGATTTAATTACGGTGATTCTAATTAGTAATGAGCCAAACACCTTATCCATGATTTCAACTTATTTAATATATTTATATTTTGCTTTCAGTAATTAAAATACAATTTAATTCATATATACTTTTATTTACAAGTAGCTTAAACAATTCTTAGTAAACTATGTTAATTCTAACCAAATGTCGGTTCAGTAACTTAAATAATAATAATAATAATCATCATCAAAAGTATATTGTGACTACATGCCTCAGTCCAGTGCAATCACATATTGTATATATATATAATTGATAGCCAATAAATTTTCTAGTTACTATATATATACATATTCAAATATCTACTAGGCAATCCTTTACAAATCAATCATTGTTAGTAACTTACAATTCAATCTCTTTTTTTTCTTCTCTCTGTTGCGGCGGCTTGCTCCTTTTTTTTCTCTTGCACTATGCCGCCACTTCTCCCTTCTTTTCCTCCAACTCATATCAGGCGTGATGTTGAGTAATTAGGTTTTAGACATTTATTAAATATTAACTCTCCTAATTTAAATAGGATTTATTATTACCCACAAATATAAATTAAACCTAATAAATTTTAAAGCCCAAATTGTACTAAATTAATTTATCCATCACTTATTAATATTTATTAGCCCACACAAATTAAATAACTAGTTTGACCCAAATAAATGACAAGGTCCACACAATATATTTTAAGAATATAATTTTAATATTTTTATTTTTTTCGGGATATTACAGTTACGGTATTGCAGTAACAATTGCATAATATTTTATATTATTAAATTAATAATTGACCCGACATAGTAACTCATATTATTTGAAATGACATAGACCAGTTAGTCTAATTGGCAATATCTAGAAGTTATGTCAATGAAAGATATTATTTCTACGGAAGACCCTCAATATTGTGAGCATATAATATTAATGTGGAATAATTGATGAATAAAAGGTGTTAATTAAAGATAAGCAAGATAAGTATAGTAAGTGATGTGTGGTAGATATTTGTTTTATTTTTTTTATATAAATAGAGAGGTTTAGCATGAGACGTTTGTTGTAAGTTTGACATATTTTTTCATAATTATTTTATCTGATAATAATATGCATTCAAATATATTATTATAATATTATATTAAAATAGTATAACATTATATCTTTTAATAATAAGTTGTCGACACTCAAAAGAAATAAGATGTTAGCTTATAATAACTTTGTAATATAATAGTCATTTTAGCCAAGGGTCAATTTATATTTCGTCTCTTCCATATTTCCAATAGTTATTATGCTTCTTCCATATTGTCAAGAGTCATTTTGCTTCTTCCATATTGTCAAAAGTCATTTTGCCCCTTCCATAAGACAAAGGGTCAATTTACATTTTGCCCTTTCCATATGGTCAAGGGGCAATTTAAGTTGGCCTATAAATAGAAGCAAGTATTCTTCGTATTTTATTTACAACGAATAATAGAAAGCTAAAAAGTGAGAATAAGATAGAGGAGAAGAAGGAGAAGAAGATGAAACATTCAAGAAACAAGCGCACACCAAAATCCCAAAATTATTTTATTAAAATTGTAGAATTTAGTTTCCTATTAAAGTAAGGGATATCATTTTCTTTCATACTCTTAAATTTATGATAAGAAATTATTATTCGTCTCTACAGTCTTATCGTTAAATGGTGAAAATCCTTGAAATTAATAGATTATCCTTAATAGTTTGTTTTTTTAAATCTAAATACTCATATTGAATTTCAAATCATTATATTTAAAATGTATACTTTCTTGAAGTTTATATTAAGAACTCTAATCGATTTTATGAATATCGTGTTAACAACTTGAACTCTGGATTAATTAAATTGAAAATCGTTAATATTTATTCTATATTTATTTATTATGATTATTTATGTCCATTTTTTATATTACTGTTATTTGTACGAGTCATCAAGACTAAGTTGTTATAAATGTCTTTGGCCTGGGTGCAAAAACAATGTTATTGTTGAGTATTTTTAGCTTGTATGACAAAAATACGTGGTTAAAATTCTCTTTGTCCTGGGTGCAAAGAAGAACTGTTGATTGACATAATTATGACCAAGAACTGTGAATTTGTATAATCATGATTTTTTGTATTACAGACAAAGACACGTGGTGAAAGCTCTCTTTAGTTTGAGTGCAAAGATGAATTGTTAGTTAATATGATCAAGAACTGTTGATTGGTGTCACAGTGATAAAATATTAATGGTGAATTTTTCAATTAGAGAATATAGTAAACATTATTATCTATTTGACTCTTTTAATGGGTTGTTCATTTAACTATTGTTATTTATTGAAAACTTATATCATCTACTATATATTCAAAATATTTGATTTATTACTGTTGAAGGCTATTGATAAATTATTTATCTTAGTTATGATATTTTTTACTGAGCTATTTGTGCTCACATTTTTGTCTCACAATTCTTTTCAGGAAATAAGAATATAGCTGGGTTTAGTGGGGAGAGTAAGGGAATGGAGTGATGGTCTGAGTTAGTGGTTGTCCTCATCAAGTTATAAAATAGCATGACAATACTATATTTTATACGAAATTGTAATAATTTGGGTACCAATATTGTCGTACTATATACGGAATTATAATAATTTTAAATAGGAGAATTTGTCTTTGTATTATGTATTTTGACTACTCAAATTGAATGGTATAAATCCGAATTTGAGAGCTTCACAACCCAAGTGCAATCCACATAAATAATATTAAACCGAGTATTATAACATTCATGAAACTCGAAAAACGAACATACATGAGTATTCAATTAATACTAAAATTTCGGCACTTATCATCAATAATAAAAAAATTAAATAACATTAATGCAACAAATAATTAAACATAAAATTAACAATGATCAAGTGAACTCAATTATAATTATTAAACACAATATTTATTAATACCGAGTAAACTTGGTTGGATAATAGGAATCATTATCAAGTTAACTCGGTTGATCACTACAATAATTGAAATTGAAAACTAAACACAAGTCGACCTTTTAAATATAAGTATTGATTAAAGGTGTAATTAAATAATTTAACGAAAAAAAGGTGTAATTAAATTTACTATTTAATTACTTTATCATAAAACAAACCATTGGAGAGATAGGCAAAATGCCCCTCCGGTTGTATAAATTAGATGCTCGATTCTATCTAATTCAGAAAACATTCATCGAGTTTTTCATATCCAATGGATAACCACAAATAAAATAATCCGTTTTATTTATTTTACACACTTAATTATTAATATAATATAATTATAAAACTAACAGATTTGATATATAAATATATAACTTTATATAATTGTATGTATAAAATTAGGGAATTATTATTTTTACGAGAGAATTTGATAATTTCACAAGATTTTCTCATGTGAATAGTAAATATGATTTTCATTTATATGAATCACGATTAAATGTGCTATCATTAGTAATTTAATTTCATGATATAAAAGTTGAATGTTCTAATGTTTAATAATTTATACACGCAGCTTATAGATAGATTTATAAGTAATACTATCTTTTTTCAATACAAGGGTAATATAGATAATTAATATTATATTTAATGTTATATAATTATTTTTTTAATACTCATACACAATTCTAAAACGATTTATATTAAAAAAATAGAGAGAGTACATTACTGGATGACCAAAAAATAAAAATATTTAGCTCGTAACATTTACGTCCGAACGGAAGTACATAAAAGTACCATTACAGACTAATTTAAGCAGAAAAAATGACTTACAAGTATTAAATTGGTATAATTATACTATTAAATAGATCATATAATCCATTCCCCAATAACAAAGATTACAAAGAAACATAAAAAAAATAAAGCACTTTTTCTTACACAAGTAAGAAAAGAAAAGAAAAAAACATAAATCCACTGACATAAAAACAAAACCCACAGGTTCACCATGTTGACTACGGTATCTCAAAGTGCGTCAGCCTTCTTTAATCCTTAGTATCCCATGACTCTCTGTATTTACGTCTGCGGAATGCTTAGCAGAGCAATCTAAATTCAATGGGGATAGGGTTTTGAGCTTCGGTCTCATCACCAATTTCCTTCTTTTAGGTTCTTCCCTTCCCTCAATTTTAGAATTTTTTATACTGAATAAATTTTATGATTTTCAGAGACAATGTTATTCAATTTATCATCTTGTGGCCTTTGATCATGGTATAACGATACGTTATCAGCTTCTACTTTCGTGGATTGCTCAATGTATGCTGAATTGTCAGGCATTCTCAGTTGAAGGTTTTGACAGAGTTTGAATTGAATTACTTCTCTCTCTCTCTCTCTATATATGTATATGTATATTTGTGTGTATATACGTATCTCCTAAACTTGACTGTTTAATTGGTATATTTAGAAACCTGTAATTAGATTTTAGGCTGAATTGTCATGGATGCTCACTCGAAGGTTGTGATAATTAGTTATATGAATTATATAGTGTTAGAATTCAGATTACATGGTTATTTGAATTTCATATGGTGTTATGTGTATTATTATAATTCTATGTGTATATGTATATGTATATGTATGTTTCTTCATGGAACTTCACTTTTTATGGAAATTGGTTTAATTATTGTAAAGCTGAATTGGCGTTTCTCAATATTTGTAGTTAATTTAATGCTGAGTTATCATGGATGCTTAGTAAAGAGTTTTAGTAACTTCTGTTGGATTATTTTTTCTTTGTGGAACTTGATTAATTTGAGAACTAGTGCCGGCGCAGTCATGCTGTTGGATATGTTTTGTATTTTGTGAGCATTTAATTGTTATTTTAACTCAATAATATGTCCATTTCACATTAATAATGGATGTCTTGTCGTTGCTTCTATATTCCAAGCCTGCTTTAGCAATTAGATATCCATGAACGTTCAATTATATATTTGGGGTTTATCTCAAAGGGTTACCTGGGACTCTTATTTCCCTGCGTTCCGCGATTCGTGGTATGAGAAATGCCTTGTTACCATAGATAGCATTCATCGCGCCCGATTTCGTTCCACGTACCCAGCTGATCAGTGTTCTTGGTAGCAACTTGAAAGTTTAATGGAATGGTTTTGGATTCGTGTTTCTGTTGTGGATAATAAACGAAATATGTTATTAATAAGAAACTCATTATTCTAACGGGTAATTTCTTTTTTTGGCAGTAAGGGAGATCTGAGTCGAATGTTGGAATTTTGCCACTTTCATGGATTTGGGAACATATCGCAACGGATTTGACTGCATAATGTTAAGTTTGGTCAAAAGTGCGAGAGGAGGGAGCTCTACATCATCATCATCTGATATCCCTCCTCTACCTCAATGTCTGCCATTGGAAAACATTACTTTAGAGAACCAAAAGTATCCACGCTCTGTAGAACTCAAAAAGGTTCTGGGGGTTCGGCTTGGAAATACTTTGGAAGATCATCATTTTGGAGTTGGACATTCAAAGCCTACCCCTCCCTTGGCAACAGCGAAGCTGAAAAAATTTAAGGATAGCGTGCAAGATACCTCAAATAAGGCCAGGTAATTTTTCTTGTTTGGATTCTTTTCATCATATATGATTAAGTTTCTGTTTTACTACAGGAAAGAATGGAATTTATTTCCTCTGGCCAGCCATTTCTTTTTGTACAGAATTTCATATTTTAGCTGGAAACTTTTTTTTTTTTAATCATGGGAATGCTCCTTTTCTTCTTAGACTGCAAACTTAGAATTTTGGCAATATATTTGTCTTGTGACATGGGAACACTTGGTATGATACTAAATATATGACAACTTTTTAACAGGGATAGAGCAAAGTTATTGCGAAGGTCTATTTTTATATTGGATCAGTATGAGGAAGATCTAACCTCAACGAAGGGACAATGGACTGATCTCTTATTTAATGAAAGTTTGGGCCAGGCAAATATACCCAAGATGGGTGGTCAGGTTAATTGTAACCCTCATGCTCATCCACCTGAAAAACTGGAGGCTAAAACTAAGAGTGTTGACCTTGAGATGAATAAGCGCCTTCGTACGTCAATGTTTGATGCGCGGGTTTGTGATTAAGTTTATGCTGATATATTTTATCTATCTGTTCCTTTTAGCATCTTGTCTTGTTTGTTAAAAAAATATCCCATTCAGGATGATATTTTTATGTTTGTGTTTAAAATGCAGCTTCTGCAAAGCTTCTTTTGATTTTGAACATAAAAATGTAGTGTCTTACCTTTTGTCAACAAGAATCATATGTTGATGCTCAACATAGAAGAAGGTTCTATGAATTCTTCTTTAAATTTCAAGATATTCAAGCCAATCGACAATATACTATTTTGTAAGCAATTGGAGTCTTTTGGGACTGGTGTTTTGTTTTTTTAGGGATATCATTACAGTTTTTTTTGTTATTTTATTTTTTTAGGATAAGTAAATGGTCTCTTACCTGAAATACTTGCTTTTTAGCTTTCAGTTCTGTTTTTACCCTTCTATACTTCCATAACCAATTACTTTAACTAATTGTTCTGTTATTTTTTGGACTGATTGAGTTCGCTGATCATCCAGACAGATGGTAGGTCAGCTAATGTCCCAAGGCAGCAAATTATTGTGGAAAAAGATAGAGATATGGTTAGGACTGTGGGTGGGAATGCTATTCATATCGAAGAGAAAATCTCAAGATTGCCTGCTGGAGGTGTTGGATGGGACAAAAAAATGAAAAGGAAGCGATCTTTTGGAGCAGCAGGTAATAGAGCCATCAGCGGAAAATCTGGAGATAGAGATATCAAACAGGCTTACCTTGCAAAACCGAGTGCTGAGGCTAAGTTGCAACCTATTGAGGCTCAAGGTTGCAGGTAATTTTCTACTACCATTTTGACTTCTCAATCTTTGTACTACTTTCAAGCATGATATTTTGGACTAGAGCTTTGAGTGTCCCTACTACAATTTACAACTGATAATGTTCCTTACTGCAAGTAGATTATTTTTTGGGGGTACAAGAGTGGCTCTTGTTCCTGAATTCAGCATGCTTCCACCTTGCTTTTCAGTTATTGTGGAGTTGCATTCCGTAGCTTACATGCTATTGTCTCGTTGATTACAAGTCCTTGAAAAAAGGTTATGATTTCTTGTTATTCCGGTAGGATAAAGAATATGACTCAACAGTTAGACATGAGGTTGGCTTGGACTAGGACAAGTTATATAAATAGTCAAAAAGATGGCAAGCACACATAATGTTATTGGACCAAATTCTGAATGTAGAGAGCTTGGATTAACTGAAGAATTGAATACTTGTATGATTCTTTCTATTAATAATTTCAGTTGCTATAAATTAAACTAATAGTTCAAGGGGGGCCCAAAAATTGAGGAGGATAAGTAGGTCACTTAGGAAGTGAAGTGCCCTTCTTTCAGAAACATAGGCATTTAGATAGGCTTTGCCAACTTTGTTTAGTCCATGGTCCATTGGATGGTCGTTGATTGCTGATAGAGAAAAACTTATGCGATATTGTCAAGTTTCATGTCGATAGGATTTGCAAGAGCATTTACTCTACATTTGTCATTTTAGTGCGTAAGAAGGTTGGATCTATAAAGGTTAGGCCTATTAGTTTAGTTACAGGGTGTGTACAAGATTCTCTCCAAAGTTTTTTCTAGATGATTTGGGGAGATATCAGATAAGACAATGACAGTGGATCAGAGTCTTTGATGGGAGTAGACAGTTTGGTTGCGGCAATAATTACCGATGTGGTTGTTAAGTATGTTAAGAGGAGAGCCGATGGGTGTTATTGGAAATAGCTTATGATGAGGTTGTTAAGGATTTTAAGAGAATGAGCTGACGGGGGTTAATTCTCAAGTTGGGATTTGTAAAGGCGCATGACTCCATTAATTTGCGGCCGGAGGAGGGTTAGATAAAGTTTTGGCCTTTTGGGGATTGATGGAGATCTTGGGTTCTCTCTTTTCATCTAATAAAATATCTTTATCTTATCCATAAAAAGGTGTCACACCTTTCGTTTGGGGATGACACCATTCTTAACTGTTTTTTGATACTTCAGTCACATTTTTTATGGAAGGGGTCCAAGGATTTAAGTGTGTAATGACTATCCTCCTGCATAGATGTTTGAGAGCATACTAGGACTGAAACTTTATTTAGTAAACTGTAGTCTAGTAGGCATCACTTATCAGTCAGTCACTTTCTTCTTGATTTTTATTGGGTGCAAGGTTCAGTTTCTTCTTATGATCTACTTGGGTGTTTTTGGGGGTAATCAGGGATCTTATCCTTTTGATCTTGTTTGTCAAGTGCTTTGCCAAGAGACTGAACTTTTGGAAGGGTGGTTTCTTTTCTCTTTGAGCTAACATTATTTGCTATTATCTTGTTTGTCAAGCATTCATCTTTTATACTACTATTTCTTTAGCCTTCGGGTTAGGGTGATGGATGCCCTTGAACGGATTATATGTCAAGTTCTATGAGCTGGTCTTTGGAGTATAAGAGATATTTGGTTAGATTGGAGTTGGTGTGTGTAATCTAGTTTATATATTACAATATAATTATGTTGTATGACTTGGGAAATAAATGAAGGTGAGTGAAACTTGGTATGAGAGCAGAAAAATATTTGGGTAGCTAAATTTAGAGCTCTGCACATAAGAGTAACATGCTTGGGAGCGAAAGTGCTGAAACGCTATTTGCTAGGTCAATAAGGCTATTTGGTAATTCTCTGTTATCCTAGCTCCTAGAGACAAGTACATATTTTTCCAACTTTATCTCTTGGCTATGAACTCAACAATCAAATCCTAAAAAGATCGAGCGCCGAGATTACCCACCACACTAGTATAGCTTCAGAAGAAACCCTAGCCAAGAAGCACATGTTCCTAATCGTATTGTGTTTCATATTTGAAAATTTTAATCATGTAGCTTGGTATTATGCATCGTTAATATAATAACTTGGTCTAAGAATGGTATTGGTGGGGGAATAGAAGCATTAGAAATATTGGAAGAGGAACACTTTTTACTCTATGCTAGACTCACTATATATCTAGTACTGTAATATAATAATGTATTAATTTTTGGCACATTCTTTTCAAAAAAAATTCCAAGGGAGAGATTGTGAACATGAAATATCTACACATATTAGTCATACAGGTGCCCTTAAGGTCCAATACATAGGCCTAAAGATATGCAAGAAAAATAACCAAATTTCTTAACAAATCAAAATATAAGTACCTTTAAAGTCTAGACAATCTTGCATTTTGCTCATTTCGAATTTCACATAAAACTACTTATAAGCGTGGTTCCATAGAATTTTTGCATCCACTCTTATTTCAAACCTTCGAGCGCGAGTTAACAAAATTCCTTCTACCAAAGCGGTGCATTCCCATAGGCCATATTAAAAAAAAAACTAATGGAAAAGACATGAGAACCTTGTAGTTGTAAGATTATTTTTACATATGTGAACTTTGGGGTAGTTATCATTAAAAAATCCTTCGTTTTTTAGATAATGAAATTTTAATAAATGAAATGAGCGAAGATAAACTTTGGGGAATGAGTAGTACACCCATCCTATAAAAAGTAGAAAAAAGATAAAAGAGAGCAACGCTTCAATCTGTACAAAGATTGGAAACATAAGTTCCCCTAAAAAGCATCCATAGCTTGCGATAAAGCGAAACGTAATAGTCACTTCTAAAAAGCATATTATTATGCTCAATCCAGATTCCCCAAATAAAATAGACTGCGAACTTCCAAACTATTATAGCATCCTTTGGTCCCTCCAAAACCTCTAAACTGGATAAGCAAAAAATTCTCCACCGAGCCGAGATAGCTCACACTACTCTCTCAACACTTCAAAATTTCATCTACCCCAAGCAACATGACAATGTAAAAGTAAATGAGAATATGACTCATCATTTTGCTTGATGTCTGTGACTCTGAAGGTAAAGCCTTGGGGGTATGTGCACTTGATATAGATTATTATTATTTACCCATTTTTGAAGTCCTACACCAAATAAATTACTTGATTTTGGGACGACACGAGAACGAGTCAAGAAAGAGAAATCGCTCTTACAAGAAAAGCTACTAGATGCTAGAGTCCAAACTAGTTTATTAGGAGATGCCAACTCAATGGCATCCTCATCAGTGAGATTCCTCAAAAATGAAATTCCCGATACATAGTATCACGACCACGAACGATAAAATCAGAAAACAGAGCATTATGCAAAGAAAAATATGCAACAAAGACCATTAAAAGCTTTAGAAATCTAAATTTGACCCATCCATGCGTCTTCCCTAAAAAAGAAATTTGATGACCACGGTCGTATATCTCAAAGGAGAGTCGAAAGATGTAGAACCTTGGGAAATGAGTTCCCAAAAACATTATGAGTAGCACATTCCCAGGTTTCGCATTTTGCCGATTTATTTGCATGCCGAATTTGCTCTTAGTGACCCTAAGCCAGAGGCAGTTGAGAGAAAACCACTTACCAACCAATGCAATATTCGTACAGACCAAGTTAACAAGTAATCCCTCCTCTCAATCCCTAACCTTGACCATAGAAAACCTGTCATAAACTTATCAAGGGAATTTGCAGTCCTATCCTGGATCCAAACAATGACAAGTAATTAAGGAGAATACTAGCTAAACAAGCCTGAAAAGCCTTAATTCTGGATATTTTTAATTTGCACTCTTCTATTTTAATTGTTGTTCGGATGTGTTTTTCGATTGGAAAATATAATAGGCTTTGTCGGGAAAGCTTGGTTTCCTTATATAGATGGATGGGTTTAAGATTTTCATTTTTGTTATATATAGATATAATTGCCGATAAAATGATTTAATATTTTATAATCAAAATTATCAATGATTATGATGGTTTATTAAAATCATAAATATTTAGGGTAAAAGAATTCAAAATCCTGATTTTGTTTCCATAATTATGGCATTCACTTAATAATTAGCGCCGCGTCTTCACATTTTAAAAACCCTTCTGGGGGTTTATTATTGGAATTTAAACTTCTAAAATCAAGAGCGGCAACTGGTATAAGAGAAAGACAAAGAGGCAGGCGCAGTAGGGTTCTAGCAAAGGTAAATCAAGTATTTTTCTTCTTATTTATGTTTTGTTGTTTTGGTGTCCTTCTGCAATCTGATATGATGACAATCCCTCCTCTATACTATGAGTGGGAAAATAACTTTCACCCTCTCCCATACCATCCCCAACAAAATTGAATTTGAATTTGTTCCATGAATGTGTCAGTGCCTTACACTGGTTGTTGGACCGACTTATTTGTTTGCTGTTTAAAAATATATGACTGTCGTGTCAAGATGGCCTAAATGTCCGTGTAATAGCTTTGCGTTTCAAAGTTCGTAATGGTGGTTGCAAGCTGCTTCTGCTTCATGGGTCCATTCTTGAAAATCTGTTTTTAGGACATAATGGTCCTCATATATCAGCCACTTTATTAAATCTGATACATTCTTTATATAATTTCAAGATTTTGTTTGAATTTAGATCTGTGTCCTTTCAGAAAAGATTATTTTCCAACTTGTTATATATGATTTTGAAAGTGAAGTTGCTTGCACACTGCTTATAAAACTTTAATTCATCATTTTGAATAGTGCTTCCTACTCATATGTTATATTTTGAAAAATAGTTGATACAATGAATATTGCGCACATACCTTTGGTCAGCTTTGGATCGAATATCTATATATGGACAAGAATTTCGATGAGTAAATTATTGCATTAAGCACGGTGCACATAAAGTCAAATCCTTCTGAGATATTAGCTTCAAGCAAATTATGTGACTTATGAAAACAAAGGAAAAAGGAGAGCAACCTAAGACAACCCGCAAACAAAACCAAAGTAAAAAAAAATATAAGAAAGCATTGTTAGAGCAATTACTTTTTTTAGAAATCTGACATATATGACTTGCTAAGCCGTTGTTGCTTTCTATTCCCATACAGCTGCACGGTACAACTGAAACATAGGATACTCAAATTTTGTCCTTGTTGCTTTCCTAGTGTTCCTTTGTCTTGAAATTTAAGATCTTGGTTTCTTGTGGATTCAATATCAAACCTTTCATCCTTCAGATTTTGAGAGCTCTCTTGCTTTAAAATTAATTTTACTAGTGTTTTAAGTGGTTATTAGTTTGGAGGCTCAGGCTATTGCTGATTACGCTTTATTGATGAGTTGTGGTGTCTGGAGCTTCCTATAACTTATTTCAGTGTGCTTTTAGGGGTTAGGCCTATTCTGCATTTGCTTTAGGACAAGTTTGTTGAAAGGATTGGTTAGAGATTGAATGATGGGAAAGGTGCTTATTTTTCTCTTGGAAGGCCCTTAAACAGTAGGTCTTTCTGTACCCCTATTTATCTTTTGTTGCTCTTTAATCTTCTGGTTTGTGTTGCTAAATCTATTGAGAGGATCATAGGGGGTTTTCTTCTGGCTGGGATGGGGATGAGAAGAGGGAATATTTGGTAGATTGGGATGCTATTTCTTGGTCTAGACAGGAGGAGGGATAGAGTGATGAGAAGCAATTGACCTTCATCCAAAAGGGTGGAGATGTTAATTCAATCCATGCAGCTGCCACACATTCTAGTCCTTGGAAGAAGTTCATAACTCAAGGCTTGATATCTTCTTGCATTTGATAGTTACAAGTTGGGGAATGTGGGTGATATTTAGTCGTGGGAGGTTTTGTTACGTTTAGCCTCTCCCAGATTCTTTAACTTTACTGCCTTTATAATGTTTAGATTGAGCACTTTGTTAGCAGGTGGATTTTGATCATTTGGAACTTCCCCTTTTTTTGGGGGGGTACACTCTAGCTGTAGTTCTTCTCTAGATGAAAAATGATGGTGTTTGGGTTCCATGACTATCTTTCTTCCGAGGCTGCCTTCTTCTAAGACCGACTCAGTTCCGATAGAAGCGTGCTAGACTAATAGAACAGCACTGACTAGTTTTTTAAGGATTTAGGGATTTTGGTATTAGGAGGGATGGTAAAATTTTGTGGTGGTGCGTGTGCTTTGTTATCCCGTGGGATATTTAGACCAAGAGGAATGAAAGGATTTGCTACAACCCTTTTCTCCATCATTTGCTTCTTGAAGTTTATGTTTTGTCCTCCCTTTGGGTTTCTGCAATGATGTTTTTTGGGGGTAGTCAATATTGATAGGGGCTGGGGGAGTCCTTCATTATGGAATTCTACTTCTAATTTTGCCTTTTGTCTTGTTTTGGTGCATCTTTTGGTCTTACCTGACATTTCTATCTTTTTAATACGATCTTTTATCTAAAAAAAAAGGAATATCGAAATTTCCAGTTTATGATTTCCATACTTTGAATTCAAGCTTGTGTTTTTCTCGTTGTTGGAGAGGATGATGGTGGATGCACCTCTATGAAAGTCTGCTTTATTCGTGGATTATGATCTGAAATGTTGTAATCATAATTGGGATTAAGTTGAGATTTTCTAAATAATCTAGGGAATTGTCATTTTTAGGCATCTGTAGTTAGAGTTAGAATTAAATTGGGATTTTATAATACCTAGGTATTATAAGAAGCCAAGAAGGTGCGGATAATACCTTACTAACTGTTGTTTTGATATCTTCATATCTTAGTCATAATCCTGTTAATAGTATAATATAATATAATTCAGAGTTACCATATACTTTATACTTTTAAATCTTAATGACCTAGTAAATTGTGTATTGGTAGTTACATTTCCAATTATGGTACTCTTTACTTTCTAAAACTCTAAATTTATCATACTTGTATATTTCTTTATTTTCTACATCTAATTGCACAAATATCAGTATTTGTCCTATTGGATGCTCAAACATTACATTTTTCCTAAATTATTTGTAGAAAGATCAACTTACTGATGAAATAAAATGTCGTCTATGAAATTTATAGATTTATCGTATTTAGATTGTAAGAGAATTCCTAACTATAACCATCCATGTAAAACTACCCCGAGCATATCAAGTTTTAGTCCATATCGGTTGCATGAACGGAAGCTATCCGTGTTTCAGGTCACATTTCCTATATAACCCCCTTAATTTGAAAGAGTACATGAATCTATTGGTAGAACCACAAGACTTCTTTCTCTCTTTCTTTTCTTTCTTCCCCATTTCTGGTTTCCCAAGAAGAAGCATCCTCTGTCTGCAAGGCAATTTCCTTGAAGCTCTGGTCGACTTGTTTAGTAGTGAGAACTGTGTTGTGTTGGCCGAGTACATTGTTTATTTGTTGCGGGAAGAATCATTCTTTGCCTGCAGTCTAGTTGTTCCTTGCTAAGGTGGTAGTAAGCACAAACTTTACTGTTCTCTCAAAAGTGGTCTGCTACTTGGAGCATTTTGTAACTTGGTTCTTCATGGGATATGTTGACTGGAAAGCAGGGAACATATTCATTCTAACTCCACACACATAAAATATGAATGAAATAAAAGTAAAAAGGGGAAGTAGAGTTTCACCAAGATAAATGTTCTCTCTCTCTCTCTCTCTTTCTTTCTTCCAAAATTGTCATGCAGTAATATATAATTCTTCGCTGCCTGTATCTCATTTATGTAAGAATGTCCAGCTGGCGTGAATTCCTCAGAGCTGTGAAGTTTCACGATGCTCGTCCAAACTAGCAAGTTTTCCTTAAAAGTATACATTTGTATTACTACTGTGCTTGAAATATATTGGTCGAGTCTTCTTATCAATTCAGTACTCTGGAACAGCCACAGTAGAGTTCACTCAAGTAGCAAAAAGTCTGAATTTCATTGGGTCTGGCTCCCTCCCATTAGGCAGGGTAGTTTCATACTTCATTTTTAATTTCTAATATTGGATGAATTGTGAGGACTACCTTTTCTTTTGCTGAATGTATCAAAGAATTCTTGTTTATATTCATGCTCCCTAATTATTTTCTGCTAGCTCCTTGTTTTGCATCCTCTGACATTGTTGCATTTTATATTGCTTCTCTGTAATTCCTGCCCAATCAAACTTCATCTGTTTGTTCTTATATATCTACACTGTTGCAGATCAAGAGCTTCACCAGGAATGGTTCCATTAGTTGAATCTCTTTCGCCCACAAATTCAGCTTTCTGCACAGCATCACGGATTGACCTGGAAGGTGTTCCAACTCTAAGAGAGCGAACTGCCATAACAGAGGAGAGGATTGTTGCTAAAGGAAACAATAAGTACATTCACTTTCCTACGCTTATCCTTCTAGTAGTCTCACTTTTATTATTTTCTTTCTTGTGATCGTCAATTTGTTTCAAGTTGAGTCTCAGAAAGGGGAGTACGCTAAAAAATAAATAGTTTCTACCTGTGGTTTCATCACCTTGAAAAACCACTCGCTTTTTTACCTCGTTCTATTGCATCTCTCTCTCTCTCTAATTTTATTTGATGTCTTTTATTTTTGCTAATTATTTTATTTGATGTCTTTTTGATTTTATATAATGGTAGTTATGATTTTATTTGTGGCTATAATTCCCAGAACCAATATTCATGAGACACATGCCCGCAGTTCCTGTAGTACAATAAAAGGGAAGCTTTCTAGGACACCAAGAACCTGCTCTGTCGCAATGTTGGACTCATCTCCCAATGTTCATAAGTCATCTGGAGCTGATGGGGGTGGGGAACAGGCTAGAAATACAAGTAAATCCATGTCTTCAAGTGTGGCAAACAATAATGAACATCCAATGTCCACGACTTTGTCTGCTTCTAACATGGCCCATTGGGTTGGTCAGACACCACTACAGATATTGCACACAAAGAGATCAGATCTTGTCTCCCCTTTATCCAAAAATGATGAAGCTCAGATCTCATCAAAAGGCTTTGCAACATCTGATCTTCATGCAAGAACTTCTTTCGGGGCTGGAACGATTGGAAGGATTTTGTCCTCAACGAAGTTATCCACTGCTCCTTCAGTGGAGAAAATAGAGAACTTACCTGCAAAAAATCCACTGCAGAGTGCGAGGCATGGTTCGGTTACGAACAGAAGGTGCTAATTCTTTTATGTGGAAGGCACAACCAGAATTTAAGTTCTCTCTTATATTACTGCAACTGTTCTAATTATATCTTTAAACATTTATTCAGTAGATCTGGTCGTCCGCCTTCAAAGAAGCCAATGGTCCGCAAGACTTCTATTCAGTTTGGGAATATGCTAAATAGTGGTTCTCCAGATCATTCAGGTACAGTTACTTTCCAGTAAACGTTTACTTGAGTGTGCAGCATTTTGTCCAGGTATCAAAATGTACCCTAGAAGTCCTTTTTTTGGTAGGTTTGTGATGAACATTATAAAATTTGGCTTCATTTCCTGGTCTGGCACCTATGATGTGAATGTAGTTGTACTATGTTTTTGGGTGTTATTGTTGTCAATTTTTTCAAAAATGCTATGTTTATTACCTTAAATTGCAGCTGCACTATCTTTTCAGGGACAAGCCTTATGCTAAGTATGTCGGCTTGTATATGTTTTCACATGTACTTGATGCTTAATAATGTTAATTTATGAGCTCTTTCAGTTATCTTATGCTTTTCTTTGTGTTACTTAAAAACTATATTCTTTTGATTATATGGTTGGTGATGGTTGGCAAATAAAAAACTCTTGAAGGACAAGAAAATCATCTTAATTATAGAGGAATTCCTGGAAACATAATAATTGGTACGTGGCATTAAAATTTCCAGGTGAGTTGGACGATGACCATGAGGAATTATTGTTAGCTGCAACTTCTGCTCGCGATGCTATCTGTATGCCTCTGTCCCTTATCATATTTTACTTTTGTTCTTTAATTTTAAGGGAAAATGCTCTCTTCTGTATGTCTCTTACATTCATCAGAATGGTAACAATGTTGCTTATTTTTGCAGATAAAGCCTGTTCTAATTCATTTTGGAAGAAAATGGAATGTTATTTTGCTTCTGTTACCTCACAAGATGAATCATACCTGAAGCACCAAGTAGTACCTCAGAACTAATTCATTTCTGCTTTTGTAAACATGTTATGCTTATACATTTATTAACGACAGATAGCTTATTTTATTTCATTCCTATTTTAAATTTTGGAACAGCTAAATTTCGTAGAGGAGCTCAGTGGGAGCTTGTACCAGATGCCCTGGGATGAAAAAAATGCTTTGGTATTTAGAGGAGTACCTCGTCAGATCTTTACTTTTAGCGGTTTATTGCACACCTTTATATGTAATGTTGATCTTTAATACTACCTCTGTTCCAAAATAAGATCATAATTGACGTTTTGAAGTCAACTTACGACATTTTCAAACTTAAAATTGACTTGAATATAATAAACTATCCAAAAAGTATTACTCACCTTTAGGTTTTTATTATTTCATAACTTTTAATGAATCATCTCAATTTTGAGTTTAAAAATGTCTCAAATTGATCTTCAAAAGTCAATAATGATCTTATAATTTGGAACGGAGGGAGTATATAGGAATCTTGTAAAACTGTTTAGCCACCTTTATGTGTAATGTTGATTAATTGTGAGTTTGTTCTGTTTGTGGAGGGTGATCCCATGCTTAAACAAGATTCTATTTGTGCTGGTGGAGGAACAGAAAGTCACACAAATCAAGAATCAGTCAAGACTGGTGGAGGTTTTGGTATGAGTAAGACTTTTGCCAAAGCTTCTCCATTATACCAAAGAATTCTCTCTGCTCTGATTGAAGAAGATGAAAGCAAAGAATTAAATCTCCAGAATGAAGTCAGAAATAACTTTCAGTGTGCAAGCGATGATTCACATTGTGGTTCATGTAACTATAATGATTTTGAACCTAAAGATAGGGGCAGAATGGAGTCCGAAGTAGAGTCTGAAGTAGATCTACACACTCAGAAGCATGGCCTAATCGACACAATTTCTTGGGGCAAGAGTGTTTCACCTAATACAGATAGTAACCGAAGCGTATCCAGTTCTGTATGTAACAATGAACCATGGCAAGCAGATGATGGCTTGTCATACTCAGATGCAGGACTTGTTCCTGTGGTTTTTCAGAGTGATCTGGGTTTTCCACATTCCCCGAAAGTTAATGCATCTCCCATTTCTTCTTCCGACAACCAGTGTCAGATGCTGTCTCTGGATGACAGGTTGCTGATGGAGTTACAGTGCATTGGCTTGTGTCCCGAAACAATGGTATGCTTCTATTGCTGCTTTTCTGATAATATCATTTTCAAATCCGATGCCATCTTACTTTCCTTCTATGATTCTTACAGCCTAATCTAGCAGAGGCAGAGGAAGCAATTGATCAAGATATTACGGAACTTCAAGCAGGACTGGTCCAACAGGTTACATTGCACTGATTTTCCTGTCAATCTTTTGTCTGATTTATCAATACAAAGATATTCCTCTTTGAGCTTCATAGGTCTCTATTTTATGTGTTTACAGTTTTCTGAAACTTTACGAAATTTTGACAGGCTAAGAAAATGAAGAAAACTTTAGGAAAAATTCACGAAGCTATTCCATATGTCAAGGATGTAGAAAGAAGGTAGGATTTATATGATTGAAGTTAAAATTGGTTCTGTGAGAGATTTTTACTTTTGCATGGATAAGAACAGTGTTGTTTGTTTGCAGGAATATGGAACAGGTTGCTTTGAGCAAACTGATTGAGATGGCCTATAAAAGACGAATGGTAATAGTGTTATGTTACTGGTTACTCTTTCCATTCACTGCAATTTTTTCCTTTTCAATTATAAGTAACCCCACTATTTGAAGGCACCTTGATATGACCTATGGCTTTCTGATTCATAAACTTTTCATATTGCTACATGTTATATTGACATGAATTGAACTGTACAGAACTACATGTTTATGTACTAGTATATATAGCAGACTTGCCTTAAAAAGATTATTTTGTTAAGAGTACAAGTAACCTGGAGCATTCATTCCTAATTTGGATGGTAGATACCTGGTGTTACCTTACATTTTGAGCCTTTCTTTATGTTAATGAAAATAATTTCCCCACTCTTCCCCTCTCTCTTCATTTCAGGTTTCACGCGGGAGTCATTCTTCAAAGAGAGTGGTCCGCAGGGTCTCAAATCAAGTTGCATTGGCTTTTGCCAAGCGTACTCTTTCTAGATACCGAAAGTTTGAAGATACGGGGAGGAGCTGCTTTAGTGAGGCTCCTTTACAAGATATTATCTTTTCCGCACCTCTGTGCAGCAGTGATCTAAACTCTCTTGATTGTGTTGGCTCCAGAACTACTAGTAATAGATATAAAAGGTCCCGTAACCAGACATCAGATCTTAGGAGTTCAGGTCAGTCATTTATTTGTCTCTCGCCATTAATAAAAATGAATTGTCTTATCATGTTTTTGTCTTGGTAAAATAAGCAATGAAAGCTGCCTGGTACTGGGCTCCATGCTCCTGCCTGGATAGAGTAAAGAATAGCAGTTTTCAAGGCTTGAGTATATGAAGAATAGCAGTTATCAGGAATTTTTTTTATGCATCTATATAGCCAGAAAACGAAATTTCTTCTCTCATTTTCTGCTAATACTTTCAAAAATTTAGTTTCACTTTTAAGTTATTCACTTGTTCTTGGCCTGATTTTTCATGGTGATAATCTGCACATAGGTTCTTTGAGCAAACAGCAATATGTCAGTAACTTGCATGTACCCATATTAAACAAGCGAAAGAAAAGGGAACTGCTCCTCAATGATGTTGGCAGCGTTTCCTCAAGAGCACAAGATCAAAACATAGAAATGTTGACAAACAATTCTGTTTCTGGCACTAACCCATCGTCAGACACATTCACAAGTGTTCGCAAGTCAAAAGCAAAGTCTAAACAAAAAAGAAGCTATGTGTTAGCTTCAGGAGATGGACTACAGAGCAGTTGTACGGAAGCAGCACATCCTGCCAGCACATCTGCTTGTGCATCTAGTCTATCAAGGACTATTGTTGCCAATGTAATGAACAGAAAATTGGAGCTGTCTAAAGAGGAAAATGAAAAGGGAAAGGGAAAAGAAAAGGAAAAGGATCTTACTGATTTTTCAACAGAGCAACTGGCTGAATTAGGCTCATTTGAGAATGAAGATTATAGTTCTTTATTGGACTTTGAAGAAGATGGCTTGCAAGACCAAGATTTACTAGGTCTTGAAATACCAATGGACAACCTCTCAGATGTTCATATGTTTATATGAAGAAAATCGACCTCTAACTGGGAGTCTAGACACAGAAATACCAAAATTGCTAATATATATATATATATATATATATATATATATATATATATGTATTGGGGAAATCTTGTAATCATTGTGGGATTCAAGATTTTATCCCTTGATATACCAACTGTTCATTAAGTATGAGGGACAACTTTTTTTTCTCAATCCTTGGCAATTTTTGTTGGAAATATTGTTCTCTAGTCATGTTAGACAATTTCCAGCCCAAGGAAACACTAGCTGGCGACTTGGCGAGGATAAAAGTTTTGTTTTGTTTTGATCGACTTGAAAATAGGAAAAAAGTTTGGGATTTGGTCAATATTTGTGTTTTCTCTTAATTTTTGTTCATTTTGGTTTTTTGGTGCAAAATTATGAATTGTCTTTCTTTTGTGGGGATTATTATTAGTTGTGGTCATTTTTATCCTTAAAATTCATGACATTCATTGCAGAATGGAGGTGAATGATGGAGTAAGTTGATTTTGGATGAGAGGGACTGGGCTAGCAATACTGTAGCTAGTAGTACACTCGGGCCTTTTCTGGTTCGAGCGGTGTTTATGTTGAACTTTTGGACTCTCAATCTGGGACAGGTAATTTGAACATTATTAGTCTGTGATTTTGAATTTTGTATCTGGATTTCCATTTTGGTATGAATTTTATGTTTTGTATCAAATTGTTGATCATTTCCACTTTCTGTAATTTATTTCAAAATGAGTTGGTAAAATGGTCAGCGATTCATTATCTTTTCTCTTCAAGTAATACAGGGTGGAGTCGAACGTGTTCTTTTAGTATCCGCTTATTTCAAATGTAACTTATTTAACTTACAAATGCAGTGTTTGAGGATTTTGAGAGTTCAAACGCAGCGTATCAAAAGTGATGGGTTGCGTTTGGCCGAAAAAGCTATCATCTTAAACACTGCAAATATTAGTAACCGAACAAACTTGTATATATTGCTACTGGATTCAATGGTTTTCTATGTAAATAAATGTAGATTCATGAATAATTATAAATGTGTCTACTCCAAATAAAAGTTGCAGAATTGGTCCCAAGTTAACCCAGTTCCTTACCAGGTAAATAATTAATACTGGCATTCTCTATTGATAAAAAGGCTACAAGTAAAAAAGGAATAATATGGAAAACATAATAAAAGAAGAACGTCAAGGCATTACCAGTGTACTGATACGTGTTCCACAAGCAGGTATATATATAGACAATTAAGCAACAAATAATAGTTCATTTTTCATCTGAATTCACTACTTGTTATTATTGTTTTAATTTTTTGTTTTTTGAGATAGAACATGGAATTAATTTTACACGTCCAATTTTCATTTTTTTTTTCTTGAAAAATATGAATATAAAGGAAACCAACAAAAATAAATTTTATACTCTCAAGATAAAAGTTTTGGTCGACTTTTTGTCAATATTAAGAAGGCGGATAAAATAACAAAATTGTTCATATTTAAATTCTCATCTAATTGCATAGTTTTCTGTACAATGACTAGTAATGCTCCATTAATATACATAGAGAATATAAATATAACAATTAATACTAACAATATTATAGAAAAATTATTGTAAAAAAATAGATTATTTGAAATAAGTATATATTTAATTTGAAATTATTTAAAATAATAATTAGGACTTTTGTCCCGGGAGAGAAGAAGTAGGAGTATTTATAGAATATATCAAATGTTACTTTCAAGAGGATCGCAGGGTATGTACCTGGGCGCAAATGTGAATTTTTGGTCGGTAACTAAACCATTGAATATTTGTAAGATTGAAAAATTGAATCAAAATTTCATTATATATAATTATATATATCGGTTGATAAGCCGTGCAATGCACGGGTTAGTTTGAATAATGACTTTAATAATTTGTCAGACATTCATGTTAAAAAAAATAATACATACTTCAATAATTATTATTACCCGTAAGTGCCTAATAACACTAATCAAATAGTGATATTTGAGTTTAATTAGAATACTTATTCCTAATAAATTTTTGAGCTAAATTAAATTGATTATAGTAATATTTGAGAAAGAAAACCTACACTATATATTTCAATTAATTAATTTAATAATGATATTTTCAAAATTTTAATTGGCTACATCTAAAAATTGAATATCTTAATAAAATTATAATAATTAAATTATCTAATTACGTAAAACTGGTCAAGAAATATTATCTTAAACAATTTTTTTAATAAAAAATATTATAATAAGTTTGGTAGAACGAAAAGTAAAAAATATTTTAGACTTACATTTTCTTGTTAGAGAATAAAAATAAAAAATAACTTGTCTTGTTAGAGAATAAAAATAAAAAATAACTTGCCTTTTACTAACATAAACTGCGTCAACCCTTAATTAAGTCAGTGAGTTTTTCAATTGAACATATATAGGTATTGATTTCAATTGATGATGTCATCTTACATCATCATTTATGTGTATTTATATATAAGAATAGAAGAATAGATGAGTTATCAAATTAAGTAAGTTAACTCATTTATTAATTAAGAGTGGACTAAATGATTTTTTCAATTAATTTAATTTGATGATATCATTATTTAATAAAAAAATAATTTGATGATGTCATCATTTATGTGTATATATATAGTATTGATTTGTTGGAAGATATTGTTGATACATTGGATTTGGTTATCTTCCAGTTTGGCTCCTATGAATTGTCTTATATATAGGAGGATTAGGAGGTCAGGTGAGCCTTCACAATCGTGCTAGCTAGTCAATGCCAAATGAAATCCATTTAACACTTTGCTTATAATTCTAAATTATGTGTTGAAGTTCCTTTCGAAAGCAACTGAATTTTTCTTAATTCCTTATCAAATTCTACTTGGGTTGACAATTTGATAGTCAACCAAGATTATTAATTTGTTTAACTTATTTGACATAGTTTAATTTTGCGATATATATATATATATATATATATATATATATATATATATATATATATATATATATATATATATATATATATACACACACACACGGTCTGGATTTTAAGCTCACCCCTTATTCAACTCACTCGAGCTCACCCCTCCTTTAGCGACGGACCTGATGACGGTTCGGTCATACAACCGTCGTCTATACTTTTAGCGATGTTATATATTGTCCGTCGCTAAAAGTATAGACGACGGTTGTATGACCGAACCGTCGCTACTGAGTTAGATAAGGGGTGAGCTTAAGATCCGGACTCTCTCTATATATATAAATATATATAACTTATTAAAAATACAACTTTATTTTAGCTAAAAAACGTAACTTTTAAACTTCAAACTTTGGGTACTAAAAATAGTGCAATGAATTTGGGGCTTAAAAGCCTCACCAAAACAACAAATTGTTCAAATTCACAAATTTAAAATGACTAACTAATAAATACAGCTGGTAGTGAATAATCCACTACCTAAAATTAATTAGATTAAAGAAGCATTTTATATTGGCACGATTTTAAAATTTTTTCCTAGCCAGATAGATGATCATGGCAAAACTTTAAACCATGCATGGTATATATTAGTATATATATTAATAATTAATCCATTCCACTTCACCTTTTGATCTACTCAAAAAGTAATATATGACAAGAGCAGCATTACACTTTTGATTAATTACCAAACCAAATCTACAAAAAAGATGTAATGATTAATTAAAAAAGGGAAGATAATCAAGGTCATCTTAATTAATTCTACCAAATAATCAATTAATCAAGTATAATCTAATGCGATTAGCAAAAGCACGCCGAAAAAGACAGATGATTGCCAACCTTTTATTTGTTTAATTTATAATGTCCATTATGATGAAACCAAAAGCAGAGCTAGGGACTATTAGAATATAAAATTAATTAAATAAGAGTAATTAACGTCCATTAGCTAGCGAATCTAGACTAATTAATCGGCTGCAGGAGCATGTTTATTAGTTGATGTACTCGAATTAACTGTAAAATCAATTGACATTTGTAGATGAACACAAAACACCGTGGCACGTACGTAGAGATTAATTAATTAATTTTCATGCACAAATTTGATAGGAACTAATGAGAGAAGTGATTATGTAGTGATCACTTCAAATGGTTTAAGATTAATCATATCTAATGAGATTGTTTCGTACATTTTATAGCTGGTGAGACATGAGCTACGAGAGAATATATTGGACCAACTAAGCTACTAACTCCCTGTTGCGCTCGGTATGTATATATAACCCTTGCTTGTGGAACATTAATTCTAATATTCTATATATGTGTGGAAAAAAGAAAAGCCTATATGTATATATATTTGATATACTTGGACCGACGCGACGACCTTTGTTTTCTTATGAAACTTGAGAGAAACACACATGCATGATGCATGATGCATGCATGCATATCTTTAACAAAAGATAAAACTGTATATATATATACATATACATACTTTCTGGCATGGCTGTATTTCACAAAAATTAAGCACTTTATATACAAAATTTATATATAAATATTCATTAATAAGTTGTTAGTTTAGTTGTGGTAACATTGACAAATTAAGTTTTGAGTATTTTACAAACAAACCAAAAAAGACCGGGGGACCATTTTGAAACTGGCAAATGAGAGAACAGAGAGAATATAAAGAAAGAAAGAAAGAAATAGAAGAACTAGCTGAGAAAGTTGACTAGCAAGTTTAACTCTCGTCGATCTGGTCATGGAAATTAAGGAGGTAAGAGTTTATCAGTACACATGCAGAATGTGGGATTTGCTTCTTCAATTCCTCCGAGTAAATATTCTTGAGTCGACTGGCCAGGCCAGCTATATATATATATATATATATATATATATATATATATATATATATATATATATATATATATATATATATATATATAATAGCACTGGTATATGCTTTAATGCATATTTAACTTAAATTCATTTGGCCATTTGGATCGATGTGTTTTACTAGTTCCATGCTCGTTCGATCTAGTAATGAAGTCTATTTTCAAATATTATATATACATTAATAGAAAGATAAACAATTGGGAAATTCAACAACTTATTATTCCTCCAAATATTTTGTGAATAAGTGGGCATGCATGCACAAAATATTAATATATATATATATATATATATATATATATATATATATATATATATATATATATATATATATATTTGGAGTGATGGGTGTTTGTTGAGTTCGTCACTGAATCATTAATTTTCTAACTAATTCTTGTCCGCCATTCAACCAATAATTTCATGCATTTATGTGTTTACTTTGCCCTCTCGATCCATAATACTCCTATTTATTTTTGTACTAATAAACAAATGGACAAACAAATTAACTCTATCTCAATCCTTCCTTCTATTTTGCATTAATATCGGATCACCCCCTCATGTCTTCTTGCAAATCAAGAGCAACAGTCCTCTCTCTCTCTCTCTCTCTCTCTCTCTCTCTCTCTCTCTCTATATATATATATATATATATATATATATATATATATATATAAAGTGGGAGGAAAAGAGAATACTTATTTTGATGTTAATAATTTTGTGAATTTTTTTCTCTCTTTTTTTTATCCCCATTTCTACTTTCTCAAGTATCCCTTTTACTCTCTTGCTATCGATCACCCACTCTCTTAATTATTCCTTTTATATTACTCTCTACGTTTCAAAATTAAAAATATAATTTAAATACGACGTGTTAAATTTCAAATTGGTGCGAATGTATTTAATTTTAGTTGATACAATTATTATAATTATATAATATATAGAAAAAAGTATAAATCAAAAAAAAAATTATTTTAACTTTTTATGAGATAACAATTTTGAAATTTAATTAACATATTGTCGTTTGACCTAAAAAATTAAATTATGTCTTTAATTTTAGAACGGAAAAGAAATCACACACGTGCACGTGCACGTAGTGTGCATACATGTAACTAGTGTAATATATAAAGCCGAAGGGGGGTTTTCATGTTAACAAAATATTTTGAAGCTTTTTGACTTCCTAAAACACCCTTAAACTTTTATTGTAATTTCTATTTTATCCTTATAGTTATAACTTCAATTCTATTTGTCTTCTTAACTAAATTCAAATTTTAAGTATCTTACTGTTTGCGTCAAATTTATAATTTTTTTAAAAATTAATAAAATAATATAAATTACACACACAACACGTGTGTCAAAGTATTAATATATATAAATCTAGAAAATTATTCTTGCTAATATTAAATGTCATCTAACTTTCGAGTTAGAGCAACAGAAGAATTTGCACTACATGACAGTATTCTTACTTCTAAAAGTGCACTACAAAACACTTTCTGAAATTATATGACATTTGATTTTGGAATTGATATTTTCACACGATTCCTCTCACATGAATTGTGAGTGGATTCCACTTTAATATGAAACTCGTATGAAAATATCATTTAAAAATTTAAAATTGATTTTTAGCTGTGGATCACTCATTTATATATATATATATATATATATATATATATATATATATATATATATATATAGTTGTGTATAACATAGTAGTGCTATAGCGACTGATTTTTCGGGCTATGATGACGGGTCACCTATCGCATAACTCAAAATAGTTATGGCGACAGGTGAACCCGTCATAATAGCTGACTGTGTAATACACAGCTGTTTACATACATTTTTTTCATATATATATATATATATATATATATATATATATATATATATATATACGGTCCGGATCTTAAGCTCACCCCTTATCCAACTCACCCAAGCTCACCCCCCTTTAGCGATAGACCCGGCAACAGTTCGGTCATACAACCGTCGTCTATACTTTTAGCGGCGCTATATGTTGTCCGTCGCTAAAAGTATAGACAACGGTTGCATGACCGAACCGTCGCCGCGTCCGTCGCTAAAGAGGGGTGAACTCGGGTGAGTTAGATAAGGGGTGAACTTAAGATCCGGACTCTATATATATATATATATATATATATATATATATATATATATATATATATATATATATATATACACACGGTTTGGATCTTAAGCTCGCCCCTTATCCAACTCACCCGAGCTCGCCCCTTATCCAACTCACCCGAGCTCGCCCCTTATCCTTGAGTTTTGTTTTTATACTCTTCATTTCTCTCTCTCGCTCAAAACAATTAATTTTGATTGATATTACAACCCATTTGTATGAAGACAATTAAATAACATAATAAATTTATATCCCCATATATATTGTCAGTCGCACCTTTCCATGAATGACATATTTTCTCTTCCTTTGATCAAGGTGAAGCTGCCTCATTCTCATAGATTTACATTTACATAATATATAAAGCTAGATATAATTAAAGAAAGATAACTAAAGAAAAAAAGAAACCCTAATTCGTCTAAAGTAGAACAATTCCAAGGCCAATACATCAATAGGCCAGGTGCTTTGATCAAAAGCTAGTGAACTGGTTCTGCGAGGATTGCACCATATGCAAGTCTGTGGTTGTTTGGCAGGAATTGTCATCACTAATCATGGTCCTGCCAAATAAATAAATAAACTTTGTAACCATCATAGCAAGATAATATAATGAAAACAAATTTCTCAATTTCCTGTCTCATCCATGTACTGTTCTAACTGCAAATTCGTAATTATAAACTTGGCAACAAACAGGTAATTAATTTTTTTATTAATTCAACAAGAAAAACTAATAAAAATTTCTTTAAGATCTTACTCTCGTGGCCGCGATGCCCAAAGGGAACTTAATGCTCTTAATCGGCCATAGTATTCACCAATCACCAGAAAACATCTTGCAGCTTGTCGAATAGTCAATATCCGACGCAGTTGGTGAAGTGTTTGCTGCCTTAAATTGTCAGCCTACAATTCATAAACTAAAATTAATTAATTATGAACACACAAGTAAATTACTATATTAATTCAAGAAATCGACAAAAGTATGATCAATTTTATATAACTAAGTAAGGGTCATCATCTAGTGCGCATGCTAACAAACTAAATACTAGTATTTCAAATGGGTTGAAAGCCATATAGTTGTTTGGACTATTTCAATCATAGAGTTATTAATTAACATTGATTTCTTAATTTGCTTGGTAGTTCGTTAATATATTCATATATAAATTTCTAAAAGAACATTAACATTTTGTGGGCAAGTCTAGTGAGTGGTTTATGTTTCACTATCGAGCCACCATCCTATAGGAGAATTAGTAGATGGAGAAACCACAACAAGCACCGGCATTCAACTTTGTAAACTTGATAAAGCAACATATTTTTGCACTAAAATATCATTGTTGACGTTGATTTTTTTTTAATAAGCTGCAAATAAAATGAGATCATTTGGCAACATGAGGAGGCAAATATCATTTAGAGAAAATGTCTGACCGTATACTCTATTCTTTAAAGTTGACTAAACACGATACTTATAATTGTATAACAACTTTCATGCTCAATCTGCAGTTTTTTATGAAGCTCTTCAGGCGGTGAGATTGTGTAGGATATGTAGTTGACATGTGTAAGCATTTCTTGTTGACCATAACAAAATGTTGATATTTATTCTTGAAATTTTTCGAGGAAGGAGTAAATTAAAATTTTAAATGAAGGTGGCGTAAGAAGGCAGTAAACACGTTGGATTTTCAACCTTCATGTGTTACGTTTGAATTTCAAGACAAGGAAAAGGATAGAATGGAAATTAAGGAACAACGAGATAATTTTTCTTCCATAGCTAGAGCCATATCATGACTTATCTTTAACTCATAACCCCCGTCAAGTGAGCTCCATCACTTAAAATGAAGTATAGTCATCTGACTTTTCTACACTTTTCAAGTAACTTCTTTATATCTAAAGACAGTTGCATAAAACATTACAAAGTTTTTATTACTTGAGAATGAGTTGTACTATCTTTTTATAAGGGCCTACCTATGTGGTATTTGTCATTTGCTTTTCTTACATGATTAAGTAAGATATATTATCTTTTTTGTTCTCTTTAAACACAACCCAAACCCCAGCAACTGAAAATTGTTTTTAGAGGTTGAGAAATCCCTTTCTTTCTTTCCCTCTCTCTTCTTTCCTTTATGCAATATTTTCTGTTCCCTATTCTAGCCAAACAAAATATTAGGACTTCCTGAATTTCATTCCCGTCTTTTCTCAGATCTAACTATGTCCATAACACATCAAAAAGGACAATAATTCCAGTCTAATAGTTTTATTACGAATCTATGTTTAAAGATTTTATATAATATAGGAAGGAAGGAAGGAAGGAAGGATAGAATTAGGATTGCTAGGATAATAGGAGCACTATAAAAAGCCTCCTTTTTGGAAAAAGTATCAGGTTCATCTCCATATTAAAGGCCTAAAGCAAGTAACTGTGTCGATAAAAAGAAAAAGGTACAAGAAACTAGCATAGCTTTTAAGGGTTTGCATATTTTGCTACATTATTAACAACACTAGTATAATGGTTAGAACAGTTTTGATTAGGGGAATGCAGCAGCAGTTATATATATATATTTATAGATAACTTTACTTAAGCTTAGAAGGAATATTTACGCAGTGGGTTAATTTACCTGACGAACAAAACCTTCAAGATTGGTAAGCTTGCCGAGAGCAACAGCCATATGATGCATTCCATCATTGATCGATCCACTGGCAACCGTATCAATCAGCGATTGTTGTAGCTGCTCTAGTCCTTGGGACAGGGCCTCCTCTGCCTGCTGCGACGAATGCTGGAGGCTGTATATACCCACCAATTGCTGCTCCGTTAGCGGGTCCAGCTGTGCTATTAACGTCTGATCAAAGGGGTGTGATATTAGAAAGTGGCCTAGACCACCAGCAAGCTCAATGTTGAAAATTTCATACAAGGGGTAAAATGGTCATTTTATCATAACTGTCATTTGAAAATTTTCCTATAGTGACCCTTCATTTTTTAATAAAGTCAGTTTGTTCCATGACACAAATTATTGAAATGCATTAGCAATAAGCAATAAAGTTAACTATATTTTCCCTTAAACTTTCAGAGGCTGGCTAGAATTAATTTAGCATAATGGAATCAAGTACAAATTATTGAAATCCAAACCTTGATTAGCTCGGAGGGCCGGAAACCACCCATCCACAGGAAGCAACGTTCAGCTGGAGTAGTCCACAATCCGGTAATTAGGTGGAAAACATCCGATTTGGCTGCCACTCCCTTTAGGCGAAAAATTTCATCATAATGTGCAATGTGCCCATCTACTATTATCCGAAGATCACTGTCTGATAAATGTGCCTGCAACCCAGTTCGGAGCTCCGCCATGTGCCGGTGGTCATCATCCAACCATCTTGCATATTCCATGTCAAATATTGCAGCACCTAAAAAATAATCATAGTTAAATGAGTTTCTAGTGACCAAATATAAATTAGTATTTTCAGGAGTAAAGAATTTTTATTTTTCTGCTTATGTACAAAGGTATCTCCTACCACAACTCTCAAAATGAACACGCAGATTATTTGTACAATTTTTTTACCAGAACTATGTGATCCTATTTAATTCTATAATTTCAAACAATTAAACCATCAAATGCAGTAAATTTAATTTAACTGCCACATTATTGTGTATGGGAATTTTCTATGCTATTTTGTTTTTCATAGTGTTTCTTCTATTAAACTAAATCTGGGTAGGTGTATGCTGATGACTGAAAGTTGTTGGCTTGGAATATTTATAATAATGGATCTGCCAATATCAAAGCTAGGACAGCCTTATTGTGCACGTAGAAGAAGTCTTTTCTGACTCTGCATATTAGTATTTGAAATACCTTTCCTTTCTTTTGAGTTTTGATAGTAGTGTGAATAATTTTATGTCCTTAATTTTACAGTCACAATTACATAATTAGTCATCATTACTTAACTAGACACTCAATAAATAAATTTAGGGGTAAACATGGAAAACATGTCCTTAAAGTTTGTAACTTTTACAAATGGGATTTTCATTTTGGAAGAGAGGGGGTACACACTATCTATAAGAAGTGTAAACTGAACATGCTTTTCTTAATTTTTTGCTTCACCTTTTCCCCTTTATAGTAAGAAAACTATTGCAAAGACTTAAAGACCAGGTGGGACCCATGTTTGAAATCCCAAGAGCCTCAATGTCATATTTTCCATGTTAAAAACAAATAGTAACATTTTCTAAAAATGAAAGCATAATTAGTTCATAGTTTTGTCAAGTATGCCCTTTGTTGGATTTTTGCGCTTTTGTATACAAACTTACCAACTAGAAAAAGGGAAAAAATAAAGAGAATTAGCATTGCAAAAAGCTTAAGAGTATCCAATTATCCACAAAAAAGAATGTGCGTGGACATACATACATATATATATATATATATATATATATATATAATGCACCTTCACACTTTTTGGTTAAAAAAGGACAAGTTGTCTGTCTATCTTTACTTCCCCATTCACATAATCTTTAAGCATGAAAAATGACTATTTTGGTAATCCCACTATACAAATAGTAATAAACTCACCTGGGCTAATGTTCCCTCCAGTACTGCCACCTCCTCCCAAAAACAATCCCTATTAACCAAGATTTTCAATAGCATTAAAAATATTAATAAAATACTAATTTTTTCCAGAAAAACTTAAAAAGTGTTTGTTTACTGTAGGGACCTGAGATCGAGCTCTTTGAAGGTCTTGCTCCAGCTGAGAGAGCCTTATTCTACTAGACTCCAGCTGCTGCACATAGGCCTGCACACACACATTTTCATTTTTATTTATTTAGATATATAGATCATATTTATCATATCAAGCTGGGAAATTTATAAGGTCATTCAAAAAATATGGTGGGTAATTTAGCTGGAAACTGTCACCTTTTTTCTAAGCCTGCTCTTCCTTGCTGCTTCTCTGTTTTGAGCTAAGCGTCTCAATGTCTGAAAAACAGTCATGAGCAGATTTTAGGCTTCAAGATTTAAACATTTTGAAGAATTTCAACACTAAATAGTGAATAAATCACTTACCTTAGCATCAAGTGCTCTCTCTGATGTAGCACCTGGTCCTCTTCTCTGCAACATTCAAGAAAAAAAAAGGGGGCGGTAAGTGCATTTTTCCATTAAATCCCATCTCAGCAGGCTGTGTGTGTGTGTGTGTGTGTGTGTGTGGAAAAGTATATCTGATCTCTGATGCTGATATTTTATTTTATTTTATTTTTGGGTGCAATTTGGATGCTGATAGGAGTATAGTTCTTCAAACAGTTAATGATGAGGTTTACATTGGCTTATCTAAAATCATTCATTACCTGTCATTCTTTTAGATTTGGGGTTCCCTAATTTCAAGAAAGATTAAGACCTAAAAAAGCTAAAGGTTTAACTACAGTTCTGGGATTCAGTAAAGGAGATCATTATCATACTAATACTTAATAATATAAGAAAAGAAACAGTGGTAGCTACTGTAAAGATTCTCTTTTTACTTGAGGAAGTTGGGGTGTGTATGTACAATTTCTCTCTCCTACACTCATTACTTGTCAGACAAAATATTATATCAGAAAATCCCTCAGAAATCAGAAAAATCTCCTCCTGTTGATTTCCTGAAGGTTGTTGGGATCTGTAGGTTTTCATCTGCAAACAAAGAGAAGGAAAGAAAGAAAAAGATATATATACATGTGTGTGTGTGTGTATATATATATATATATATATAGTACTAGCAAATAAAAGATGCCACCTTTTTCCTGAATTCTTGGGAAATGGAAGGGGAAAAGTGGGAGATTAGAACCTTTTCAGGGGTGGATTTGGCAGCTGGTTGAGTTTGTGATGGTCCTGATCTTGGACTATCACTTGCCATCTCCTCTTGCTGCTGTTCTTGCTGTTGTTGTGGTATTATCTGCAGATGCTTTTGGTCAAAAGCCTGTTGTTGTTGATCTGAAGATGCCTTTCTACTAATTGGAGATTCTGGCTCAAACTGGACTCCAGCTTTACTAGAAAGTGTGTTCACTGCTGATCCTGAATCAGTACTCTCCCCTCCTGACCTTGAACTCCCCTATATATTCAAGAAATAAACACCCAGCAAAAAATAATCAAATGGGTACTCGAAATTCACAAAAAACAGTTCAAATGGGTACTCAAAATCCACAAGAAAAAAAAACCCTCTATTTTCAGAAGGGAAAATCAAGAATAATTTAAATATTAATAATTCCAAAATGGGTTCTTGAAAAATACACATGAAAGAAAAAGAAAGGAAAAACAAAGCACCCATATTGAAGAGTACTTAAAAAGTGGTCCTGGATTAAATTTGTAGTTCAAATTTGTTTTCTTTATAGCAAGGACACTCGTGAGAGGTCAAAGATATATAGTAAAAGAGAGTAATGGATTAAAAACTACCCCTGGAGTCTGATGAAATCTCATAGGCCAAGAAGGAAACATTTCCAGAGTTGCTGCAGGTCTGGCTGTATAATAAGCTGCAGAAAATCACAAAGCAAAATCTCTGAGAGTCGGCAAAAATTAAATACCAACTTCAAGAAAACAATTCAAAAACCCATAAAGGGGAAGAACCTATTCCCCACTTTTCTTTTGCTTGTGCAGTTATGGTCCTATGGAGTTAGTAAATCATGCAAGGCGGGCAAGTTTCCCTCTTTGAAACCCCACGCCATTCAACTCCTTTGTCCAAGAATGATTACTGTGTTAAAAATGGTAAGCCACCCCTATTTGGCTTCTATAGACATATTCAAACATATCTCCTTTTTCTCTCTCCTCTTTCTATTTTCTCTATGCTTTTAGGAGTCGGTTATACTTGGCAAACGTCAGAAAACGGAGGGGGAAAAAGGGTAGAGAAAGAAGCCTACGCAATTTAGCTTCATCATGATTAAGCTTTAATCCTTGCATCACAATAGCCTCTTCCAGTTCTCCAAAATCAAAAGCAGATCCTTCTTGATTACTGGAAGACAAAAAATTTAATAACCCATGTCAGAAAACATATCATGACTATTTTAAAAAATGAAAAACATACAGGATTACTATATGGAATTAATCAAGAAGATTTTAATTTTTTAAGAACAGAAGCTGAAGAATTTATAGAAGAACTATACATAAAGCTTGTACTAGGAGTGAGCCCATGAAGAACTGCATATGGAAGGTGGTGGTGGTGGTTATGGCTTGAGGGTCCTGAGCCTGACAAACCAGTCTCTCCAACTCTATGACTCGCCATGCAACCAGCTCTTTTCAGATCATTCTCACCTTCTGCCAAAAAAAAAAAAATCAAAACCCACACGAGGAAAAGGAATGGTAGAAATTAAACAAAATGGAAGTTCTTAGAAAAAATAATAAATAAAAAAACAGGGGAAAGAACTTGAAATTTACTTGCTGAATATTTTCTTGGAGGTGGTAAAGTTGTGTTTTGGGGCCAATAAAAACCAACTAAGAGAAGACACAAGAAACATAAAAAGATCAAAGCTTTCTTGTCAAAGTATATATCTAAGAAGCCACCATAAAGAAGGACCAGTCTTTTTCTCAAACACCTCTCTCTCTCTATTTGCACCTTTTGATCTTTCAAAAGTCTCTATCTTCTTTTATTTCTTCTCCTCTCCTTCTCTATGAAGAAACCTGTTAAAAGTCTTTGCATATTTTCTGTTGGGGTTGCTGTATCCTCTTCTGTACAAGTAATACTAATTATTATCAGATTTGAAACTCATCCCATGGTCAGAAGATCTTGTCCTGCCAAAACCTCTTTCGCAGGTCTTCTGGCTTTGTGGGGTTTGAAGACAAAAACTTTTAAATTAATAAAATAACAAATATTTTTATATTTTAGTATTATAAAAGACAGCGTGGGGTCTATGGCAGGAACCCACTAGAAATCACTGACTCCTACTCCACTCTCTCTCTCTCTCTCTCTCCAACTCTAACCGCCTGTGTCCTCTTATTGGCCCTTTTGCAGAGCTCTTCAGATATGGAAGTACTAACATGGAGAGAAGAGAATAGGAGATTAGATTAAATTAATGCAAATATGTGCCAAGTTACAACATCCAATAGCAAATGAGACAAAGTTTTCTTTCACAAAAGAGATGGTAAAAGAAAGCTGAGGATAAAGAAAAGGATCAACAAAAAAAAAGTTTTCTTTTATCTTTTTATCCCACACAGAAGATTGAGTGAGTTTAGTTTGACAACTCATTCACTTTGTGTGTGCTTTGAATGTATGTGAAAGGGAAAGAAAAAATTCAATGGGTTAGCCCTAATTGGTTTACATCTTACCATTAAAATTTTTAGATCTCTATTCTTGATATTATTTAAGGTTAATTCGAATAATTATTTGTAAATTTTTGATCAGGTTACAAATTATTATTTGTGAATAAGAAAATGTTATTTCTACAATAAAAGTGTCGTTATAGATGTGACGATTTACACCGACGCTATACATCTATATCGATATTTTTGTTGTGAAAATAAATAAAAAAAATTATAAATTTAATAATTTCCATTATATATGTTTCCTTCTGATATGATCAGAAAATCAAAAGTAAAATAGAAGTGCTTTGATTTTAAACACTTCTTTATTATGCCCTTCCTTTCATCCAAAATTTAATCTCCAACAAAACACCCCACTTGCAATTTAAATTTAAGACTTGGAGATGGATTTGTTTGGTATTATCCCCTTTGTTGATGGGTCAACATCTAATCCCTGTCATTACCTAAAACCATGCCACATCAAGATTCCTTTCTATAAATAGAAACTTGTCTCACTAATAATGTCCCTCTGTACTATCCCATGGCAGGGTGTATTAAGATAAATGTTTGTCACTATAAGACCCTTATTTGGTGAGGCTTTATGCTTTTATATGAATTTCCCAATAAAACTGCCCCTTTGTTATCATTAAGAGGGAGATAGAGGTTTAAGGGTTAAGGAATTTGTTTTCACTCTTGGTAATGGTTCTGGATATCCATAAACATCATTATTTATTGATAATATATATATATACACTCTTGGTAATGGTTCTGGATATCCATAAACATCATTATTTATTGATAATATATATATATATATATATATATATATATATATATATATATATATAGTCCGAATCTTAAGCTTACCTTTTATCCAATTTATCCGAGCTCATCTCCCTTTAGTGACGGTCCCAGCGACGGTTTGGTCATACAACCATCGTCTATATTTTTAGCGACGGACAACATATAGTGTCGCTAAAAGTATAGACGACGGTTGTATAACCGAACTATCGCCGGGTCTGTCGCTAAATGGGGTGAACTCGAGTGAGTTGAATAAGGGGTGAACTTAAGATTCGGACCGTGTATATATATATATATATAGTAATTTATAACAAATGTTATTTATTACACTATTCGGAAAAACGTATGTCTAATTGTTTATAAAAAAAATAGACGATACAAATTTAAAAATAAAATACATTGTTATTTGAACCGTTAATCTCATATGAATGGGCAAAAATGTGTTTGCTCGAATAATAACATAACAAACATTTATTTTGGATCACTCACATATATATATATATATATATATATATATATATATATATATATATATACACACGTGTGTGTGTGAGTGTGTGTGTGTGTGTGTGGGAGAGAAAGAAATAGGGGAGATGGACCCATAGTATTTTAAGTTGTGTTCATCTACCGTCTACAAATTATTCCTTCCTAAATGCAATGATTGGGTAAGAAAAGGTTTGGGTCCAAAAAGCAGAAGTTTTTCATGGTTTAGGTATATATTTGTATTTGATGCCATTACTTTCGTAGTTTTATTCCATCTAACCAGGAAATTTTCCTAAAAAGTAATTTTAAGAAACAGAGAGAATCCATGGATCTTTCATTCCTTTCCAAACTCTTAATACTTTATAGTTTCATAATCATTGTCTCTATGTTTGTCTAAAGCTGATTGGTTTGGATAAAATTGTCCATGTCTTTCCAAGCATGTGGATTAGTTTAACTTATTGCTTGTCACTTAAGCATGCAACATAAAAGTAATTTATATTATTTTTGAATTATATAATTCATAACTTAAGTAAGATTAACATGCATATAATTTTAGATATTGTTCAATATTAAGCAAAGCAATCCAAATAAAGATTTCTACTTTATACTTCTGATAAGAATATAGAATCTTGAGTGATTGATCCTCTATATACTCTTACTTTAATATCACCAAAGAAAATAAAATTTCTAGTTAGGATGCAATTACTAATGTAAAACAATCTTAATCATTCACGGATCTAAAATTCTAATCTATAACCACAATTTCACAATCTTACTCATTCGCGTATCTAAAATTTCAAATTATAACAGCACAGAATTTATAATATTTTAAAGAGAATTGATATTTTCACAAATTAAAGTGATTGTTCTACAAAATTTCTTTATTCATGGGTCCCACAACAGTGTGAGAGAAAACTTAAATATCAAGTTTTACTTGTGAAAATATAAATTTCTTTCCCTAAAGGTTTTTATGAAAGGATTGAAATGAATCATCTTCCTTACAATTCATCAACTTTGGGAACTCTATTCATCTACTAAAGCCCATGTACTACACTTTCTTTCTTTCTTAGCCAAATACATGTGATGCCCATGTACCACAATTGATGGTATGAATTTGATTTTTAGACCGTTTCCATCCCAAAAAAGAGAAGTTCAACTATTTTAAAATACAAAAAGTCTCCTGCAACAAAACTAGTTATATAGCCCTTTTCTCCAATACCATACTTAATACTCCTGATTATAGACATGGACATATCTATAAATAAATAAAACTGCATATGAATAAAAGTTAACATTCACTAAAATATTTTTGAGTTATGACCGACTAGTATTATATTAGTGGCTTAAAAACCGAAGTTGATGAAAAATAATACTCCCTCCGTTCCGTTAAAAGAGTCCGTTTGGCAAACGGGAGAGTATATATGCATTTATGTTAATATTGACCATTTTACTTCCTATGTTGCTACCTCCCTATCCCTAAGACCAGCACTGAACCACTACAAAACTTTAGATGATCAGCAAAATTCAGAACTTTATACAGTAGGCAGGGAAACCATGTACACCAAACACCATATTTAAAGGAAAATACAAGTGGAACAAAAATGAGTAACTTTATACCGTTAAAAAGGCCAAACCAAGTCACAGTATTTGTCAATTTATATATGGAATTTCTGATGTCTGAACACGTTTATTGGATCATGAAATATACAATATGCACTCATGTAACATCAACAGCAATGGTATTCCAAGAAATCAACAAGTATATTCCATTACTAGTCCAAGTAGCAATTCATTATATTCCAAATAAGCTCAAAGTTCATACAACAAATCAGAAAATTTGGACACAGATGCCCCTGATTCAAGGTCGTACTGCAAGTGATCTCCCCCCGGTTCAGGTAGTCCACTGGGAGCTCAAATGTCACAAGTAACATTTGCATGCTCACAACCATTCCAACCAGCAGTTTTGACTAATGGGTCCCAAATGAAATTTTAAAATTATATCACATGAATTTTTATTAGTGATGCGGTCCACTTCTAGTCGAGCAATGTAATAATGACTACCTTTGGACATCGGAATTTCTTTTAAAATTTCTTCAATTTTTGGTAAGCTTCTTTATATTAAAATTTCTTCTTTTACCAAAGAAGAGGCATCTACTCCCCCCCTCCCCTCCCCTCCCCTCCCCTCCCCTCCCCCCTCTTTTACAAGATTTGGCCTCAAAAGATGGGGAGACGAACCATAAAACCTGGTTATCTTCAGTTACAGAAAAAAGGCAAATATTTGAGACTAGAAACCTTTATGCATATATGTGATGACATGAATCACAAGGTATGATAGAGATAAACAACCATATGCATGCACGCACACATACGAGCAACTGCACATAGTTTGTTCATTCCCTGGATAAACATATCATCAAGACTTTGTAGACATGAATCAAAAAGTATCATAGAGAAAATTAAATATCTGCACGTGCACGAGCATACACACAGAGATTGTTCCTTCCCTGGATAAACATATCAGCAAGACTATGTATAAGCATGCAGCAATATGCAGATGAAATTACAACATAATCAGAATTGGATCCTTGTTTAAAATTATCATGAGATAGTGACAACTACAAGTACCAGAGAGAAGCGCCAATTATGCAGTGCTTCATTTTCGAGCCACGTATAGTGAGGGTATTATCAATGGAGAAGAAGAGAGGTATAGGTAGTTTTTGACACCCACCACTAACGATAAGTTAAGCTCCTACTCTTTAAGAATCACAGACGCAAAAACCACCAAAGAAGTCTGTTAACTAAATCAATCTCAATATTTTAGTATATTTTACATATGTTTAATATAGAAACGGTTGAGTAAGCTGCCATCGCTTGTTAATGGTGAACTATATTTCAGCTATATGCAAGTATACAACGGAAATTACTCTAAAAAGTAGTCTGGTTGTAGATAGAAGAAACATGAAACACATTTATTATCTCATCAACATATGAAACTGAAATGTCTGTAATTTATGGATATAGAGATTTTCCTTCGAATTCCTGCAAGTGATAATCCAATCTCAGTGAAGGGTTAGTTGCAAGAATGAATCATTGTAAATCACACTCAGCTTTTCCATTAAAAGTTTATAAGCAAAAGTCGTACTCTAAGTGCTCAAACATTTTCCGCTCAAAAATAAGACAGAGGAACTGTAACAAGATATGGGAAAATTTTGTTTGTATATAAGGAATTAAGTTATTAACAATAGTGTTTTCAGTCATGACTTTTTGGGTGAGTCTATGGTGGGTTAAGATGACCCAAGAAGATTCTATAGTGAATTAGTGGTTTAAGGCCTTATTTGAATGAATTTGATTCAATTCGGACTTGGGATTTGACACAAGATTTGTTTCGGACTCGGGATTTGACTTAGGTTGTAATATATAGTATCGAAACCGACTCTCGAAAGCTCGGATCGGATCATCCGATCAGGTTGCCGGAGGTGGGGACACGGAACCATATTTCACTAAATTTACCTCTGGAGGCATTAACAGTTGATAATGTATATAGATTTTACAAAACATCTGGTGTACTGCATGATATGTAAAAGGTAACCTCTCTACAATGGTTAAGAAGGTCAATAATTACTTTTAAAGTATCATTTCTTTCCGTTTAGCGGAAGCACTGAGAGTTACTCAAATAAGGTATCTACTTCAAAGCCATAACTAAATTCATCTATCAAACAACCTAGTAGTTAACACAAATCAAGACAACATTCAAATATTAGTGTGCATAAAGTTTATGTTCTGTTAGGATTCAACAACCTAGAAGTTAACACAAATCAAGACAACATCCAAATATTAGTGTGCATAAAGTTTATGTTCTCTTAAGATTCATTTTCATGAGAGGTATCTTTTACAGCGATGCCTGTAAGACAACCCTCATAGACTCCTCTTTTCTCCTATTAGGATTAATTTCTTTTAGTTATACTGCATGAATCCTACTCCGATCCACTATATTTAGTGTGGTATTATCTTATGTTAAAACAAATTATGGCAAAATTAAAGACAAGAACACAAGATTTACGTGAAAAACCTAAATCAGGAAAAACCATGGGAAAAACCTAAATCAAGGTGTGAAGAATAGAGTTTGTGAGTCTCAGTCTAAAGACGGCTAAAACTGAGAAAGAAAATAATACCGAGACCCTAACTACAATAACATATTAACATATATATAAGGCTAAAAACATAATGGACCCAAATAATATAACATATTCATGTCTCAATCCTCCGCTACCACCGCTAAACATCATCTTTCTTTTTCTTCGAGTTGTCATGAAATATAATATGGGTAGGGTCAAATGTTGGATCCTGAACAAGAATTCGAGGTACACATAACAAATTATATTCCAACACAAAGTGGCATATCCTTTACTTACTCCACCCAAATTAATTTACATGAATAAATAATGCAGATTCTCAAAGCTCGTTTACTATACAAGTGCTCATAACTCGAAAGATTATGTTCAATTGGAGTCCATTATCTACATCTCTAGGGCTTGCATTTTCCACCAACAGGTGCAAATACTGTCATAGAGTGGCCTTCCCATCCTCTAGCGTTACCAACAATATGATATCACTTCTCCTTAATAGCGCACATATTATCATGTTTCACGAGTCCAAACCATCTAAAAGAATACATTCTTTCAGTTAGACCCTACCACCTCTCTATACATCCTTCAATAATTAACTACTGATTGTCCTGAACTTACATTTTAGCCACACAATTATAAGCAGGAAGTTCATTGCAAATGAGGGAAAATGAATAGCAGCCAATTAATGAGAGAGCATGCCAGGCAATGAGCATAACTTCAGCACTAATCCAAGGAGAAGGAAAAGGAAGACACATAAAACACATAGCAATTCTAATAAATAGGAAAGGGACAAACTCTTGGAACAAAAGTTCATCTTTCAATGGAACAGGTATATAAAGGGAGGCAGATTACCCATTTTAAACTAGACCCAACTAAGCTTCAATCCTTCATTTTCCAAAGTCCAATATACCCAAACACACACGCAAAGAGAGAGAAGCAGATACACACTCGTACACACAGATGAAAGAAATAAAAGATGCCAAGGTGAAGTGAAAGTTATAGACTCATATCTAATAATAAAAAAATGGAAAGAAAAATATATTAGTTATTGTTTTGAGATAAAACCTACAAAAGGTATAGATCATGGCAAGCTGACATAAGAGTTTTACAAGTTACAACTAAACTAGAGAATATATGCTTTGGAACCTAAATCCTCTGTGCAAGGTATCATGACATGATAGAACTCTCAAAAAGGCTCAAAATAAACCATCCCTAAAGAATCAAATTGGTGCTCAATTTAACTCGTCTTCACATAATACAATCACAAGCATTTAAGAGAAAGACGTGATAAGCTCTAACAGGCTAATGGAAAATCAAGATATTTACCAAGTAAGAATTTGCATTCCTAACTACCGACTCTTTTCATGTCCCCCCAAAAGAAGATACTGCTCTAGAGCTGTAAGACCTCAGTGACTGTTTATAATAATATACTTGTCAAAAAAAGGATAACAGAGTATCACAGATGTAACCACATTATTTTTATCATGTGTAACCTCACATGAGCCATCTATAATTGGATCATCAATATGTAGATATTATATATTCTTGGGTGGAAAAAGTTTAATTAAAATACCATTCTACTTTGAAACAATCCTATAAAGGGGTTCCTCTGTGAATTAAGATGTATGATAGGAGTGTGATAGTTTTTCACATTCTCATTTGCTCGATTATTACATTGAGTTAACTATTTGACAACCATCATAATTACCAATTTCCATGGAACATAGATAAAACTTTTAGTTATGCATCTAATATTTACTTTTTCACCCAATGTGGATTATGTGTTCATTGTTTAGTGGCGGATAAAACTAGTTCTGGAGATAGTTCTCAAAAGCTCACAGTACCATAAGAAAACAAAGCAAAAACAAAACTGAATGAACAAAAGGGAAAACAAATAAATCCAAGAAAAGAAAATGTTTCAACCTTTTCTTATTAGGAATAGATAAAAATGATGGGCCCAAAGACATGGAACTATACATAATGATTAGCAAAATTCTATTGACTTTCATTTGGAAGATATCTGAAAGCCAAGTATGGGACATATTTATAGAACACTAATGAGAACACTGAAAGCCAAGTCTGACATATGGGACATTTTACCTCACTAAACTGCTGTCAAGGTCACCCTCAAAAGCTTGAATTCAAGTGCATTCAGCAGATCCTTATTCGTATTCAAAATGCACATCTACATACATATATTTCCTCATGAGTTTAACAATGGATGAGGTAAAGTTGGCCAACATCTGACATTCTTCATGTGTTTTGGCCTCTGAAACAACTCCGTGGATGATCAATTTCTTTAGGTTCGGACATCTTTTAAGAAAACCCGCAACCCAATCAGTAAAGAGATCATTAACGACAGTCCATCCAAGCTCCAACGTAATCACATTCTCCAAAGGTGATGACCCGTGTACACCATTATGAAGCACTCCATCTCGTAAGTCCTCTCTCAAGTCATAACTCAATGCTAGATAGCTCAACTGTGGGAAACAAAGAGCAACAGTTTCCAAATCCACAATCTCATCTTCATCATCAAAAACCACATCCCAAAGCCGAAGCCTTCTCAGTTTGGATGATTTGGAGATCATCTGATAGAACTTGGACCAAATGATAGTGAAACTGCTGACATCTACAACCTCGAGATCATCAACAGTCTCGCCAATATCAAGATGTATAACACTAACATCATCAATCTTAAAATGCTTTAGAGTTCCTTTTCCAGTTAGTTCAAAAAGCTCAAGCGCACAATCTTTAAGGTGCAAATTTTCCAGGCTATCAGCCTCCAATACAAACTTGTCTAAACTTATTGCTTCAACATAAATACTCTTTAATGTATGACTGTTAAGCTCAATCATTACCTGAGCATCTGACATTGCAATCTCCAGATTAACAAGGGCCAAGATCTCAATCCTCGGGCAAGCAGTGAGCAGCAAATTAAGATCCAATGCTGAAATACTAACATAACTCAAAGAAAGCGACTTGAGACAAGGAAATCTTTGGTAATTAGGTTCCACTCCAGTAATTGAATTATGAGCCAATACCAACATTTCCAGTTTCTGCCGTCCACATATATCAAGAATATTAATATTTGGAGTGGTCCGAACATTGTAAAACAACCAGCGCAAACTTTCTCTTGTATACATGAGCCAAGCAATAACCGTGGAAGCCGAGAACTCATCAACATCATCCATCAATATAGATAACCCTTGCAATCCAGTGGTTTGAAATATAGTTTGAGTAATCAAGATTTCTAGTCTACTAGTTGTGAAATCTCGGAAAACGGACCAATCATCAGAATTAAATGAAAGTGAGTGAAGGTGTTTGCGGCAAGCTTCTCTCCATTTCCTGCAAGTACCAGAGGCAATTACCACATCTCGAGCAGCTCCAAGATGGGATAGTATGTTGCCAATTACTTCAACAGGTAGGAACTCCATAACCAAGAAAAGACCCACCGATACTGTAAACCAGTCCCCAAGAAAACAAAAACAAAAAAATTGAACTCCACTAAGATCCCAACAATAAGAATTATAAGTTTGAATCGATATCACAAATTTAATCCAAAAGATTCGATCTTTATTATTGCATCAACAAAAGGTAAAATCAATCAAACATAAAGCCAGTTCCCACATTGCAGAATGAATTGTCTTACACAAATTCATTAATACATTTACACCAAATCAAACATTTCATTAAAGAACATATCTTTCAACTAAACCCAAAAGGGATATGCACAGAACAGCAAGAAAACTGGGGTAAGACTATAAATTTTGGAAAATATCATACATACCAATTAGCCCACTTGCTAAAATTGATGCCACTGGTACAAAAATCCAGTGAATTGAGATGTCCCAGTTGAAAAAAGCACAAAAATTACAAACCCGAAAATCAAAATAGCTAATTAATTGAAATATTGCGAGAAATCATCAAAGATGGAGTGGAAGATAGTCAAGCTCCGGGGACATAGTATAGGTGGAAAAGGAAAGGGGAAGAAGAAAAAGAAAATGATTGGTTGGATGAAGAGTTGGTCAAGATGGAAATAGCTTATTCATTGGCGCAACTGTTGGAATAAGATCCGCCAATATGAGACAGAGAGAGGGGAGCTACTAGAATTTCAGGTTTTTGAATTTTACTAAACATGGTTCTTATTGGCTCAACTTTTTATTCTCTCTATTTTTTATATAAAATATATTATTCCTTCCATCCAACTTTGCTTCTATTAAAAAAAAAATATCTCCAAATTACTCTTTCTTCGAACTATAAAATAGAAGACAGAAAAAAAAGGATGACCTGTGTTCTTAAAAGATTGTCGTTTTAAAAAAAAAATTATTTCAAAAAATTTGTCGTTTATAACTTTCGTAGAGAATAAATTATTTAATTTTTTATATTACCCCTACCTTCTCTTATTGTCCCAATAAATTCTCTCACTTGTATTAATAGTTTTCAATTTCTCATAAAGAGGTAGTGATGAAATTTTAAATAAATTATATTAATAGTTTTCAATTTCCCATAAAAGAGTAATGATGGAATTTTAAATAAATTTGACTTGATAAATGATACTTTCTTAATCTATTTTTTGAGAAGTGATTAGCATGAAATGAACTTTATGGTAATTTCACTTCATGTCCAATACAATATTGACACGCATACGGAGAAATCACCATGTTAGCACTGTATTGAGCATGAAGTTCATTTCATGCTAACGGAATCTCATTCTTTTCAATTATGTCATGTTATTTTTAATAAAAAAAAATTAAGTTAAATGAGGAGAATACAGAAAAAGTGAGGTAAGAATAGTACTCCTTCCATCCCTAATTATTTGACGTTTTAGAATTTTTTATTTGTCTCTAATTATTTGACGTTTGTTCAAATCTAGGAGAATTAGTGACAATTTTTTTAAAATTACCCCTCAATACCCTGCCTATTTTTTTGATACTTTAAACTCTTTCTCTTTTCTTATCCCAACAACATAGACTTGATAAACGGGCGGGCCCAGCCAAATTTGGGTTGGGCCAGAATGACCCAGTTTTTTTGGGTTGAAAATATGAGGCTCATTGTAAGACCCCAACCTTTTATAAATAAAATTGAATTTCTTCTATTCATTATTTTGAATTAATAAGGTGTTAATTTGATATAATACTTTGGTTATGGGTAAAATGTGTAAATTTTGTAAAATAAGCAAGTGGTTATAAAATATTCATTATTGTCGGAGAATATTCGTTTGGTCGTGGAATATTCTTGTTATCGGGGAATATTCGTCCGATGGCGCAGTCATTTGTGAGCCCCATAACGGAAAACGGTCGGATAAAAAAAACGACAAGTGTGACGCCCCCAAAATAGGTATACAACACCCATTTTGAGTCGCCAAATACATGGTACAGAAAGCAAACTACAACTTCAATAATACAATTATCGTGCAAAATACGACAACACATACTGTGAGTTTAAATACAAATATTGTCTTCTAGACAATATCCACACTCAAATAAATCCTCATTACAATTATTCAAACACTATTTTACAGAAATAGTGAGGACTGCTAAAACATCTTTCTAGAACCATCACTCCATACCCCGACTAGATCCTGCTATGTTCTCACCTCCTGAGAAGAAAAATGGAACAAAAAGAAAAAGGGTGAGCTCAACTAGCCCAGTAAAGAATATTATGACTAAGATAATATACAAACAAATTATCGTTAGTCTTCAACAGGGAAAAATCTGATAGAATATAATCGACAACAAGTTTTAGATCAACAACTGTAGCGAAAATAGCAAACCATTAGAAGAGTCAAGTAGAGAAAGAATTCTACTATCTTCTAAGATTTAAAAGTCCATCATCAATATTTTATCCCTGTAACATCAATTAATAATCATCTTTATCCAAATATTCATCTTTGCACTACAGGCCAAAGATATTCATTTGTATCACCTGTCAGTCATGTTCATCTCAACACTTGTTCATCTTTGCACTACAGGCCAAAGATATTCATCAAGTAATCATACATCTTTGCACTACAGGCCAAAGATATTCAGTAATATCATCATTTAGGACTGAGGATGATGAAAAATATCTTAAAGAGAACGAATCCAGTGAGACAGAAAGATAAATAGTAGGGATTCGTATAACAGTTTATCCAAGATCAATAATACTTCATAACAATCAATTGTGAAGCAGAATTCAAAAATAAAGATCAAAACATGGATACAATCAAAGATAGTAACCATAATAGACATCTTGGACAAAAAGGAAAAATTTTATTTTTCGGTGAATAGTGCCGTATTCGTGAATAGTGCCGTATACGTGAATAGTGCCGTATACGTGAATAGTAACCCCGACACAAAAAGTTCCAAATTTGATAAAAACTCATATCAATATTTCAGCATAATGATATTGAAGAAAATAATATCCCTTACCTCAAAATATCAGTACTTCTGGTTGGAATACCGGTATAAGGCTGAAAGAAACTTGCTCTGATGAATAGAAACTCTCAAAGTATCTAAATACTCACAAAATACACTCAATAATCTAGAGAGAGAAAGAGAGAAAACTTGTTTCTGGTGTGATTTTCAATTCTAACTTAGCCCTCTATTTATAGAAAAATTTTAGTAGGTTTGACCTGCAACCTGATGGCTTTACCTGCTACTATTCCCACCCATCACATTTGAAATATAATTAAGCACATTTCTTCACCAACCACAAGTGGGGCCCACCAATTCTAGAATTTTCCATCAAAATGATAAACTCCGAAAATTCAACAATTTCTGAACCAGTCATCTTGTAAAATTCATAATAAATCATACGTTCATTTTTAACGGTTCAAAATTTGTGGACATATACTCAACTTATATATGTATAACATATCCAAAAATTACCACGATCCAACGGTCGGATTAAAAATTATAACACCCGCAATATTTCTCAAAAACCCTGATTTGATTTTTAATACCTCCATTCCTATAAAAATACTGATAAAACACCTCAACATTAACTCCTTCATTTTTAACCACAAAAATATATCCCTCATTTATATCCACATAAAATAAATATTTCCTTATCATATGAATCAATAATTAATTATTCACAAATAATATTACAGAATCACATTTATGACAACCAGGCCGGTCCCAGGAAAGAGGGGGCTTTCCAATAAGGATTTCTCCTTACTGGCGCGCAATTAGATGACCAAACCTCTCCTTAGACAGAACTTTCTAGACATTGCCAATAATGTTATCTAATAATATTATTCAAATAATATGAATTATTGATCTGATAATGAAAAATACTGTGCAGCAACAATTATTGAAACAACAATAATATAAAATATCAATGCAACAATTATTGAATCAATAAAATAAAATATTGAACAATAACTACTGTAACAATTATTGAGTAGTGCCTTCTTACGTAAGAATCAATAATTGGTGCAATACCGTGTGCTACTGTATTTTAACCACCGGGTATTCCAACAGTATTAACGGTAACAACTACGCCGTTATTTATAAATAACGTATACTTGTCATTTTCTTCATCCAATCGCTTTCCGTTATGGGGCCCACACAAGGCTGCGCCGTCGTACGAATATTCCCCGACAGCAAGAATATTCCACGACCAAACGAATATTCCCCGACAAAATGAATATTTTATAACCACTTGCTTATTTTGCAAAATTTGCACATTTAACCCATAACCAAAGTATTTGTATCAAATTAACCCCTTATTATTCACAATAATATTTAGAGAAAATTTGATTTTATTCAATAATAAGTTGGGGTCTTACAACCTCCCCTCCTTATGAAATTTCGTCCTCGAAATTGACGTACGTACCTGATGTTTCAAAAAGGTGAGGATACCTCGCTTTCATTTCTGATTCCAACTCCCAGGTCATTTCTTCAATAGCATGGTTTCTCCACAAAACCTTAACTTGTGGTATAACCTTCGTGCGTAGGACATGCTCTTTCCTATCCAAGATCTTAACAGGTACCTCCTCATACGTTAAATCTTCAGCTATCTCGTCTGGTTTTAACTCAATAATGTGGTTCGGGTCTTTAACATATTTACGAAGCATAGATATGTGAAAAATATTATGAACACGAGACATGCTTGGAGGTAATGCGAGTCTATATGCCACATTTCCTATTCGCTCAAGAATCTCAAATGGACCAACAAATCTTGGATTGAGCTTTTCTCTCTTCCCAAATCTTGTAACTCCCTTCCATGGTGCAACACGTAATAATACATGATCCCCAATATTAAATTCCACGTCCTTCCGATGAAGATCCGCATAACTCTTTTGTCGATCCTGTGCCGTTTGTATACGTTGTCGAATCGTTTGGATCTTCTCTGTAGTAATGCGTACCAATTCTGGTCCCAACAATGTTGCTTCACCCACCTCGTCCCAGCATACTGGAGAACGACATTTTCTTCCATACAACGCCTCGAATGGAGCCACACCTATGCTCGCCTGATAACTGTTGTTGTAGGAGAATTCCACCAATGGTAGGTACTTATCCCAACTCCCTTTGAGATCTAGGACACAAAGTCTTAATAGATCTTCAAGAGTTTGAATAGTCCTCTCTGATTGTCCGTCCGTTTGAGGATGGTATGCCGAACTGAATCGTAAATCCGTGCCCATAGCTTTCTGCAAGCTAACCCAAAATCGTGAAGTGAATCTTGGGTCACGATCCGAAACTATGGATACTGGCATGCCATGCAATCTCACAATCTCGTTCACGTACATACTAGCAAGACGTTCAAGGGAATAAGTCTCACGTATCGGCAAGAAATGAGCGGACTTGGTTAATCTATCAACAATAACCCAAATTGCATCTATGCCTTGAGAAACCTTAGGAAGACCCGTAACAAAATCCATAGTAATGTGTTCTCACTTCCATTTCGGGATCTCAAGTGGTTGCAATGGACCCTTTGGCACTTGATGCTCCGCCTTTACACGTTGACAAGTTAAACACCTCGAGATAAACTCCGCGATCTCTCTTTTCATATTACTCCACCAAAATGTATGTCGAAGATCGTGATACATTTTGGTACTCCCAGGATGGATTGCAAACGGTGTGTTGTGTGCCTCCATCATTATTCTATGCTTCAAGTCAAAATCGTTAGGAACACAAAGTCTGGAGTTGACTCGAAGTATTCCTTCTTCATCGATTCTTGCTTCTGGAATATCACCTTCTTGCACTTTCTTCTTCATACGCATCAGCTCCATGTCCGTAGCTTGAGCAGCTTTAACTTTATCGATTAAAGTCGGTTCTACTCGTATATTTGATATCATTATGTGGGTACTTGGAGCCTTCATCTCTATCTCCATCCTTTTTAAGTCATACAAAATGGGCCTTTGTGTTAACAATATTGCACTCGTACCCGCATATGATCTTCTACTCAATGCGTCAGCTACTACGTTTGCTTTTCCAAGATGATATTGGATGATATGATCGTAATCTTTCAACAGCTCGAGCCAACGTCGCTGCCGCATGTTGAGTTCCTTTTGGGTGAAGAAATATTTGAGGCTTTTATGATCTGTATAGATCTCCACTTTCTCCCCATACAGGTAGTGTCTCCAGATCTTCAACGTAAAAACGACTGCTGCCAACTCCAAATCATGAGTAGGATAATTCCTCTCATATTCTTTGAGTTGTCGTGAGGCATAGGCTATGACTTTCCCATGTTGCATGAGAACACATCCTAACCCTTTGCCTGAAGCATCGCTGTAGATAACAAATCCATCCGAACCAGATGGTATTGTCAGAACAGGTGCCGAAATGAGTCTCCTCTTGAGTTCTTGGAAACTCTTCTCGCATTCCTCACTCCATATAAATTTTGTATCTTTCCGAGTCAGCTGAGTTAACGGAGTAGCGATTCGAGAAAATCCTTCCACAAATCTCCGATAATAACCAGCTAAGCCTAGAAAGCTACGTACTTCGGTTACCGACTTCGGTTGCTCCCAACTTTGTATGGCTTCAATCTTCGCCGGGTCGACAGATACTCCATGTTTTGACACCACGTGCCCAAGGAATGCTACTTCCTCAAGCCAGAACTCGCATTTCTTCAATTTGGCATATAGCTTATTTTCACGAAGCCTTTGCAGTACCAGCTTCAAATGGCGCTCATGATCTTCACGGCTTTTGGAATAGATGAGGATGTCATCAATAAAGACAACAACGAACTGATCCAAATATTCTTTGAATACACGGTTCATCATATCCATGAAGGCAGCAGGAGCATTAGTCAATCCAAAAGACATTACTAAGAATTCATAATGCCCGTACCGAGTTCTGAAGGCAGTCTTTGGAATATCCTCAGTTTTAATCTTCAGCTGATGATATCCAGAACGAAGGTCGATTTTTGAAAAGAATTGTGTTCCTTGTAACTGGTCGAACAGGTCATCAATGCGAGGTAGCGGATACCTATTCTTGATAGTGACATGATTCAATTCTCGATAGTCGATACAAAGTCGCATACTCCCGTCTTTCTTCTTTACGAATAAAACAGGAGCACCCCAAGGAGACGTACTAGGACGAATAAAACCGATGTCCAACAACTCTTGTAGTTGGACTTTTAACTCCTGAAGTTCAATAGGAGCCATTCGATATGGAGTTTTAGAAATGGGCTTTGTACCGGGTTCAAGGTCAATAAAGAATTCAACTTCACGTTCTGGGGGTAGACCAGGAAGTTCTTCAGGAAATACATCGGGAAATTCTCTAACAATAGAAATATTATTCAAATCTGACTTGTCTTTGTTCAAATCCATTACATGGGCTAAGAAAGCTTGACATCCGTTTTTCAATAAACGAATAGCTTTGTGGCTCGATATGACAGTGACTGATTTTAGTGGTTTAGTAGTTTGAATTCGTATGACAGGTTGGTTAGGAATATGAAAACTAACAACCTTACGAAAACAATCAATTTTAGCATGATGAGTGGTTAACCAATCAATTCCTAAAATCACATCAAAAGCAAGTATCTTTAAAGAGATAAGATCAACAGGTAATGTGATAGTGCCAACTTGGATCATGCAAGATTTATAAACTGTAGATGTAACGAAGGTTTCACCCAACGGAGTTTCAACAGATAAGTTAAAGTCCAATTTCTCCGGAGTCAAGTTTAAACGTTGAGCACAAGCAGGAGAGATAAAAGAATGGGTAGAACCGGTATCTAGTAAAGTATAAACTTCGCAAGAATTCAAGATTAGCTTACCCGTGATCACCTCGTTCGGGTTTCTCGCGTTTTGGCCAGTAACGACAAACGCCCTTCCAGGAACCGCTGATTTCGACTTATCCGGGACAGCTTTTGGAGTCACCATCCCCGCTGAACTTGGTTTTGCTACAGAACACTCTCGAGCTATATGACCCTCCTTTCCACAGTTATAACATACCTTGGATTGTTGTGGGCAGTTTGGGCTGATATGTCCCTCTTTCCCACATTTGTAACATACGACCGGTGGTCGTTCTCCTCCCCTAGAAACAGTTGATGTTTGTGCTGACGTCTTCACGTTATCATTGTTGTACCTTCTCTTCTTGAAATCTCCTCCCGACTCACTCCTTCTACTATCACGACCACGATTACCACCAGAGTGGTTACCGCTTTTGTCCGAATGTTTTCCTCCCTGCTGGTTTTCATTGCTTCGATGACTGCCGCCACCGGTATGACCCTGGTTGTGGTCCCTCGGTTGCACATACTCATTATCTCGCTCTAATAATTGAGCCCTATTTACAACATCTGAATATAAAGAAAATTTATGAGAGATAAGATATTGTCGAATCTCGGGTTTTAGACCTCTCAAAAACATCCTTGTCATTCGTTCCTCATTTTCGACCAAATGAGGTGCAAACCTGGATAACTCCGCAAACTTCGCCTCGTACTGGGACACCGTCATGTTGTTTTGTTCCAGTCTGATAAACTCTACCTCCTTCATATGACGAATACTTTCAGGAAAGTACTTGTCATTGAACAGTTTTTGAAATGTTTCCCAGGACATGTTGAGTGCGTCAGGCTGGGTACGCTTCACAGACTCCCACCAGTAGTCTGCCTCACCGCGGAACATAAAGGTGGCGAATGGAACCTTCTGTTCCTCCGTGCATCCCAAGACATCGAATATCTTGGTAATTTGCTTGACCCACGTTTCCGCCATGATCGGATCTGGCTTTCCCTTAAATTCTGGTGGTCCCAATTCTTTGAACTGCTTAGCTGTGACAAACCGCGCGTTATCATTTCCACCCGTATTCTGCACACGAGTCTCCCTCGTTTGATTTTGCATGAACTGCAAAAAGCTCCTAAACATTCCATCATTCATCGTTTGCTCGGTAACGTTGTTTACAGGAGGAATATTGCCTTCCTGTTGCACGTTCCCCTGGGTGGTGATCAAAGGTGTCTCCACGGTCTGATTCACTCCATTATTAACGTTCTCAGCTGCCATTCTTAAATACTACCATAAAACAAGGGTTAATAGTCATGTCATATATTATCCCTATACTCTGACCGACCAAATAAACACCAAATAAACTTAGTCAAGTCAAACTAGTGAAGAAATTCTCCGTCTCTCCCCTCCTAGTTTTTGTCTCACATCTCAGCCAGGGATCATATCCCTAAGCTCTGATACCAACTGTGACGCCCCCAAAATAGGTATACAACACCCATTTTGAGTCGCCAAATACATGGTACAGAAAGTAAACTACAACTTCAATAATACAATTGTCGTGCAAAATACGACAACACATACTGTGAGTTTAAATACAAATATTGTCTTCTAGAAAATATCCACACTCAAATAAATCCTCATTACAATTATTCAAACACTATTTTACAGAAATAGTGAGGACTGCTAAAACATCTTTCTAGAACCATCACTCCATACCCCGACTAGATCCTGCTATGTTCTCACCTCCTGAGAAGAAAAATGGAACAAAAAGGAAAAGGGTGAGCTCAACTAGCCCAGTAAAGAATATTATGACTAAGATAATATACAAACAAATTATCGTTAGTGTAAGACCCCGAATTTTATGAAATAAAAGTATTCAATTTTTCTTATAATTACTATTCAGTAAATGGTTAAATTGATAAAAGTTTAAAGTTATGGGTGAAATGTGAATTTTTTTTCAAAATAAGCAAGTGGTTATAAAATAATCATTGTTATCGGGGAATATTCGTTTGGTCGTGGAATATTCTTTTTGTCGGGGAATATTCGTACGACGGTGCAACTATTTGTGGGCCCCATAACAGAATAACTGTCGGATGAAGAAAACGACAAATTTGAGTTTTTACAAATAACGGCGTAGTTGTTACCGTTAACACTGTTGGAATACCCGGTGGTTAAAATACAGTAATACGCGTTATTGCACAGTAGCACACGGTATTGCATAGTATTTTTAAAATTATTGATTCTTACGTAAGAAGGCACTACTCAATAATTGTTACAGTAATTACTGTTCAATATTTTATTTTATTGATTCAATAATTGCTACGTTGAAATTTTATATTATTGTTGTTTCAATAATTGTCACTGTACAGTATTTTCCATTATCAGATCAATAATTCATATTATTTGAATAATATTATTAGATAGCATTATTGACAGTGTCTAGAAAGTTCTGTCTAAGGAGAGGTTTGGTCATCTAATTGCGCGCTAGTAAGGAGAAATCCTTATTGGAAAGCCCCCTCTTTCCTGGGAACGGCCTGGTTGTCATAAATGTGATTCTGTAATATTATTTGTGAATAATTAATTATTGATTCATATGATAAGGAAATATTTATTTTATGTGGATATAAATGAGGGATATATTTTTGTGGTTAAAAATGAAGGAGTTAATGTTGAGGTTTTTATCAGTATTTTTGTCGGAATAGAGGTATTAAAAATCAGGGTTTTTGAGATATTTTGCAGGGGTTATAATTTTTAATCCGACCGTTGGATCGTGGTAATTTTTGGATATGTTATACATATATAAGTTGAGTATATGTCCACAAATTTTGAACCGTTAAAAATGAATGTATGATTTGTAATGAATTTTACGTGATGACTGGTTCAGAAATTGTTGAATTTTCGGAGTTAATCATTTTGGTAGAAAATTCTAGAATTGGTGGGCCCCACTCTTGGTTGGTGAAGAAATGTGCTGAATTATATTTCAAATGTGGTGGGTGGGAATAGTAGCAGGTAAAACCATTAGGTTGCAGGTCAAACCTACCAAAATTTTCCTATAAATAGAGGGCTAAGTTAGAATTGAAAATCACACCTGAATCATAAGCTTTCTCTCTTTCTCTCTCTAGATTATTGAGTGTATTTTGTGAGTATTTAGATACTTGGTGAGTTTCTATTCATCAGTGCAAGTTTCCTTCAGCCTTATACCGATCAGAAGTACTGCTCTTTTGAGGTAAGGGATTGTAAGGGATAGTAAGGGATAGTAAGGGATTTTAAGGGTTGTTATGTTTTTCAGTTTCGTAATTTTTCTGACATTCAAAAATTATGGAAAAATTTGAAATGATATTTTGATGAGTTTTATTGATTGTGTCCAAAAATAGTGATTTTTGGATGTATAGATTAAGAGTTATGAATCTTACGGGAAAAGACTATTTTAAAAGTAACCGCTTATAATTTCTTGTGGTTAACTCCAAAATTGATGAAATTTTTATTGGGAGTACATGTATATGATAGAAGTATACTCTGTAAATTTCAGAATTTTTGGACAAAAGTATAATTTTTGATAAATGTCTAAATATTCGGCTATTTTGGCCATATGAAAAATAGTAAATGACTTTTAAAAATTATGAGAAAAATATATGTTCACTATGGGACTATATTATGCTAAATCCCAGAAAAGAAATATTTTTAGAACTGATTTGGTATTTTTCATGAAAATAGTTTAGTTATGAGTAAATGAATTAAATATGTTTTGTGAAGAAAGAAAATTAGAAAATAGGATTTTATGGCTTGAGAATCCTATATGAGGTATGTGCAGATTTTTGATGAGGGTTTTGGTTATTGATGATGAAATTGTAAGAGTTGGCATTTTATGATGATTAAATGCATTAATTAGTAAAGTGTAAACAATTAAAATAAATTGTTTATAAATTTAAGTAATGTTATTCTTTCAATATCATTATACCGAAATATTGGTATGAATTTTATTGTAGAATTTCTATCTTTTGTGTCGGGGTTACTATTCATGAGTTATGAATATTACTCTTGAGATTAAAACTATATGTTGATCATATTATTTTTATCATCATATATAACATTTTTATAACCCTGATGTTGAAATTCTCTTTCACTGGAGTGTAAAGATGGGTAGATTATTGGTATGATCATGACTAGGGTTCTCTTTGGCCTGTAGTGCAAAGTTAAATTGTGACTGGTATGATCATGACCATTGAATTTATAATTGAATATCTTAAGCTTAAGTGCAAAGGTGAATTGATCAACATGGTTATAATTATTGTTTATATAAATTCTGAAATGATTATATATTTCTTTGAGATATGAATATATTTGGCCTGTAGTGCAAATATGAATTGTTGATGAATATCTTTGGCATGTAGTGCAAAGATGGCCTGTTGATGAATATCTTTGGCCTGTAGTGCAAAGATGAACTGTTGTTGAATATCTTTGGCCCGTAGTGCAAAGATGGTTTGTTGATGAATATCTTTGGCCCGTAGTGCAAAGATGGTTTGTTGATGAATATCTTTGGCCCGTAGTGCAAAGATGGATTTGTTAGTATGATTATAAACAGGAATTGTGATTTGGTATAACCATGATCTTTGATGTTTCAGGTAAAGACAGGTGATGAAAATATTCTTCGTCCTGGGTGCGAAGAAAAATTTATAGTCACAATTATGATTATGAGTTATTCATATGATTGTGGAAAGGAACTGTTGAGTGATGTTACATGGATAAAACATTGTTGATGGATTTTTAACATGGAGAAGATAATAGACTTTATAGTCTATTTGACTCTTCTAATGGATTGCTCGTTCTGCTGCAACTATGGTTGAAATTTTTATCATTTACCATATGTTCTAAATCTCTGATTTATTATTGATGAAGGCTATTGATAATTTAATTATCTTTAGTCATGATATTCTTTACTGAGCTAGTTGTGCTCGCCCTTTTGCTTCACAATTCCTTTCAGGTAATAAGAGTGTAGCTGGGTCGAGCGAGGGTAACGGGAAAATAGAACGGTGGTCTCTAGCTGTGGATGTTCTCTCGAAGCAGTATAGAAAAGTTCATTTAGTAGTTTTATTTGGTGAATCCAATAGGGTAAGGTGTACCCAACGTTGGAAGGGTGGTTTGCCACTATCATACAAGATGTCTAACGACATACAATCTCGTGTCATCATAAGACAGGGTTGTGCTCATCCACTTGCTGAGTATATCTATGTGCTCTACCTACATAATCTTGGTGTTTGTTTGAAGTATAATTCTCAATTAGAGACAGTGGAGATAATGATAAGTCAAGAGAAGACTCACCATTGGGAAGAATATGATAGTAATCTTCTCGTTCTTCTTTGGGGTCTATTGGGTCAACCAAGGATAATTCTGTGGCCATATGATATCTATCATAACCTAAACGCGTGGCCTCCCATGTACGAAGGTTTCCTTGAGCACTTCCCAAAGATTCTAATTTCTAAAACAGTTTTTGACTATACCTTTATGTAAGGTGTTATTGTGAGGTGATGTCCACGGTTGGAACATGAGTCACATTTGGTATATATTTGTATCCAAACTCACAGCATATGTGTTGTTGTATTTTGCACGACAATTATTGTAATAAAGTTGTAGTTGTTTTCTGTACCATGTATTTGTCGACTCAGAATAGGTTGGATGGAATGAACCTATTTTGGGGTCGTTACAGGTGGTATCAGAGCTTAGGGATATGATCTCTGGCGGAGATCGGGGAATACAACTAGGAGAGGAGAGATGAGTAAATCCTTCGCTAGTGTGTCCTACCTAAGCTTATTTGTTGGTCAGTCATAATATTGGGATATTATGTGATATGTTAATTTGTTCAATTAACCCTTATTTTGAAGCTGTATTCTAGAATGATATCTGAAATACAGGAGATGAGCAATGGAGAAATCATGATGATAGGGAAGATGAAATCTGAAATGAAAGCAAGGTATTCTCAACTCTTTGAAATACCAGGTACGTAAATTTCGGGGACGAAATTTCATAAGGAGGGGAGATTGTAAGACCCCGAATTTTATGAAATAAAAGTATTCAATTTTTCTTATAATTTCTATTCAGTAAATGGTTAAATTGATAAAAGTTTAAAGTTATGGGTGAAATGTGAAATTTTTTTCAAAATAAGCAAGTGGTTATAAAATAATCATTGTTGTCGGGGAATATTCGTTTGGTCGTGGAATATTCTTTTTGTCGGGGAATATTCGTACGACGGTGCAACTATTTATGGGCCCCATAACAGAATAACTGTCGGATGAAGAAAACGACAAATTTGAGTTTTTACAAATAACGGCGTAGTTGTTACCGTTAACACTGTTGGAATACCCGGTGGTTAAAATACAGTAATACGCGTTATTGCACAGTAGCACACGGTATTGCATAGTATTTTTGAAATTATTGATTCTTACGTAAGAAGGCACTACTCAATAATTGTTACAGTAATTACTGTTCAATATTTTATTTTATTGATTCAATAATTGCTACGTTGAAATTTTATATTATTGTTGTTTCAATAATTGTCACTGTACAGTATTTTCCATTATCAGATCAATAATTCATATTATTTGAATAATATTATTAGATAGCATTATTGACATTGTCTAGAAAGTTCTGTCTAAGGAGAGGTTTGGTCATCTAATTGCGCGCTAGTAAGGAGAAATCCTTATTGGAAAGCCCCCTCTTTCCTGGGAACGGCCTGGTTGTCATAAATGTGATTCTGTAATATTATTTGTGAATAATTAATTATTGATTCATATGATAAGGAAATATTTATTTTATGTGGATATAAATGAGGGATATATTTTTGTGGTTAAAAATGAAGGAGTTAATGTTGAGGTTTTTATCAGTATTTTTGTCGGAATAGAGGTATTAAAAATCAGGGTTTTTGAGATATTTTGCGGGGGTTATAATTTTTATTCCGACCGTTGGATCGTGGTAATTTTTGGATATGTTATACATATATAAGTTGAGTATATGTCCACAAATTTTGAACCGTTAAAAATGAATGTATGATTTGTAATGAATTTTATGTGATGACTGGTTCAGAAATTGTTGAATTTTCGGAGTTAATCATTTTGGTAGAAAATTCTAGAATTGGTGGGCCCCACTCTTGGTTGGTGAAGAAATGTGCTGAATTATATTTCAAATGTGGTGGGTGGGAATAGTAGCAGGTAAAACCATTAGGTTGCAGGTAAAACCTACCAAAATTTTCCTATAAATAGAGGGCTAAGTTAGAATTGAAAATCACACTTGAATCATAAGCTTTCTCTCTTTCTCTCTCTAGATTATTGAGTATATTTTGTGAGTATTTAGATACTTGGTGAGTTTCTATTCATCAGTGCAAGTTTCCTTCAGCCTTATACCGATCAGAAGTACTGCTCTTTTGAGGTAAGGGATTGTAAGGGATAGTAAGGGATAGTAAGGGATTTTAAGGGTTGTTATGTTTTTCAGTTTCGTAATTTTTCTGACATTCAAAAATTATGGAAAAATTTGAAATGATATTTTGATGAGTTTTATTGATTGTGTCCAAAAATAGTGATTTTTGGATGTATAGATTAAGAGTTATGAATCTTACGGGAAAAGACTATTTTAAAAGTAACCGCTTATAATTTCTTGTGGTTAACTCCAAAATTGATGAAATTTTTATTGGGAGTACATGTATATGATAGAAGTATACTCTGTAAATTTCAGAATTTTTGGACAAAAGTATAATTTTTGATAAATGTCTAAATATTCGGCTATTTTGGCCATATAAAAAATAGTAAATGACTTTTAAAAATTATGAGAAAAATATATGTTCACTATGGGACTATATTATGCTAAATCCCAGAAAAGAAATATTTTTAGAACTGATTTGGTATTTTTCATGAAAATAGTTTAGTTATGAGTAAATGAATTAAATATGTTTTGTGAAGAAAGAAAATTAGAAAATAGGATTTTATGGCTTGAGAATCCTATATGAGGTATATGCAGATTTTTGATGAGGGTTTTGGTTATTGATGATGAAATTGTAAGAGTTGGCATTTTATGATGATTAAATGCATTAATTAGTAAAGTGTAAACAATTAAAATAAATTGTTTATAAATTTAAGTAATGTTATTCTTTCAATATCATTATACCGAAATATTGGTATGAATTTTATTGTAGAATTTCTATCTTTTGTGTCGGGGTTACTATTCATGAGTTATGAATATTACTCTTGAGATTAAAACTATATGTTGATCATATTATTTTTATCATCATATATAACATTTTTATAACCCTGATGTTGAAATTCTCTTTCACTGGAGTGTAAAGATGGGTAGATTATTGGTATGATCATGACTAGGGTTCTCTTTGGCCTGTAGTGCAAAGTTAAATTGTGACTGGTATGATCATGACCATTGAATTTATAATTGAATATCTTAAGCTTAAGTGCAAAGGTGAATTGATCAACATGGTTATAATTATTGTTTATATAAATTCTGAAATGATTATATATTTCTTTGAGATATGAATATATTTGGCCTGTAGTGCAAATATGAATTGTTGATGAATATCTTTGGCATGTAGTGCAAAGATGGCCTGTTGATGAATATCTTTGGCCTGTAGTGCAAAGATGAACTGTTGTTGAATATCTTTGGCCCGTAGTGCAAAGATGGTTTGTTGATGAATATCTTTGGCCCGTAGTGCAAAGATGGTTTGTTGATGAATATCTTTGGCCCGTAGTGCAAAGATGGATTTGTTAGTATGATTATAAACAGGAATTGTGATTTGGTATAACCATGATCTTTGATGTTTCAGGTAAAGACAGGTGATGAAAATATTCTTCGTCCTGGGTGCGAAGAAAAATTTATAGTCACAATTATGATTATGAGTTATTCATATGATTGTGGAAAGGAACTGTTGAGTGATGTTACATGGATAAAACATTGTTGATGGATTTTTAACATGGAGAAGATAATAGACTTTATAGTCTATTTGACTCTTCTAATGGATTGCTCGTTCTGCTGCAACTATGGTTAAAATTTTTATCATTTACCATATGTTCTAAATCTCTGATTTATTATTGATGAAGGCTATTGATAATTTAATTATCTTTAGTCATGATATTCTTTACTGAGCTAGTTGTGCTCGCCCTTTTGCTTCACAATTCCTTTCAGGTAATAAGAGTGTAGCTGGGTCGAGCGAGGGTAACGGGAAAATAGAACGGTGGTCTCTAGCTGTGGATGTTCTCTCGAAGCAGTATAGAAAAGTTCATTTAGTAGTTTTATTTGGTGAATCCAATAGGGTAAGGTGTACCCAACGTTGGAAGGGTGGTTTGCCACTATCATACAAGATGTCTAACGACATACAATCTCGTGTCATCATAAGACAGGGTTGTGCTCATCCACTTGCTGAGTATATCTATGTGCTCTACCTACATAATCTTGGTATTTGTTTAAGTATAATTCTCAATTAGAGACAGTGGAGATAATGATAAGTCAAGAGAAGACTCACCATTGGGAAGAATATGATAGTAATCTTCTCGTTCTTCTTTGGGGTCTATTGGGTCAACCAAGGATAATTCTGTGGCCATATGATATCTATCATAACCTAAACGCGTGGCCTCCCATGTACGAAGGTTTCCTTGAGCACTTCCCAAAGATTCTAATTTCTAAAACAGTTTTTGACTATACCTTTATGTAAGGTGTTATTGTGAGGTGATGTCCACGGTTGGAACATGAGTCACATTTGGTATATATTTGTATCCAAACTCACAGCATATGTGTTGTTGTATTTTGTACGACAATTATTGTAATAAAGTTGTAGTTGTTTTCTGTACCATGTATTTGGCGACTCAGAATAGGTTGGATGGAATGAACCTATTTTGGGGTTGTCACAGTTAGTCTTCAACAGGGAAAAATCTGATAGAATATAATCGACAACAAGTTTTAGATCAACAACTGCAGCGGAAATAGCAAACCATTAGAAGAGTCAAGTAGAGAAAGAATTCTACTATCTTCTAAGATTTAAAAGTCCATCATCAATATTTTATCCCTGTAACATCAATTAATAATCATCTTTATCCAAATATTCATCTTTGCACTACAGGCCAAAGATATTCATTTGTATCACCTGTCAGTCATGTTCATCTCAACACCTGTTCATCTTTGCACTACAGGCCAAAGATATTCATCAAGTAATCATACATCTTTGCACTATAGGCCAAAGATATTCAGTAATATCATCATTTAGGACTGAGGATGATGAAAAATATCTAAAAGAGAACGAATCCAGTGAGACAGAAAGACAAATAGTAGGGATTCGTATAACAGTTTATCCAAGATCAATAATACTTCATAACAATTAATTGTGAAGCAGAATTCAAAAATAAAGATCAAAACATGGATACAATCAAAGATAGTAACCATAATAGACATCTTGGACAAAAAGAAAAAATTTTATTTTTCGGTGAATAGTGCCGTATTCGTGAATAGTGCCGTATACGTGAATAGTGCCGTATACATGAATAGTAACCCCGACACAAAAAGTTCCAAATTTGATAAAAACTCATATCAATATTTCAGCATAATGATATTGAAGAAAATAATATCATTTAAGAAGAAAATAATATCCCTTACCTCAAAATATCAGTACTTCTGGTCGGAATACCGGTATAAGGCTGAAAGAAACTTGCTCTGATGAATAGAAACTCTCAAAGTATCTAAATACTCACAAAATACACTCAATAATCTAGAGAGAGAAAGAGAGAAAACTTGTTTCTGGTGTGATTTTCAATTCTAACTTAGCCCTCTATTTATAGGAAAATTTTAGTAGGTTTGACCTGCAACCTGATGGCTTTACCTGCTACTATTCCCACCCACCACATTTGAAATATAATTCAGCACATTTCTTCACCAACCACAAGTGGGGCCCACCAATTCTAGAATTTTCCATCAAAATGATAAACTCCGAAAATTCAACAATTTCTGAACCAGTCATCTCGTAAAATTCATAATAAATCATACGTTCATTTTTAACGGTTCAAAATTTGTGGACATATACTCAACTTATATATGTATAATATATCTAAAAATTATCACGATCCAACGGTCGGATTAAAAATTATAACACCCGCAATATTTCTCAAAAATCCTGATTTGATTTTTAATACCTCCATTCCTATAAAAATACTGATAAAACACCTCAACATTAACTCCTTCATTTTTAACCACAAAAATATATCCCTCATTTATATCCACATAAAATAAATATTTCCTTATCATATGAATCAATAATTAATTATTCACAAATAATATTACAGAATCACATTTATGACAACCTGGCCGTTCCCAGGAAAGAGGGGGCTTTTCAATAAGAATTTCTCCTTACTGGCGCGCAATTAGATGACCAAACCTCTCCTTAGACAGAACTTTCTAGACATTGCCAATAATGTTATCTAATAATGTAAGACCCCAACTTATTATTGAATAAAATCAAATTTTCTCTAAATATTATTGTGAATAATAAGGGGTTAATTTGATACAAATACTTTGGTTATGGGTTAAATGTGCAAATTTTGCAAAATAAGCAAGTGGTTATAAAATATTCATTTTGTCGGGGAATATTCGTTTGGTCGTGGAATATTCTTGCTGTCGGGAAATATTCGTACGACGGCGCAGCCTTGTGTGGGCCCCATAACGGAAAGCGATTGGATGAAGAAAATGACAAGTATACGTTATTTATAAATAACGGCGTAGTTGTTACCGTTAATACTGTTGGAATACCCGGTGGTTAAAATACAGTAGCACACGGTATTGCACCAATTATTGATTCTTACGTAAGAAGGCACTACTCAATAATTGTTACAGTAGTTATTGTTCAATATTTTATTTTATTGATTCAATAATTGTTGCATTGATATTTTATATTATTGTTGTTTCAATAATTATTGCTGCACAGTATTTTCCATTATCAGATCAATAATTCATATTATTTGAATAATATTATTAGATAACATTATTGGCAATGTCTAGAAAGTTCTGTCTAAGGAGAGGTTTGGTCATCTAATTGCGCGCCAGTAAGGAGAAATCTTTATTGGAAAGCCCCCTCTTTCCTGGGAACGGCCTGGTTGTCATAAATGTGATTCTGTAATATTATTTGTGAATAATTAATTATTGATTCATATGATAAGGAAATATTTATTTTATGTGGATATAAATGAGGGATATATTTTTGTGGTTAAAAATGAAGGAGTTAATGTTGAGGTGTTTTATCAGTATTTTTATCGGAATGGAGGTATTAAAAATCAAATCAGGGTTTTTGAGAAATATTGCGGGTATTATAATTTTTAATCCGACCGTTGGATCGTGGTAATTTTTAGATATGTTATACATATATAAGTTGAGTATATGTCCACAAATTTTGAACCGTTAAAAATGAACGTATGATTTATTATGAATTTTACAAGATGACTGGTTCAGAAATTGTTGAATTTTCGGAGTTTATCATTTTGATGGAAAATTCTAGAATTGGTGGGCCCCACTTGTGGTTGGTGAAGAAATGTGCTGAATTATATTTCAAATGTGGTGGGTGGGAATAGTAGCAGGTAAAGCCATCAGGTTGCAGGTCAAACCTACTAAAATTTTTCTATAAATAGAGGGCTAAGTTAGAATTGAAAATCACACCAGAAACAAGTTTTCTCTCTTTATCTCTCTAGATTATTGAGTGTATTTTGTGAGTATTTAGATACTTTGAGAGTTTCTATTCATCAGAGCAAGTTTCTTTCAGCCTTATACCGGTATTCCGACTAGAAGTACTGATATTTTGAGGTAAGGGATATTATTTTCTTCTTAAATGATATTATTTTCTTCAATATCATTATGCTGAAATATTGATATGAGTTTTTATCAAATTTGGAACTTTTTGTGTCGGGGTTACTATCCACGTATACGGCACTATTCACGAATACGGCACTATTCACCGAAAAATAAAATTTTTCCTTTTTGTCCAAGATGTCTATTATGGTTACTATCTTTGATTGTATCCATGTTTTGATCTTTATTTTTGAATTCTGCTTCACAATTGATTGTTATGAAGTATTATTGATCTTGGATAAACTGTTATACGAATCCCTACTATTTGTCTTTCTGTCTCACTGGATTCGTTCTCTTTAAGATATTTTTCATCATCCTCAGTCCTAAATGATGATATTACTGAATATCTTTGGCCTGTAGTGCAAAGATGTATGATTACTTGATGAATATCTTTGGCCTGTAGTGCAAAGATGAACAGGTGTTGAGATGAACATGACTGACAGGTGATACAAATGAATATCTTTGGCCTGTAGTGCAAAGATGAATATTTGGATACAGATGATTATTAATTGATGTTACAGGGATAAAATATTGATGATGGACTTTTAAATCTTAGAAGATAGTAGAATTCTTTCTCTACTTGACTCTTCTAATGGTTTGCTATTTTCGCTGCAGTTGTTGATCTAAAACTTGTTGTCGATTATATTCTATCAGATTTTTCCCTGTTGAAGACTAACGATAATTTGTTTGTATATTATCTTAGTCATAATATTCTTTACTGGGCTAGTTGAGCTCACCCTTTTCCTTTTTGTTCCATTTTTCTTCTCAGGAGGTGAGAACATAGCAGGATCTAGTCGGGGTATGGAGTGATGGTTCTAGAAAGGTGTTTTAGCAGTCCTCACTATTTCTGTAAAATAGTGTTTGAATAATTGTAATGAGGATTTATTTGAGTGTGGATATTGTCTAGAAGACAATATTTGTATTTAAACTCACAGTATGTGTTGTCGTATTTTGCACGACAATTGTATTATTGAAGTTGTAGTTTGCTTTCTGTACCATGTATTTGGCGACTCAAAATGGGTGTTGTATACCTATTTTGGGGGCGTCACATAGAATATATTATATTTTATTTAAAAAATTTTGTTTTAAATATGGATCGTCAGATTAAAGTAAATCAATCTAGAGCGTTCATGAGTTAGTTACTATGCAGTCTATTTTTCTATAAATAGAAGTTCATTTCTTCATTATTTCTTACGAATTCACTGAAACTCTAGAAAGAAAAAATTATAGAGAGAGAAGAAAATTGTTATGCTACTTCACTACTCCTATATCCAGTACTCTTCCTTTTAAGGTAAGGGATATTATTTGTTGTACTCGTAAGGGGTATTATTTCTTTTGTATTCATGAAGAGAACTTCTGTTATTCCATTCTTTATTATTCTGTTGGAATAACCCGTATACGCGGGCTGCCCTATACTTGGTGAAATTGTTCTGTTATTACATTTTTATTATTCTGTTGGAACATCATGTCTGTGCTTTACGCCGGACCTGGTTCCATTATTTATTATTCTGTCGGAATATCCTGTCTGTGCTTTACGCCGGACCTGGTTCTATTATTTATTATTTTGTCGGAATATCCTGTCTGTGCATTTACGCCGGACCTGGTTCCATTCTTTATTATTCTGTCAGAATATCCTGTCTGTGCGTTTTACGCCGGACCTGGTTCCATTCTTTATTATTCTGTTGGAATATCCTGTCTGTACGTTTTACGCCGGACCTGGTTCCGTTATTTATTATTCTGTTAGAATAACCTGCCTGTGCGGTCTATCGCATACATGGTGATTTCTTTTGTTATTCCATTCTTTATTACACTCAGTTGGTTAAAACTTTGACTTCTATACTCCATAAAATTAGTGGAATATCCTTGATATTTGCTCTTCATCCAGTATCTTTTCATGAAAATATTCTTTTGAGCATTCTTGAATTTTACTCTACAAAGCAGTATCATGTTGACAATTTGGACGTTATCAGTTCCTAGAGAAATTAATTCTTGAACTTATTTTATTGAATTCTTATATCATTGTCATCATCCTTATGTTTATATTTTGTTGAAAGTCATCTATGGCCTGTAGTGCATAGATGGACTTGGTATGATTATGACCAGGGATTATTCGGTGTAATCATGACCGTAATGTTACAAATGATGTTGAAAAAGTCTTCATTGGCCCGTAGTGCATTGATGGACAATTTTTGGTATGATTATGACTATGAATTCTCTTTGGCCATAGTGCAAAGATGAATTATTTTATGGCATGATCAGGACCGTTGATGAAAATATGATTATCTTTTGCCGTAGTGCATGGATAATTCGTGGTCGTGATACTAAAGAATATCCTTGGCCGTAGTGCAGGGGTGATTCGATGATGTGGATTATTTATTAAGCTGAGTCTCAGCGATAAAAGTCATAAAAAAATCTTTTAAATCATAAAAGATAGTAGATTTTATTCTCTACTTGACTCTTTTAATGGATTACTTAATCCGCTGCAGTTAAACTTGATGTCTATTATATTTTATCAGTTTAACATTGTTGAAGACTAATGATAATTTATTCTGCATTATTTTAGTCATAATATTTCTTACTGGACTAGTTGAGCTCACCTTTTCTTTCACTGTTCTCTTCAGGAAATGAGAATATAGTTGGGACGAATCGGGAAACGGAGTGATGGACCAGATGATAACATTAGTAGTCCTCACTATTCTATGTAATAGTGTGATAATAATTATAATGAGGACTCTTTTTGAGTATGGATACTCTCTAGAAGACAATATTTGTATTCAAACTCACAGTTTATGTTTTGTCGTATTATACACGACAGTTGTATTATTAAGTTGTATTATTAAGTTGTATTTGAATTTTTTACCATGTATCTGACGACTCAAGATGGGTGATGTATACCTAATTTTGGGGGCGTCACACTGTAAGACCCCAACTTTTTAATAAATAAAATCGAATTTCCTCTATTTATTATTGTGAATAATATGGTGTTAATTTGATATAATACTTTGGTTATGGGTGAAATGTGCAAATTTTTCAAAATAAGCAAGTGGTTATAAAATATTCATTGTTGTCGGGGAATATTCGTTTGGTCGTGGAATATTCTTTCTGTCGGAAAATATTCGTACGACGGTGCAACCATTTGTGAGCCCTATAACAGAATAACTGTCGGATGAAGAAAATAATAAATTTGAATTTTTATAAATAACAGCGTAATCGTTACCGTTAACACTGTTGAAATACCCGGTGGGTAAAGTAAAGTAATACGCGTTGTTGCACAGTAGCACACGGTTTTACACAGTATTTTTAAAATTATTGACTCTTACGTAAGAGGGCACTACTCAATAATTGTTACAGTAATTACAGTTCAATATTTTATTTTATTGATTTAATAATTACTGCGTTGATATTTTATATTATTATTATTTCAATAATTGTCACGGCACAATATTTTCTATTATCAGATCAATAATTCATATTATTTGAATAATATTATTAGATAACATTATTGTCAATGTCTAGAAAGTTCTGTCAAGGAGAGGTTTGGTCACCTAATTACGCGCCAGTAAGGAATAATCCTTATCGGAAAGCCCCCTCTTTTCTGGGAACGGTCTGGTTGTCATAATTGTGATTCTGTAATATTATTTGTGAATAATTAATTATTGATTTATATGATAAGAAAATATTTATTTGATGTGTATATAAATGATGGATTTATTTATGTGGTTATAAATGAAAAAATTAATGTTGAGGTATTTTATCAGTATTTTATCGGATTGGAGGTATTAAAAGATCAAATCGGTGTTCTTAAAGCTCTATTGCGTGAGTTATAATTTTGATCTGACCGTTGGATCGTTGTGATTTTTCGATATGTTATACATATATAATTTGAGTATATGTCCACAAATTTTGAACCGTTGAAAATTAACGCATGATTTGTTATGATTTTTAAAAGGTGTTGAAACGGTGTTGAAAATCGTCTGTTTGTCGATTTTGGATATTTTCGGTCTGGAATTTAGAAAAATTTTCTTCTGCAAAGTTGTAGAGAATTCGATTTCGTATGGAATGGAAATAAAATTTATATTTTTCTGATAAACGGGCTATTTTCTATGAATTGTTGAAGTTTCAAAAAATAAAATAATTTTTATTAAAATTATGGATGGGACCCACTTTTACTTTTCAAACCATGTGCTAGAATTGTTTTGTCAAATGTGGTGGCTGGTCTTTGATGGCTGGTGTGGTGGCGTAGGAAATGAGAAAATAATAATAATAATAATATATTTTATTAATTTAGTCTCCTTTGGTGTTCTAACATTTTTCTATAAATAGGTGCTTATGTTAGGATTGAAAATCACATCAGAAACATAAGTTTTCTCTCTCTATACTCTCAAGCATATTTTTGTGAGTATTTAGATATCTTTAGTGTTGCTATACGGCGCAAGTTCGTTCAGCGTTATATCCGATATTCAAGTCAGAAGTACTGCTCTTTTGAGCTAAAAGATTTTAAGGGTTATTATGTTTTTCAGTTTCGTAATTTTTCTGAACCTTCAAAAATTCTGAAAAAATTTGAAATGATAATTTGATGAGTTTTCTAGATTCTGTCAAAAAATGACGATTTTTGGATGTATAGATTAAGAGTTATGAATTTTATGAAAAAATACTATTTTAAAAGTAAACTCTTATAACTCCTTGTGGTTAACTCTAAAATTGGTAAAATTTTTATTGAGAGTACATGTATATGATAGAAGTATACTCTGTAAATTTCGGAATTTTTGGACAAAAGTACAATTTATGATAAATGTCTAAATATTCGACAGTATTGGCCATATGAAAAATAGTAAATGAATTTTAAAAACTCTGAGAAAAATATATGTTCAATATGGGACTATATTCTGCTAAATCTCATAAAAGAAATATTTTTAGAACTGATTTGGTATTTTTCATGAAAATGGACTAGTTATGAGTAAATGAATTAAATATGTTATGTGAAGTAAGAAAATTAGAAAATAGGATTTTATGGCTTGAGTATCCTATATAAGGTATATGCATATTTTTTATGAGGATTTTGGTTATTGGTGATGAAATCTTATGAGTTTGGCATTTTAGGATTATTAAATGCATTATTTAGTAAAGTGTAAACAATTAAAATAAATTGTTTATAAGTTTAAGAAATGTTATTCTTTTAATATCATTATACCGAAATATTGGTATGAATTTTATTGTGAAATTTCTATCTTTTTTATGTCGAGGTTACTATTTACGTATACGACACAATACACGTATACGACACTATTCACGTATACGGCACTATTCACGTATACAACACTATTCATGTATATGACACTATTTACGTATATGACATTATTTACGTATACAGTACTATGTACGAATACGGAGTACTATTCACGAGTTACTATTCATAGGTTACTATTCATGAATTACTATTCATGAGTTACTATTCACGAATTACTATTTATTGGGTATTATTCACGACAAAATCAGTTTCTTTTTCTGACTAAATTATCGTTGATTTATGAATCTTACTCTTGAAATTAAATCCATGTTTTGATCATATTATTTTTATTATCATATATAACATTTTTATAACCTTGGTATTGAAATTCTCTTTCATTTGAGTGTAAAGATGGGTAAATTATTGGTATGATCGTGACTATGGGCTCTCTTTGGCCAATAATGCAAAGATGAATTGTTGACTGGTATGATCATGACCATTGAATTTATAATTGAATATCTTTAGCTTAAGTGCAAAGGTGAATTGATCAACATGGTTATAATTATTGTTTATATAAATTCTGAAATGATTATATATTTCTTTAAGATATTAATATCTTTGGCTTGTAGTGCAAAGATGATCTGTTGTTGAATATCTTTGGCCTGTAGTGCAAAGATAATCTGTTGTTGAAAATCTTTGGCATGTAGTACAAAGATGATCTGTGGTTGAATATCTTTGGCCAGTAGTGCAAAGATGAACTGTTAACGAATATCTTTGGCCCGTAGTGCAAAGATGAATTTGTCAATATGATTATGAACAGGAAATGTGATTTGGTATAACCATGATCTTTGATGTTCCAGGTAAAGACAGGAGATGAAAATTATCTTCGTCTTGGATGAGAAGAGGAATTTAGAACCACAATTATGATTATGAGTTATTCATATGATTATGGACCAGAACTGTTGATTGATGTTACAGGGATAAAACATTGTTGGTGAATTTTTAACATGGAGAAGATAATAGACTTTATGGTCTATTTGATTCTTCTAATGGTTTGCTCGTTCCGCTGCAACTATGGTTGAAAATTTTTATCATCTACCATATGTTCTAAATCTTTGATTTATTACTGTTGAAGGCTATTGATAATTTATTTATCTTTAGTCATGATATTCTTTACTGGGCTAGTTGAGCTCACCCTTTTGTTTCACAATTTCTTTTAGGTAATAAGAGTGTAGCTGGGTCGAGCGGGGGTAACATGGGAATAGAACAGTGGTCTCTAGAGGTGTAAGTTCTCCCTAAATAGTATAAAAAAGTGTGTTGTATTTTATACATCATTTAGTAGTTATATTTGGTGAATCGAATAGGGTGAGGTGAACCCAACTTTGGAAAGGTGTTTTGCCGCTATCATATAAGATGTCTAATGACATACAATCTCGTGTTATCATAAGACATGGTTGTGCACATCCACTTGCTGAGTATATCTATGAGCACTACCTATATGATTTTGAAGTTTATTTGAAATATAATTTTCAACTGGAGACAGTGGAGATAGTTATATGTCAAGAGAAGACTCACCATTGGAAAGAGCATGATAGTAATCTTCTCGTTTTTCTTTGGGGTCTATTGGGTCAACCAAGGATAATTCTGTGGACATATGATATCTATCATAACCTAGACGCATGGCCTCCCATGTACGAAGGTTTCCTTGAGCACTTCCCAAAGATTTTAATTTCTAAAATAGTTTTTGACTGTACCTTTATATAAGGTGTCATTGTGATGTGCTACCCAAGTTGGTGTCAAGAGTCACAGTTGGTATATATATTTGTATCAAAACTCACAATATATGTGTTATTGTATTTTGCACGATAATTGTTGTAATAAAATTGTAGTTATTTTCTGTACCATGTATTTGGCGACTCAGAATAGGTTGGATGTAATGGACCTATTTTGGGGTTGTCACAGTTACTACCTTGATTGTATCTATGTTTTTATCTTTATTTTTAAATTCTGCTCCACAATTGATTATTATGGAGTATTTTTGAACTTGGATAAATTATAGTATGAATCCTTAATATTTGTCCTTTTGTCTTACTGGATTCGTTTTTTTAAAGATATTTTTCATCATCTTCCGTCCTAAATGATGATATTACTGAATATCTTTGGCCTGTAGTGCAAAGATGAATGATTAACTGATGAATATCTTTGGCCTGTAGTGCAAAGTTGAACAGGTGTTGAGATGAACATGACCAACTGGTGATACAAATGAATATCTTTAGCCTGTAGTGCAAAGATGAATATTTGATTCAAGATGTATATTGATTGATGTTACAGGGATAAAATATTAATGATGGACTTTTAAATCTTAGAAGATAGTAGAATTCATTCTCTACTTGACTCTTCTAATGGATTGCTAGCTGTTTTCACTGCAGTTGTTGATCTAAAACTTGTTGTCTATTATATTATATCAAATTTTTTTCCCTGATGAAGACTAATGATAATTTGTTGTATATTATCTTAGTCATAATATTCTTTACTGGGCTAGTTGAGCTCACCCTTTTCTTTTTTGTTCCATTTTTCTTCTCAGGATGTGAGGATATAGCAGGAACTAGCCGGGGTATGAAGTGATAGTTCTAGAAAGTTGTTTTTAGCAGTCCTCACTATTTTTGTAAAATAGTGTATCAATAATTATAATGAGGACTCCTTTTGAGTTTTAATACTGTCTATTAGACAATATTTGTATTTAAACTCACAGTATATGTGTTATCGTATTTTGCACGACAATTGTATTAATGAAGTTGTATTTGTTTCTATACCATGTATTTGAGACTCATAATGGGTGATGTATACCTATTTTGGGGGCGTTACAGTTGGTATCAGAGCTTAGGGATATGGTCTCTGGCGGAGATCGGGGAATAGAACTAAGAGGAGAGAGACGAGTAAATCCTTCGCTAGTGTGTCCTACCTAAGCTTATTTGTTGGTCGGTCATAATATAGGAATATTATGTGATATGTTAATTTATTTAGTTAACTCTTATTTTATGGCAGTATTTAAGAATGACAGCTGAGAACGTTAACAATGGAGTGTATGAGATCGTGGAAACACCTTTAATCACAAACCAGGAGAACGTGCAACAGGAAGACAATATTCCTTCTGTAAACAACACTACCGAACAAATGATGAATGATGGAATGTTTAGAAGCTTGTTGCAGTTCATGCAAAATCAGACAAGGGAGACTCGTGTACAAAATACGGGTAGAAATGATAGCAACGCACGGCTTGTCATAGCCAAGCAGTTCAAAGAGTTAGGACCACCATAATTTGTGAGAAAGCCGGATCCAATCAAGGCGGAGACGTGGGTTAAACAAATTACCAAGATATTTGATGTCTTAGGATGCACGGAGGAACATAAGGTTCCATTCGCCACATTTATGTTCCGTGGTGAGGCAAATTACTGGTGTAAATCTGTGAAGCGTACCCAGCCTGCCGCACTCAACATGTCTTGGGAAACGTTTCAGAAACTGTTCAATGATAAGTATTTTTCTGAAAGTATTCGTCATATAAAAGTAGCAGAGTTTATCAGATTAGAACAAAATAACATGACTGTGTGTCAGTACGAGGCGAAGTTCGCAGAGTTATCCAGGCTTGCACCTCATTTGGTAGAGAATGAGGAATGAATGAAACGGATGTTTCTGAGATGTCTAAAATCTGATATTCGGCAATATCTTATCTCTCATAAATTTTTTTTATATTCAGATGTTGTAAACATGGCTCAATTATTAGAGCGAGATAATGAGTATGTTCAACCAAGGGACCACAACCAGGGTCATACTGGTGGCAACAGTCATCGGAGCAATAACAACCAGCGGGGAGGAAAGAATATAGACAAAAGCAGTAACCACTCTGGTGGTAATCGTGGCCATAATAATAGACGAAGCGAGTCGGGAAGAGATTTCAAGAAGAAAAGGTACAACAATGACAACGTGAAGACGTATGCACCAACATCAACTGTTTCTAGGGGAGGAAAACGACCACCGGTCGAATGTTACAAATGCAAGAAAAAGGAACATATCAGCCCAAACTGCCCACAACAGTTCAAGGTATGGTATAACTGTGGAAAAGAAGGTCATATAGCTAGAGATTGTTTTGTAACAAAACCAAGTCCAGCGGAAATGGTGACTCTAAAAGCTGTTCAGGATAAGTCAAAATCAGCGTTTCCTGGAAGAACATTTGTCGTGACTGGTCAAAACGTGAGAAATACGAACGAGGTGATCACGGGTAACCTAATCATAAACTCTTGCGAAGTTTATATTTTGTTAGATACCGGTTCTACCCATTCTTTTATCTCTCCTGCTTATGCTCAACGTTTGAACTTGACTCCGGAGAAATTGGACTTTGACTTATCTGTGGAGACTCCGTTAGGAAAAACTTTTATTACATCTACTGTTTATAAATCTTGCTTGATCCAAGTTAGTACCATCACATTACATGTCGATCTTATTTCTTTGAAAATACTTGCATTTGATGTGATTTTAGGGATTGATTGGTTAACTATTCATCATGCCAAAATTGATTATTTTCGTAAGGTTATTAGTTTTTATATTCCTAACCAACCTGTTATGCGAATTCAAGCTACCAAACCACTAAAGTCAATCACTGTCATATCAAGCCATAAAGCTATCCGTTTATTAAAAAATAGATGTCAATCTTTCTTAGCCCATGTCACGGACTTGAACAAAAACACGTCAGGTTTGAATAATATTTCTATTGTTAGTGAATTTTCTGACGTATTTCCTGAAGAACTTCCCAGTCTACCCCCATAACGTGAAATTGAATTCTTTAATGACCTTGATCATAGTACAAAGCTCATTTCTAAAACCCCATATCGAATGATTCCTATAGAACTTCAGGAGTTAAAGGTCCAACTACAAGAGTTGTTGGACATCTGTTTCATTCGTCCTAGTACATCTCCTTAGGATGCTCCTATTTTATTCGTGAAGAAGAAAGATGGGAGTATGCGACTTTGTATCGACTATCGGGAATTGAACTATGTCACCATCAAGAATAGGTATCTATTACCTCACATTGATGACCTGTTTGACCAGTTGCAAGGAGCACAATTCTTTTCAAAGATCGATCTTCGTTTTGGATATCATCAGCTGAAGATTAAAACTGAGGATATTCCGAAGACTGCCTTCAGAACTCGGTACGGGTATTATGAATTCTTAGTCATGTCTTTTGGATTGACTAATGCTCCTGTTGCTTTCATGGATATGATGAACCGTGTGTTCAAGGAATATTTGGATCAGTTCGTTGTTGTCTTTATTGATGACATCCTCATCTATTCCAAAAGTCGTGAAGATCATGAGCACCATTTGAAGTTAGTACTTCAAAGGCTTCGCAATAACAAGCTATATGCTAAGCTGAAGAAATGTGAGTTTTGGCTTAAGGAAGTAGCATTCTTTGGGCACGTGGTGTCAAAACATGGAGTATCTGTTGACCCGGCGAAGATTGAAGACATACAAAGTTGGGAGCAACCGAAGTACGTAGTTTTTTGGGCTTAGCTGGTTATTATCGGAGATTTGTGGAAGGATTTTCTCAAATCGCTGCTTCGTTAACTCAGCTGATTCGGAAAGATACAATATTCGGTTGGAGTGAGGAATGCGAGAAGAGTTTCCAAGAGCTCAAGAGGAGACTCATTTCGGCACTTATTTTGACAATACCATCTGGTTCGGATAGATTTGTTATCTACAGCGATGCTTCAGGCGAAGGGTTAGGATGTGTTCTCATGCAACATGGGAAAGTCATAGCCTATGCCTCACAACAACTCAAAGAATATGAGAGGAATTATCCTACTCATGATCTGGAGTTGCCAGCAGTCATTTTCGCGTTAAAAATCTGGAGGCACTACCTGTATGGGGAGAAGGTGGAGATCTATACGGATCATAAGAGCCTTAAATATTTCTCCACCCAAAATGAACTCAACATGCGGCAACGACGTTGGCTTGAGCTGTTGAAAGATTACGATCATACCATCCAATACCATCCTGAAAAAGTGAACGTAGTAGCTGACGCATTGAGTAGAATATCATATGCGGGTACGAGTGTGATATTGTCAACGCAAAGGCCCATTTTGTATGACTTGCAAAGGATGAAGATAGAGGTAAAGACTCCAAGTACCCACGTGATGTTGTCAAACATACGAGTAGAACCGACTTTAATCGATTAAGTTAAAGCTGCTCAAGCTACGGACCTGGAGCTGATGCGTATGAAGAACAAAGTGCAAGAAGGTGTTATTTGTAAGACACCAACTTTTATAAATAAATATTTAATTTTTCTAATTATTTTTTTTTCGAAATAGTAAGGGATTGATTTGATTAATGTGGTTAGTTATGGGTAAAATGCGCAAATATTTTAAATAAGCAAGTGGTTATAAAATATTCATTGTTGTCGGAGAATATTCAGTTGGTCGTGGAATATTCTTGCAGTCGGAGAATATTCGTACGACGGCGCAGCCTTTTGTGGGCCCCATAACGGAAAGTGAGTGGATGAAAAAAACGACAAGTATGAGTTTTTATAAATAACGGCGTAGTTGTTACCGTTAATATTGTTGGAATACTCGGTGGTTAAAACACAGTAATACGCGGTGTTGCACAATAGTACATAGTATTGCACCAATTATTATTTCTTACGTAAGAAGACACTACTCAATAATTGTTACAATAATTACTGTTTAATATTTTATTTTATTGATTCAATAATTGTTATATTGATATTTTATATTATTGTTATTTCAATAATTGTCACTGCACAATATTTTTTATTATCAAATCAATAATTTATATTATTTTAATAATATTATTAGATAACATTATTGGCAATGTCTAGAAAGTTTTATCTAATGAGAGGTTTGGTTACCTAATTGCGCGCCAGTAAGGAAAAATCCTTATTGGAAAGCCCCCTCTTTCTTGGAAACGGCCTGATTGTCAGTATTATGATACTGTAATATTATTTGTGAATAATTAATTATTGATTTATATGATAAGGAAAATATTCATTTTATGTGGTTATAGATGGAGAAAATTTTTAATGTGACAATTGTTAAAAATTGATATTTTATCTTTTATGATAAAATAATTCATTTAAATATATTATTATATTATAATAATATAATAATGGTGATATTTTACAATGAATGTGTGATATATGAATAAATGAAGAAGAGTATTTTTGTTACAAAAAATATTTAACACATGTTTTGTGTGTTGGTGGACCCCATTTTTGACTGAAATTTGATTATAGTCTGCAAAATCGTCCGTATGTGGATTTCGGTCAATTTCTGTTTAGAATTTAGAAAAACTTTCTTCTGCAAAGTTATAGAGAATTCAATTTTCTATAGAATGGACATAAGATTTAAATTTTTTTGATAAAAGGGCTATTTATTATGAATTATTGAAGTTTCGAAATAATTGATTTTTGAAGTTTTAAATATTTTTTAATTGAAAAACGTTTTTAATAAGTTGGTGGGCCCCACTAGTATGCAAAATGAGCTGAAATTAGTTATTCAAAGTGGGCGTAGGAATTTAAAAAAATAATAATATTATTTTATTAAATTTTCTGTTTTGGTGTTCTAAGCATTTTTCTATAAATAGGGTGCTTAGGTTAGAATTGAAAATCACATCAGAAACTGAAGTTTTCTCTCTATATATTATTGAGCGTATTTTTGTGAGTATTTAGATACTTTGAGTGTTACTATACGGTGCAAGTTTCTTCAGCACTATATCCAGTATTTCAGTCAGAAGTACTGTCTTTTTTAGGTAAGGAATGTTATTTTTTTTATAAATGATATTATTTCTTTCAATATCATTATATCGAAATATTGATAAGATTTTTCTTATGAAATTCTTATCTTTTCATGTCGGGGTTACTATTCACGAGTTACTATTCACGAGTTACTATTCATGAGTTAATATTCACGAGTTACTATTCACGAAGCATGATGATTTTTTTTTCTTCTTGTGAAATTTCTACTTTTTAGTGTTGGAGTTACTATTCATATATACGACATTATTCACGTATACGGTACTATTCACGAATACGATACTATTCACAGAAAAATTAAATTTTCTTTTCTGTGTTGAAGATTGTCTGTTATGGTTCCTATCTTTGATTGGATCTATGTTTTGATCTTCATTTTTGAATTTTGTTCCACAATAGTTTATTATGGAGTATTTTTGAACATAGATAAACTGAAGTACGAATCTTTACTATTTGTTCTTTTGTCTCACTGGATTCATTTTCTCTAAAATATATTTTTCATCATCCTCAGTCCTAAATGATGATATTACTGAATATCTTTGGCCTGTAGTGCAAAGATGAATGATTTTTTGATGAATATCTTTGGCCCGTAGTGCAAAGATGAACATGTGTTGAGATGAACATGACCGACTGATTAATATCTTTGGCCTGTAGTGCAAAGATGACTATTTGATTCAAGATGTATATTGATTGATGTTACAAGGATAAAATATCAATGATAGACTTTTAAATTCATAGATGATAGTAGATTTCATTTTCTACTTAACTCTTCTAATGAATTATTGTTTTTGCTACAGTTGTTGATCTAAAACTTGTTGTCTATTGTATTTTATCAGATTTTTTCCTGTTGAAGACTAAGGATAATTTGTTGTACATTATCTTAGTCATAATATTCTTTACTGGGCTAGTTGAGCTCACCCTTTTCTTCTTTTTTTTTTCCATTTTTCTTCTCAGGAGGCAAAAATATAGCGAGAACTAGTCGGGGTGTGGAATGATGGTTCAAGATAGTTGTTCTAGTCCTCACTATTTTGTTAGATAGTGTATCAATAATTGTAATGAGGATTCCATTTGAGTTTTAATACTGTCTAGATGACAATATTTGTGTTGTCGTATTTTGCACGACAATTGTAATAATAAAGTTGTAGTTATTTTCTGTACCATATACTTTGCAACTCGGAATGGGTTGTGTGGAATGGACCTATTTTGGGGGCGTCACATTATTCCAGAAGCAAGAATTGATGAAGAAGAAATACTTCGAGTCAACTCCAGACTTTGTGTTCCTAACGATTCTGACTTGAAGCATAGAATCATGATGGGGGCACACAACACACCATTTGTAATCCATCCTGGGAGTACCAAAATGTGTCATGATCTTCGACATACATTTTGGTGGAGCAATATGAAGAGAGAGATCACGGAGTTTATCTCGAGGTGTTTAACTTGTCAACGTAAAGGCGGAGCATCAAGTAGTGCCAAAGGGTCAATTGCAACCATTTGAGATTTTGAAATAGAAGTGGGAACACATTACTATGGATTTTGTTACGGGTTTTCCCAAGGTTTTCTCAAGGCATAGATGCGATTTGGGTCATTGTTGATAGATTAACCAAGTCGGCTCATTTCTTGCCTATACGAGAGACTTTTTCCCTTGAACGTCTCGCTCGTATGTACGTCAATGAAATTGTGAGATTGCATGGCATGCCAGTATCCATAGTTTCGGATCGTGACCCAAGATTCACTTCACGATTTTGGGTTAGCTTGCAGAAAGCTATGGGCACGGATTTACGATTCAGTTCAGCATACCATCCTCAAACGGACGGACAATCAGAAAGAACTATTCAAACTCTTAAAGATCTATTAAGACTCTGTGTCCTAGATTTTAAAGAGAGTTGGGATAAGTACCTACCATTGGTGGAATTCTCCTACAACAACAGTTATCAAGCAAGTATAGGCATGGCTCCATTCGGGGCGTTGTATGGAAGAAAATGTCGTTCTCTAGTATGCTGGGACGAGGCGGGTGAAGCAACGTTGTTGGGACCAGAATTGGTACGCATAACTACAGAAAAGATCCAAATGATCCAACAACGTATACAAACGATACAGGATCGACAAAAGAGTTATGCGGATCTTCATCGAAAAGACGTAAAATTTAATATTGGAGATCATGTATTGTTACGTGTTGCACCATGGAAGAGAGTTACAAGATTTGGGAAGAGAGAAAAACTCAATCCACGATTTGTTGGTCCATTTAAAATTCTTGACCGAATAGGAAATGTGGCCAACAGACTCGCATTACCTCCAAGCATGTCTCGTGTTCATAATGTTTTTCACATATCTGTTCTTTGTAAATATGTGAAAGACCCGAACCATATAATTGAGTTAGAACCAAACGAGATAGCCGAAGATTTAACGTACGAGGAGGTACCTGTTAAGATCTTGGATAGGAAAGAGCATGTCCTACGCACCAAGATTATACCACAAGTTAAGGTTTTGTGGAAGAGTCATGCTATTAAAGAAATGACTTGGGAGTTAGAATTAGAAATGAAAGCGAGATACTAGGGGTGTAAACGAGTCGAATATCAGCGAACACCTTCATGCTCAGATTCGGCTCGAATTCGACTCGCATCCAATGCTCAGAAAAAATTGAGCTCGAATTCGACTCGGATTCGATAAGAGATTTATATTTTTGCGCCAGATTCGACTCGGATCATTACTCGGACCTACTCGGCTCGTAAGTACTCGACTCGTTTACAAAGCGAGTTACTCACGAGCCTTCAAATCGAATTTCGAATATGAACTATTTCACTTAAAACTGAACCACTGCATACTAAATTGGTTACTTATCTAATATTTATATATAAAATTTTTTCACTTTTATTTATGTATTGAAATTATAAAGAATGTAATAAAAATTGACATTCAATTCATTGATTTATTCAAGTACAAGTTTACACAATTTTATACTACACTTTATAAATTATAAAGATTGATACAAATATCACATATTTAGCTTAATAGAATGGATCAAACCAATACTCGAATATGATCCATCGAGCAGGTATCGAGTCTGGTTCGAGAAAAAAATGAAATACTCGAACCCTAATCTGAGCGAACACTAGTATGCTCGAATTCGACTCGTGTATCATTAAACAGAAAACGAGTATGGATCAGATTCGACTCGGATCAACTTCGAATTCGAGCTTTGGATCATATTTTCGAGCCGATCTCGAATCGAGTATCGAACTACTTGGTTCGATTTACACCCCTACGAGATACCCTCACCTTTTTGAAATACCAAGTACGTACGTCAATTTCGAGGACGAAATTTCATAAGGAGGGGAGGTTGTAAAACCCCAACCTTTTATAAATAAAATTAAATTTCCTTTATTCATTATTTTGAATTTTTAAGATTTTAATTTGATATAATGCTTTGGTTATGGGTGAAATATGTAAATTTTGTAAAATAAGTAAGTGATTATAAAATATTCATTGTTGTCGGGGAAAATTCGTTTGGTCGGAGAATATTCTTTTTGTCGGGGAATATTCGTACGATGGCACAGTCATTTGTGGGCCCCATAACGAAAAATGGTCGGATGAAGAAAACGACAAGTTTGAGTTTTTATAAATAACGACATAGTAGTTACCGTTAACACTGTTGGAATACTCGGTGGTTAAAATACAGTAATATGCGTGGTTAAATAATAGCACACGGAATTGCACAGTATTATTGAATTATTGATCCTTACGTAAGAAGGCACTACTCAATAATTATTACAGTAATTACTGTTCAATATTTGATTTTATTGATTCAGTAATTGCTACGTTGATATTTTATATTATTGTTGTTTTAATAATTGTCATTGCACAATATCTTCATTATCAGATCAATAATTCATATTATTTGAATAATATTATTAGATAACATTATTGGCAATGTGTGATGCCCCCAAAATAGGTATACATCAACTATTCTGAGTTGTCAAATATATGGTACAAAATACAAATAAAACTTAATTATACAACTGTCGTGTAAAATACGACAAAACATAAACTGTGAATTTAAATACAACACTTTCTTCTAAATAGGATTCAAACTCAAAATAAGTCCTCAATACATTTATTTTCATACTATTTCATAGAATAGTGAGGATTACTAATGTTATCATCTGAACCGTCACTCCGTTCTCCTACTAGTCCCCGCTACGTTCTCATTTCCTGAATAGAACAATGAAAGCAAAAGTGTGAGCTCAACTAGCCCAGTAAGAAATATTATGACTAAGATAATACAGAATAAATTATCATTAGCCTTCAACAGTGTTAAACTGATACAATATAACAAACATCAAGTTTAACTGCAGCGGAATAAGCAATCCATTAAAAGAGTCAAGTAGAGAATAACATCTACTATCTTTTATGATTTAAAAAGTTTTTCATTACTTTTATCGCTGAAACTCAGCTCAATAAATAATCCACATCATCCCTGCACTACGGCCAAGGATATTCATTAGTATCACGACCATAAATTATCCATGCACTACGGGCCAATGATATTTGTGTATTCATCACTGGTCATGATCATGCTAACAACTGTCCATCAATGCACTACGGGCCAATGAGGGCTTTTACCACATCATTCGTAACATTACGATCATGATTATACCGAATAATTTCTGGTTATAATCATACCAAGTCCATCTATGCACTACATGCCATAGATGACTTTCAACAAAATATAAACATGAGGATGATTACAATGATATAAGAATTCAATAAAATAAGTTCAAGAATTAATTTATCCAGGAACCAATAACGTCCAAATTGTCAACATGATCCTGCTTTGTGGAGTAAAATTTAAGAATGCTTAGAAGAATATTTCCATAAAAACATACTAGATGAAGCGCAAATATCAAAGATATTTCACTAATTTCATGGAGTATAAAAGCCAAAATTTTAACCAACTGAGTATAATAAAGAATGGAATAACAAAAGAAATCACCAGACATGCGATAGACCGTATAGACAGGTTATTCCACTAGAATAATAAATAACGGAACCAGGTTATGCGTAAACGCACCGACAAGATATTTCGACAGAATAATAAATAATAGATCAGGTCCGGCGTAACCGCACAGACATGATATTCCGACAGAATAATAAATAATGGAACCAGGTCTGGCGTAAACGCACAGACAAGATATTCTAACAGAATAATAAAGACGGAACCAGGTCTGGCGTAAAACGTACAGACAAGATATTCCAACAGAATAATAAAGAATGAAATAACAGAAGAATTTCACCAAATATAGGGTAGCCCGCGTATACAGGTTATTCCAACAGAATAATAAATAATAGAATAACAAAAGTTCTCTTCATGAATACAAAAAAAATAATGCCTCTTACCTTAAAAAGAAGAGTACTGGATATAGGAGTAGTAAAGTAGCAGAATACTTTTCTTCTTTCTCTCTATAATTTCTCTCTCTAGAGTTTCAGTGAATTTCGTAAGAAATAATGAAGGAATGAGCTTCTATTTATAGAAAAATGGACTGCATAGTAACTAATTCATGAACGGTCCAGATTGATTTACTTTTAATCGGACGATCCATATTTAAAGCAAAATCTTTTTAAATAAAATATAATATATTCTATTTATAGTCTAATAAAACGAATAACTTTATAAAAGTATTCTGTTTTATATAAAAATATTTTACTATGCAAAATACTACGCAGGCACTATGCAACACTATGCATAATAAAATATAATATATTCTATTTATAGAATAACTTTATAAAAGTATTCTGTTTTATATAAAAAGTTTTTATGTTTTATTACATTAATAATACTAATAAAACAAAACTGAGTGACTTATCACATAAGCATCAATAATCAATATCGTGTGCGACTATGCAACCACGCGTATTACTGTACTTTTAACACCGGGTGTTTCAATAGTTAACGGTAAAACTTCCGTCATTTTTTTATAAAGTATTTTTGTCGTTTTCTCAATCTGACAATAATTCCGTTGTGGGGTCCACCAATGATTGTGCCGTTGTACGAATATTCCCTGTTAAAACGAATATTCCCCGACCAATCAAATATTATATAACAACTTGCGTACTTTACAAAATTTATAAATATTACCCACAACTATAACATTATATCAAATTCATTCCATAATATTTAAAAATGATATTTATAGAAAACTTATCTTTATTAAAAAAAAATTGGGGTCTTACACAATGTCTATGGAAGTTCTGTCTAAGGAGAGGTTTGGTCACCTAATTACGTGCCCAAGGAATGCTACTTCCTCAAGCCAGAACTCACATTTCTTTAACTTGACATATAACATATTTTCATGAAGCCTTTGAAGTATCAGCCTCAAGTGTTGCTCATGATCTTCACGGCTTTTGGAATAAATGAGAATGTCATCAATAAAGACAACCACAAAATGATCTAAATATTCCTTGAATACTCGGTTCATCATGTCCATGAAGGCAGCAGGAGCATTAGTTAATCTAAAAGACATGACTAGGAATTCATAATGTCCGTACCGAGTTCTGAAAGTCGTCTTTGGAATGTCATCGGTTTTAATCTTCAATTGGTGATTTCTGGAACGAAGATCAATCTTTGAAAAGAATTTGGCGCCTTGCAACTGGTTAAACAGGTCATCAATACGTGACAATGGGTACCTATTTTTGATGGTGACATGATTCAACTCCCGATAATCCATACAAAGTCGTATACTCCCGTCTTTCTTCTTTATGAATAGAACAGGAGCACCCCAAGGAGACGTACTAGGACGAATGAAACCGATGTCTAACAATTCCTGCAGTTGGATTTTTAACTCCTGAAGTTCAATAGAAGCCATTCGATATGGAGCCATTCGATATGGGGCCTTAGAAATGGGTTTTGTACCGGGTTCAAGGTCGATACAAAATTCAACTTCATGCTCTGGGGGTAGGCCAGGAAGTTCTTCAGGAAATACATTAGGAAATTTATTAACAATAGAAATATCATTCAAAACTGACGTATTTTTATTTAAATCCGTGACATGAGCTAAGAAAACTTGACATCTGTTTTTCAATAAACGAATAGCTTTATGGCTTGAGATGATAGTGATTGATTTTAATGGTTTGGTTGCTTGAATTCGCATAATAGGTTGGTTAGAAATATGAAAGCTAACAACCTTACGAAAATAATCAATTTTTGCATGATGAGTAGTTAAATCCCTAGAATTAAGTCAAATGCAAGTATTTTTAAGGAAATAAGGTCGACAGGTAATGTGAGGGTACCGATTTTAAACAAACAAGACTTATAAACAATGGATGTAATGAAGGTTTCTCCCAACGGAGTTTCAACAAATAAGTCAAAGTCTAATTTCTCCGGAGTCAAATTTAAACGTTGAGCGCAAGTAGGAGAAATAAAAGAATGGGTTGAACCGATATCAAATAAGGTATAGACTTCGCTAGAATTTATGATAAGCTTACCCGTGATGACCTCGCTCGGATTCCTCGCTTTTTGGGAGGTTACGACAAACGCTCTCCCTTGAACTGCTGGTTTTATCTTATTTGGGACGGCCTTTGATGCCTCTATCCCAGCTGAACTTGACTTTGTTGCACGACAAAATCGGGCTAGGTGACCTTCTCTTCCACAATTATAACATGCTTTGGACTGCATCGTGCAGTTTGGACTGATGTGTCCCTCCCCTTCGCATTTGAAGCATATGATAGGTGGTCGTTCTCTTTCCTTAACAACAGGTGCTGGTGCTGATGTCTTTTCATCATTGTTGAATCTCCTCTTCTTAAAATGTCCACTCTTATTGTCTTGGCCATGATTACCACCGAAATGGTTACCATTTCTGGCATGTTGATTCTGTGACACCCCCAAATCCGGGTCCATTAGAACCTCGGATCCGATCCGCCACGATACTACTATCATCAAACTATTCATATTTTTCATTCATAACTTAATGAATAAAACTTTACTAATTACAATTTAGAATATAAATTCATTCCATTTCCAAGATCTGCACAATGGCCCCAAACTTTTATAAGTTTCTAATCCTGGTCATTTACTATTCATGTATTACATCACATTCGATATTATAAAAACACGGAATAATTTAAACTTTTTCAATCTCTTGAATAAAATCTTTTATTGATTTCATAACTTTGAACTAATTACAATTCTTAAATCAACTATATAATATGGTTCAATCTATTGGAATTACTGTATAAGATTTTATATCTTGATTCGATATCCTCTATGTATTAACTAATACATCCTTACAATACAACAAGTATTAAACATCGTAAGTATATATCAAGTACACTCGTAGAACCTAAACATGGTTCAAGTAATAATCTAAATAGTATCCTTCGTTATGAAACTATCTACTTTGTCAACCAAGAAGCACGAAATCTTTACCGTGAGTCCTTAACTTGCAAAAGTGGTTATTTGCAAGGGTGAGCTCGACAACCCAGCAATTCTAACAGTTTTCATGCAACACATAGCATATAATAGCATATTCAGTTCATGCATTGATAATCAATTAATATTAACTATGCATGTTACTTCACACATAACATGCATAAAAATTTACTTCACAAGCATATCATTAAAGATCAACTTTTAAATTTCATACATAGCTCATATGCATTTTATATATATACATCAACATTCTCATAGCATAATATAGCTCAACTAACAGTTATAGAATTCATATATCAAATAGGGACTGAAAGACTTGCCTGATTCGTAGTTTATGAACTACGACTTAACTGCTTAAAGCTTAACTGCACTTCGTGTATTCCTACACAGTTATATAATCATGGATTCATATCCATTAGTCACATATTTCATACATTCTTAATGTAATAATAATGTTACATTATTCTCTAACTAGGTTCATAACACCTACATTTCACTTTCTCATCATACTCTTAGAATAGCTAGGTAGGTATAGGTAAACCTAACCATCCGTACTTGTCATCAACATTCATATACATTTATCACACACTTGACTCGCTATGTGTTCGACACATATTTAAAGTTTATAGATACGTGATCTACGTCGTTCATATTCAAACTACTTAGTTTCATAATGATTTATTTCAATCAATAAAGCTTAACAACTTTCTTTAACAAGATTCGATGATATAAGCTTTTAAACTAATAAGCCTCTACTAGCATGCTTCACATGTATATATCTTATTTTCATAGCCATAGCATAGTTCATTATTTGAAACGTAATTTAAACCACACTTCATGCTTAGTTAAAAGATGAATATAATCGTCATGTCTAGGGGTATAAGGCGTTCAAGTTCACTTTTAAAAGTTATTCTAGGCCAAGGTAAAGTAACTAGGTGCAACTTTTAATCTCATTTCATAGCTAACTAATCCATATATTCATGTTATTACATTTAGAACTTTAAGTCCACAAGTTACTTTAAGTTCGTCCCTTTTAGTTTCAAAACTTCAAAACTTTATTCTCAAAGTCAATGTCATACTAAACTAATCATGCAAGGCAACTTCAACTCACACATCATACTTGTTTATACATGTTTCTATGTACGTTTCCAAGGGCAAAATATAACCACTCCATGTTTATAAAACTTTGTTTGCAAATGATATATGAGCTTGCCTTTGAAATCATTTTAACCAAATCAAAGTAATCTAACACACCTATGATACAACTTTGAATCGTATATCATGCGTACTTAGACCTCATATATATATGTTATCAAGGTCGGAATTAGAGGTACACAAGTTCGTCAAAGTTTGTTTTCAAAAATCTTTAAGTTTCTTTTGAAAACACATACGAAGTCATGATAAAGCATTCCACTATAAGTAAGGTAATCTAATATGTCATGTCTAATATCATGCATTTTCTTGTTACATCACTTAGAATAACATATTCCATCGTCGGGAGCACTATACTTGCGTATGTGCTCGGTCGACGCCCTCCGATGGCCTTCGATTACGTAGTAGTCACAAAGATGACTATTTTGACTCTTCCTAATGACCTCAAATTGAAATACTTAAAGCACAAAAGTTGTAGGTCTATCCGTTCTCGTTTCGAATCATATTGAATCTCCTCAGTCGGAGTTTGTATGAAAAAGTTAAAGGCATTTTACCAAAACATGTTCTGTCAAATTTTTCTCAGCATATGTAATAGACCACCCCCCGTCGGGGCGGGGGTCTTGCCTTAAAAATGGCCCATCGGGGCGGGCCTAGCTGCTGGAAACTCGAAGTTTCACTCCTTGCTTCGAGCTTATCAAGCCAAACATCTATCTAACCTTCATAATTTGAGTTATACATATCCAAATTAGTCCGTTTTTGATTCTATGAGTTCGTAATTCGTAGAACTACAACATACTATAATACCCATCAACCAACATAAACATTAACTAACCCAAATATGAATTCACAACTCATGTTCATACTAATTGTTCATATTTTGACAATTTAGCGAATTCGTTCACTACGAATTCGTTTCTCAACCAAATTGATTCGTTTAACTTCCGTTGATTTGGTATTGAACTATATTAACAACATCTACCAACAATTCATGGATTATAACAATCCTTAGGCATAAATTTTGTGACTCAAAAGCTAGTTTTTCATGACATTTTTCTAAGAAACTCAAAACTTGAAATGAAGAACATATATGTATATAAATTATAATCACACAATCATGTTGTCACCATTCCATCACTGATTTAAGTGTAAAGAAATATAAAGGAGTTATAATTGAGTACCTTTGATGATTTCCCTCAATTACAGAGTATTACTCCCTTTTAAGGTAATCACCAAAATGCAAGAGCTTTCTTAGAATTCTTCTTAACTCACTAGTTCTCTCCCTATCCAGCAATTTCACTCCATATATTAAACTAACAGAAATCTAGCCAATTGAAATTGGGAAGGAAAGCTCTCTATATATAGCCCAACCATTGTCCAACTTTGACCTTTGCCCTAGAAATCAAACTAGTGGGAGAAAGAAGAATCCATTAGACAAGAAGGAGTTGGTGGAAAGTGGCTAACCACTCCCTCCCCACCATTCCCGTAGCCATCATCCCCACCTTCTAGCTTTTGATTTCACTGAGTTTTTAGCATGGAGAAATAGACTAGGACAATGGCTTAGTCACGTGAGTAAGGAGAAATGACTGTGAAATTGGGACAAGGCTTATAACTCAGCAACTGAAGCTTAGTCTAGTTCCTTTTAATTTCCAAAATGAAATTTTAATATGTTAATGGTATTACACCAAGTAAAATTATGGATTATTTATGTACTCATATCATATACTCCATATACATTAGTCCACATAATATTTTAATTGGGCTAAATATAAATTAGTTGGGTATTCTCAATCCATCAAATAATTACTAGATACTAGTATATTGTCCATAACAATAATTAATATTATAAGACAATATATCTCATCATTGTGCCACACAAGGCATATTTCACAAGCTCGATCTTAAGCTTCTCTCATTCTCCATACTTATTATTCTTTCAATATAATATTTGTGTGACTCAAGCATTTAAATGCTAAACTACCTTCATTAATTATAAGTATAACCTTTACGCTTATAATAATTAATATATACTCCATTAGTTATTTAAATGATAGTATCCACGATAAAATAATAACTTAAGTTATTTAATATATTAAAATAACTTAGTTTTCTTTCATTAATTAACTTCCTTGAAAAAATATTAGAAATTATGTATTTTATCATAACATAAATATTATGTTTTCTCCGAATAAAGACATTTACAATTAGAAATTAATTTGCTTATTGTCTCAAGATATTATTCTTAATATATTATCAATTAATTATATGTACGACACATGTACCTATATTATATATAGAAAATAGATAATAAGTTTATTTTCTATTATAATAAATTATTTCCATTAATTTATTTACATATAGCAAATACGTTTTAATATATTTACTATATTATTAATCATACCTCATACAAAAATATATAAGGTAATATTGTTATTCAAAAATAATATTTCCTCCTTTTATTAAAATAACTCAATATTAGAAATTATTTTAATATCCTCTATTAGAAATATATAATTATTATTTCTCTCTCCCTCTATAAATTGTTCCCAAAATAATTTCTTCAAATATTAAATATCCATTTAAAGATATAATGATTTATGTGTCCCTTTAATAACGTATATATATTTAACGTTATTCGTACATTAGACTTTCTCACATATTATCATTCTGAGTAACATATATAAAGTATCACATATTCAACACACATATTAATTCACTCATTTACTTAAGTAAATTAAACCTTGTACTATATTACCATAGTTATTTAAGGTTTAACATACACATTATATTATTCCATAATATAACTCTCAACTATCAATTAATCGATATTTATTCTTATTAGTTAATTCTCTCAACTAATTCATGTTTCACTATCCAAACCCATTCGCGGATAACTTACGTACTATCAATAACCTATATTATAATCATACCAGTTATTAGTACACATACACAAGAAAATGACAATTATACATTAATGTCCTCCACTTACTATGATAAAATAATCCTATAAACTATTTAATATCGATAGGAAATTTTATCCACTTCTTTTATCTCAACTGATTTATCTCTGCGATCAATAACAATATATAAAAATAATATATTTATTAATCACATATTACATAGTTTATATTACCCTATGTAACACATTCTTACATACCTCGTATCACATAACTGTTTTTATTCGAACTCATTTCACACTTAAGAATTTTATTCACTAAATTCTTATTTTAATAATTTTTAAAAATTCGGGTTCTTACATCCTCTCCCCCTTATAAGGATTCCGTCCTTGGAATCGCCGAAACCTCCTCTACTCGGTGTTATTTCGAATATTACCTATTCTTTTTGAATAATTTTATCCATTCTCTTTTCGGAAGTTTTATTATAACTTACTCACTTACATTCTACCACATTCTCCTTTCTAAGGAACATTCTTCTTACTACATTCATCCTTCAGAAGATTAAGAATCTTCCACGATTTTTCAATAATCAGGAAGTAGTATAAATAATCTTTGATTCCAAATTATGCTGAGGGGTCACAAGACCGTGAACTATTCTCTAGGTTTACAAATGCTTCAACAAAATCCTTCACACTGCAGACCAGAGTGTTTATCAATCACAAAGACTGAAAACACCCTCCATGCGTACACTAGGTGGCCAGCCTATTGTACCACTACGTTGGGCCGCAACGTAGTGTTTTGTAACGACTATATCACGTGCCCAAGGAATGCTACTTCCTCAAGCTAGAACTCGCAATTCTTTAACTTGGCATATAACTTGTTCTCACGAAGCTTTTGAAGTATCAGTCTCAAGTGTTGCTCATGATCTTCACGGCTTTTGGAATAAATGAGAACGTCATCAATAAAGACAACCACAAAATGATCTAAATATTCCTTGAATACTCGGTTCATCATGTCCATGAAGGCAGCAGGAGCATTAGTCAATCCAAAAGACATGACTAGGAATTTATAATGCCCGTACCGAGTTCTAAAAGCCGTCTTTGGAATGTCATCGGTTTTAATCTTCAATTGGTGATATCCGAAACGAAGATCAATCTTTGAAAAGAATTTGCCGCCTTGCAACTGGTCAAGCAGGTCATCAATACGTGATAATGGGTACCTATTTTTGATGGTGACATGATTTAACTCCCGATAATCCATACAAAATCGCATACTCCCCATCTTTCTTCTTTACGAATAGAACAGGAGCACCCCAAAGAGACGTACTAGGACGAATGAAACCGATGTCTAACAAATTCTGCAGTTGGGTTTTTAACTCCTGAAGTTCAATAGGAGCCATTCGATATGGGGCCTTGGAAATGGGTTTTGTATCGGGTTCAAGGTCGATACAAAATTTAACTTCACGCTCTGGGGGTAGGCCAGGAAGTTCTTCAGGGAATACGTCAGGAAATTTATTAACAATAGAAATATCATTCAAAACTGACGTATTTTTGTTTAAATCCGTGACATGAGCTAAAAAAGCTTGACATCCGTTTTTTAATAAACGAATAGCTTTATAGCTTGAGATGATAGTGATTGATTTTAATGGTTTGGTTGTTTAAATTCGCATAATAGGTTGGTTAGGAATATGAAAGCTAACAACCTTACGAAAATAATCAATTTTTGCATGATGAGTAGTTAACCAATCAATCCCTAGAATTACGTTAAATGCAAGTATTTTTTAAGGAAATAAGCTCGACAGGAATTGTGAGGGTATCAATTTGAACCAAATAAGACTTATAAACAGTGGATGTAATGAAGGTTTCTCCCAACGGAGTTTCAATAGATAAGTCAAAGTCTAATTTCTCCGGAGTCAAATTTAAACGTTGAGCGCAAGTAGGAGAAATAAAAGAATGGATAGAATCGGTATCAAATAAGGTATAGACTTCGTTAGAATTTATGATAAGCTTACTCGTGATGACCTCATTCAGATTCCTCGCTTTTTGGGAGGTTACGACAAACGCTCTCCCTTAAATTGCTGGTTTTGTCTTGTTTGGAACGGCCCTTGATGCCTCCATCCCAGTTGGATTTGACTTTGGTGGACGACAAAATCGGGTTAGGTGACCTTCTCTTCCACAATTGTAACATGCTTTGGACTGCATCGCGCAGTTTGGACTGATGTGTCCTTCCCCTCCACATTTGAAGCATATGATATGTGGTCGTTCTCCTTCCTTAACAACGGGTGCTGGTGCTGACGACTTTCCATCATTGTTGAATCTCCTCTTCTTAAAATGTCCACTCTTATTATCTTGGCCATGATTACCACCGAAGTGGTTACCATTTCTGGCATGTTGATTCCCTCCACGTTTGTTGTCACCGCTTCGATGACTGCTACCACTAGTATTATCATTTTGCCGGCTGCTCTCTCTTGGTTGGGTTGACTCGTTATAGCTCTCCAATAACTGAGCCCTATTTACAACATCTGAATACAAACACAGTGTGTGAAAAATTAAGTATTTGGTGTATCTCAGGTTTCAAACCTCTTAGAAACATTTGTGTCATTCTCTCCTCGTTATCCACTAGTGGGATGCAAACCGGGACAACTAGGCAAACTTGGCTTCGTACTGCGACACGGTCATGTTGTTTTGCTCCAGTTTAATGAACTCTATCTCTGTTATGTGACAAATACTTTCGGGAAAGTACTTGTCGTTGAACAGTTCTTGAAACTTCTTCCAAGACATCTTCAATGCGGCAGGTTGAGTACGCTTTATAGATTCTCACCAGTAATCTGCCTCTACTCGCAACATTAAGGTGGCAAAAGGAACCTTTTGCTCCTCGGAGCATCCCAAGACATCAAATATCTTGTTGATTTGCTTTATCCACGTCTCCGCCTTAAGTGGTTTTGGCTCTCCAAAAAACTCCGGTGGTCCAAGCTCCTTGAACTGTTTAGCGGTGACCGTCCGAGAGTTGCCAGTGTTTTCACCTGTATTTTGGACAGCAGTCTCTCCTGCCTGATGTTATACGAATTGTAGAAAGCTCTTAAACATTCTGTCGTTCGTCATTTGGTCAATGTTGTTGTTCACCTGAGGATTATTGCCTTCCTGATGCACATTATCCTAGGTGTTGATCTGTGGTGACTCAACGGTCTCTTGTGCTCCATTGCTATTCTCAACATTATCGAATGTCATTTTCAAATACTGCTACAAAACAAGGGTTAATTGACATGCAACATATTATCCCTATATTCTGACCGACCAATTACATAACAAATAAATTAGGTAGGTCATACTAACGAAGGATTTCCCTGTCTCTCCCCCCTAGTTCTAGTCTCACATCTTAGCCAGGGATCATATCCCTAAGTTTTGATACCAACTGTGACCCCCCAAAATAGGTGTACATCACCCATTCTGAGTCGCCAAATACATGGTATTGAATACAAATACAAACTTAATTATACAACATGAGCTGTGAGTTTTAATACAAATATTGTCCTCTAGACAGTATTAAAACTCAAAATAAGTCCTCATTATATTTATTTTCACACTATTTTACAGAATAGTGAGGACTACTAATGCTACCATTTGGACCGTTACTCCGTTTCCCGATTAGTCCCAGCTATATTATCATTTTCTGAAGAGAACAATGAAAGCAAAGGGTGAGCTCAACTAACTCAGTAAGAAAAATTATGACTAAGATAATGCATAATAAATTATCGTTAGCCTTCAACAATGTTAAATTGATAAAAATATAATAAACATCAAGTTTAACTGTAGCGGAACAAGCAATCCATTAGAAGAGTCAGGTAGAACATGAAATCTATTATCTTCTATGATTTAAAAGGTTTATCAACAGTTTTATCTCTGAGACTCAGCTTAATAAATAATACACATCATCCCTACATTACGGTCAAGGATATTCATTAGTATCACGACCACAAATTATCCATGCACTACGGGCCAAGGATATTCGTGTTTTCATCAATGGTCATGATCATACCAACAACTGTCCATCAATACACTACGGGCCAATGAGGACTTTTACCACATCATTTAGAATATTACGGTCATGATTATACCGAATAATCCCTCGTCATAATCATACCAAGTCCATCTATGCACTACAGGCTACAGATGACTTTCAACATAATATAAACATGAGGATGATGACAATGATATAATAATTCAATAAAACAAGTTCAAGGATAAATTTTTAAAGATTTATAATTTAATTAATCCAGAAATCAATAACGTCCAAATTGTCAACATGATACTGCTTTGTGGAGTAAAATTCAAGAATAATATTGTACCAAAAATAATTTGGACCGAAAATAAATTAATTTTTATCATGAATAGTACCTCGAGTGAATAGTATTCGAGTGAATAGTACCCTGTTAATAGTACTTCGGGAATAGTAACCTCGTGAATAGTACTCCGGCATAAAAAAGTCAAAACTTATCAAGAATGTTCAGAATAATATTTTCATGAAAAGATACTGGATGAAGCGCAAATATCAAGGATATTCTACTAATTTCATGGAGTTTAGAAGTCAAAACTTTAACAAAACGAGTATAGAATTCGAAATCTGAAACGAAATAATATTACTTACATACTACAGAGTACGGAAGAAAATATTATTTTAAGCGAATATTGAACAAAAATAACATCTCTTACTTTGAAAAGAAAAGTATTCCAACTGGTATAGCGGGGATATTCTTGAAGAAAACTTTCACTATTTTCTACGCTCAAAGCTTTCTAAAACTCAAAAGAAATACGCTCAATATTATAGAAGAAGAATTCTCTGATTCTGGTGTGATTTTCAATTCTAACTAAACATCCTATTTATAGAAGAATGGAAAGGATACTATTTGAAAAAATTAATCACGGACGCACAGAATTTCAGACGAAACAAATTGAAGAATTCAAGGATGGCGAAAATTTTTTCTAAGTCATCCAATTTTTTAAAAATATTAATATAATATTCAATAAAATATAATATATTCTATTTTTTGTAAAAAAACAAAACTTATTATAATATATATATATATATATATATATATATATATATATAATAACTTTATTACTCCCTCCCGACCATTCCATTTCCCTTCCCCCACCCCTGACTCTTCTTTTAAATATGGGTCCCACTCTGGGCCCCCACCTCTTATTATAATTTTCTAACGATTATTTTAAAAAATAGGTAAATGGTGGTCCATATAATAAGCTAATTTATAACAAATACTTCATAAAAATTTCCTCAATATTTTTAACAATATTTATTCATTATTATTATTATTCGTAATATTTAACAACCAGATCGTTCCTAGGAAAGAGGGGGCTTTTCAATAAGGATTTCTCCATATTGGCGCGCAATTAGGTGACCAAACCTCTCCTCGACAGAACTTTCTAGACATCGTCAATATTGTAAATAATAATATGAATAACCGTATCGTCTCAATTATTGATTTAATAACATATAAAAAATATTGACAATAATTGAATCAAATAACGTAAGATATTATGCAACAATTACTGTAATAATAATTGAACAAAACTGAGTGACTTCTCACGTAAGCATCAATAATCAATATCGTGTGCTACTATGCAACCACGCGTATTGCTATACTTTTAACATCGGGTATTTCAACAGTTAACGGTAAAACTTTCGCCATTATTTTAATAAACAGATATTTTTGTCATTTTTTCATTCCGACAATAATTACGTTGTGGGGTCCACCAATGATTGTGCCGTCGTACGAATATTTTCTGTTAAAACGAATATTCCCCGACCAATCGAATATTATATAACAACTTGTGTACTTTGCAAAATTTATAAATATTACCCACAACTATAGCATTATATCACATTTACTCTTTAATATTTAAAAATAATATTTATAGAAAATTCATCTTTATTCATAAAAGTTGGGGTCTTACAGTTCACGAATACGGCACTATTCACAAAAAAATAAAATTTTTCTTCTTTGTCCAAGATGTCTAGTATGGTTACTACCTTGATTGTATCCATGTTGTGATCTTTATTTTTAAATTCTGCTCCACAATTGATTATTATGGAGCATTTTTTAACTTGGATAAACTGTAGTACGAATCCCTAATATTTATCCTTTTGTCTCACTTGATTCGTTTTCTTTAAGATATTTTTCATCATCCTCAGTCCTAAATGATGATATTACTGAATATCTTTGGCCTGTAGTGCAAAAATGAATGATTAACTGATGAATATCTTTGGCCTGTAGTGCAAAGATGAACAAGTGATGAGATAAAAATGACCAACTGATGATACAAATGAATATATTTGGCCTGTAGTGCAAAGATGAATATTTGATTCAAGATGTATATTGATTAATGTTACAGGGATAAAATATTGATGATGGACTTTTAAATCATAGAAGATAGTAGAATTCATTCTCTACTTAACTCTTCTAATGGATTGATGTTTTCGCTGCAGTTGTTGATCTAAAACTTGTTGTCTATTATATTCTATCAGATTTTTTTTCCTGTTGAAGACAAATGATAATTTGTTGTATATTATCTTAGTCATAATATTCTTTACTGGGTTAGTTGAGCTCACCCTTTTCCTTTTTGTTCCATTTTTCTTCTCAGGATGTGAGAATATAGCAGGAACTAGTCGGGATATGGAGTGATGGTTCTAGAAATTGTTTTAGCAATCCTCACTATTTTTGTAAAATAGTGTATTAATAATTGTAATGAGGACTCCTTTTGAGTTTTAATACTGTCTATTAGATAATATTTGTATTTAAACTCACAGTATATGTGTTGTCGTATTTTGCACGACAATTGTATTAATGAAGCTGTATTTGTTTCTATACCATGTATTTGGCGACTCATAATGGGTGATGCATACCTATTTTGGAAGCGTCACACTCGTGGCCCGGGCCAGGCCAGGCCAGCCCACGGTCTTTTTTTTTTAAACAAAACAATGCTCCTTTTAAGAATTGAACTCTAAACCTCCCCACTCCTTAAACAAATGCTTAAACCAACTGAACTACAAAAAGTTTCATTTTAAAGTCACTATATACCTTACTACATCTTTTTTTAATACTTTTTGTTTTAAAATAAACCTTATTTTTTGACAAAATTCTTACTTTTCATTTTGTCCATCCTTCTTTGGCTTCTCCTTTACCTTTTCTGGGATCCAGATATAAAGAATGATGCTTCTAAAGTTCTAATTTGTGCAATAATGAGCACAAGTAAAACTGGCATTTTATATAGAAAAGATATAATCAAAACCTAATTTGAAAGAGAAATTCATCTTAAGGTACACACAACCCATGTAAATATTGAAATACCTATAATACCCAAAAAGAAGAAAGACCCAAAAAATTACTCAAAAGGAATCCTATCCTATATAGATTCCACATCCCAAAGGAATTTAAGCAATTGTTGTATACTTGTATATCGAGATGTTATTAGAATAAGCTCCCCTGCTCGACCAACAACTACTCAAACTACACATGCCATGGACAATGGTTTTCAGGCAAAACAATATGATTAAACTCCATTAATACAAGATTATCATACTCCACTTAAACTCGTAGAAACTCCACTCCGAAATCATTAGTCTCTCTAACTGGCTAAGTGACTTTATAATAAAAAGTCCTTGTAGTTTAGTTGGTTTGAACATTTGTTTAAGAAGTGTGGGAGGTCTAGAGTTCAATTCTCAAGGAGAGCATTATTTTTTATATAAAAAAAAACCCGCGGGCCGGGCCGGGCCACCCGTGGGAAGGCCACAACGGGCTGGGCCAAAATGGCCCAAGTTTTCATGGGCTTAAAAAGTTAAGCCCAATTTTTATGGGCCAGCCCAGCTCGCGGGCCTGGGCCAATTTTGTCAGGTCTACAACAAAAGATTTAAGGGTATTATAGATAATTGAGTACTATATTTAATGCTTTCTGTTAACGCCTAGATCTTTTCACGCGCTTCAATTACATAAAAGCGCGTCCAATCTTGCACAGTAAACACTTCAATACCATAAGCTTGACGACTTGGACCGTCGGGAGATAGCTCCGGTGGGAGAGTCAGTACAGACAGATACAATAATAACAATGGAGGTGATAAACTCTATTGTTTTGCTAAGAGAAAATATTAGTTACCTCTTTTGTTATCTGCTCCGTCCTTATATACTCTTTCTGTTGTCATGTATGCAACCGACCTGCCCTGACACCATCCCACTGTCAGCAGCTCACCTGCTCTTTTCATCACCTTTTTTCACCGCCGACCGATTATGTCCCATCCCCATTAATTAAATGCAGAGTTGACAATCAAAGTTTTATACCTTAATCATCACCGGTTAAAGCCCAAACAAGACTATATTTACCTAATGGTCCGGCCCAATGGCTCCAACCAAAGGCCCAAAATAAAGATAGCCCAATATATTTAAAATATCATGGCCTAACACTTTCTAATCATTATCTTAATTCTTGTGTCCACCCTTAAAACGTCAAATAATTAGGGACGGAGGGAGTATTAAACAAAGAGAGGACAAATAAATTTAAACGAATCAAAAAAAAATAGGACAAATACACTTAAACAGAGTATTAGTCAAATAAAATTATCTTACTCAAAATAAGTTTTTCTTTTTTATATATGTAAGTTGTGACTCGCCCATCCGCAACGCTGGAAGCAAAGTTTGCTGGCTGTCTGTATGTTGGTTAGGGCTGAGCAAGTAACCAAATTGAAACCAAACCAAAAACCGCACAAACCGCACCAACGGTTCCGACATATGTTGCAGTTTTAGGTTGGTTGAATAACCAAATTTATGGTTTCGGTTTGGTTACTAGCCAAAACCGCAACCATAAAACCGAAACCGCACCTTATGTATGTATGTGTGTATGTATGTATGCACCATTCACCGCGTATGCTACAGAATTTGGGAGAAGTGAGCTTGGCACTATCTTGTGTAGCTTAATTAGTATCTCTCGTCCAACCGTAGTAGTACTTGGTGGTTTAATTTTACATAACATTATGTACTTCTTAATGATGAAGGTGGGCATTGTGCAATGAAATCAACTCAAAATTACTATACTAGTTTTTTATTTATTTATTGTACGTACTTGTTTTCCTTTCATTGATGGCATTTTCCCCTTATTTTATTTATGTACGTATGGGTGTGCAAACATTATGGATGAAACATGGAACATAACTTTTTGGCATTCATATAAGTGCTGATAAGACTGAGAAAAGTCCCTCACCTACTCCTGCATTCAAGAAATTAAAAGACATGCACAGAGGTTAATTGCTCATTTTATATTTTGATTTAGAAAATATTCCACAGTTTCCATGTAATGAAGAAGTTGTTGCAGAAAAAATTTATATTTTAGATAGTTTATAGTTTTCATTGTTGTATTTGTCTACATTAACGAACATATATCAATTTCGAAAACAGAGAGCTTATTTTATATCAACTGTTGATTTAATTGGTTTTGGAACCGAAACCGCACCGTACTTTTAAAACCGCACCGCACCAATCACAAGCGGTTTCATGTGCGGTTTTGGATTTATCAAACCGCACCTAAGCGGTTTCGGGTGCGATTTCGCTTCAAACTGCACCATGCTCACCCCTAATGTTGGTTGAGTGGAGAGGACATAATATATAATAACTATTTCAAAGTTTGTGCAGAGTAAGTTTGTTTCACCCAAAACCTTTGTCGGAAAATGATTTGTAGAAAAAAAATTATGAGGAAATTAAGTATTTTCAATGAAAATGATTTATTTTCTCTGCTAAACTGAAAATAAAATGGAAAATATCATCATCTTCTCTACTTGAATTAATTATAAATTTTTTAGTGTACTTTTTTTATTTAAAAAAAATTTGATTCGCATTATAATAAATAAATAGATATTACCATATCTATAATTTTTTTCTAAAGAGAACAAAAATTGACGAAATAGGATTGAAGGAGAGCAACATTACCAAATTTGAGAACTTAAAGATGAATAAGAGATATATAGATATGAAAAAAGTAGGTTTTCAAAAAAGAGTAATTGAATTAATTGAGAAAAAAAATGAATTAATTTGCTAAAGAGATATGAAAAAATAGAAAGAGGGTAAAAGCTAAAGTTGTTGGGAGATAGAGTTGGACAACTTTTCTAAAAAATGACTTAAGATCTCAAATTTATAAGTCATTTTCCTAAGATAAAAGAAAAGTTTTCCGTGGATTGAGAATTATTTTACAGTTGATTATGTTTTGCTTGACATGTTAAATATTAAAAAAATTTGAAAAATATTGTGACACCCCCAAATCTGGTACTTCTATTTCCACAGGATTTGGTGTTCACGATACAAATATCATCTATCTATCTACCCATAATAAATGCAAACCATGCAATAGATAGAAATAAAATCTTCCCTTTAAGGGTTACAACATTTGAATAATAATAATACAATCCCAGGTTAAACTAACCTTAAACATCTGTTCGGAATCATAAACAAATAAGTCTTAAACAATAACATTAACTCAAGTCTTAAACAAATACATCATCATATAAAACAACAGGTCTTCGTCACTTGCTAACTTTGCCCTTGCCTTTACTAGTGGAAGGTTCATCAGTTCTTTCGTTCTTAACTGCAATGTTATTATTAAGAAAGAGTGAGCACAAATGCCCACAAGTATAATAATGAAATAACAGTATAATAACATGCGAATAAATCAAAGACATCTGAATAAAAGCTCAACTTTTGAATCAAGAATGAATAACAAGAATCAAAAGAATTCTGAGGGTCATAAGACCTTGAACTATGTCCTAGGTTATCAAAGGTTATACTTGAAACCTTTAACAGTCATAAGACTATGGACCTTTCTTCTCGTACTTAGGGGGATTAGCCCTTAGTACCATACTGTGCACAATATCTTAACGCTAATGCATAAGTAAATCCCTTTGCAGGGTTGTTCATCTCAGTTTGACATTCGAGTCCGCACCAAAGGAAGTTTGGTTTGGATAATTCAATAAGGGTTCTGAAATTTAGAACGTTCATCAACTAAGGACTAGTTGAATTAATAAAGTTCACTAGTCTAATAAGGTTCAACAATAATTATATTCAATTTGAATAATAATCTCAAGAAGTATACAATAGAACGATTATTGTATAACTGAATCATGCTTTGAAAAGATAATCAATCTTTAATGTAACATTTGAACTTGAATAATAGTAATGATAATTTACTCGAGGTAAATAATAATCTTGAACAGTAATGACAAGTAGGGTTAGGAAACTTGCCTCGTGCGTAGATTACACTTTAACTAAACTCGTTCTTTGAATTTAATCCTACATACCATTCACATACACAATACCAGTTAATTATAACTTAACTAATCAACATAAACTCATTCTCTTTGTCTACTTTGATTATTGACTATACTTAGTCAAATTATCACTTTGTCACATAATTTTTACTTCATAAATTATCAAGCTACTTATGTATTCAACAATTCAATTCACATGTAATTATGTTATTTGCACATTAAACAACTATTTTATCATCACATTATACTTCTAACATGTTTACATGTTCATTACATTAATTCACTAACACATTGTTAGACTTAAACATTTTAAAAATCTCATTCTTGAACTTTTTGGAGAGTGGCGCTGCGGCGCCACTGTTATACATGATCTTCGCGCTGCGGCGCGATGGCGCTGCGGCCGGACTCTTGGCGCTGCGGTGCCATGGCGCTGCGGCTTGAGACTTGGCGCTGTGGCGCGGTGGCGCGGTGGCGATGCGGCGCGGGACTTCAGTTCTGGAGTTGGCGCCGCGGCGCGAGACTCCAGACTTCGATTCCTAGTTCACGAAGAACACAAAGTTCAGCGAAAAGAACACTAAATAATCCTTAATTTTACTAATTTAACATACCCACATGTTAGTATTCACATATAATCATTACCCAATATCTGTAGAGTAATTTTAACCCATTAAAACACATAATCACATAATTAAAACATGTGAATTTTACTGACTTTGATGTTTATGAAGGTTTAGAAAATAAAACATGAAAATTGTCACTACGGATTCGTTATAACACCGAATCCGTTTATTTAAACTTTGGTCTCTTCGTATCAACATGCATAACAACATACAAGTGTAAAATTTAGGGATAACATACGATCATTACATAAAATATCACGTATAAGGCCATAAGGCCAAACCCACACTCTGTAATTTTATAGAAATCATATACGACATGTTTTCATGAATTTGATGATACGGTTTACATAATATATATAATTAAATACGATGTGATACATATTAATACATACATAACCCATAACATTACTCCTTTCTCAATTATAGAGGTTTTACAAAAGGTTTGAAAGCCATATTTCTATGAAAACTCAAAGACGTAAAAATAGAATTTGGAAAAGAAGAGATTACCCTGTAAAGTATAAAAAGATGATTAATGATGATCCTTTCGCAAGTATTTGATTGATTACACACTCACAATGTAAGACCCCAACTTTTATAAATAAAGATAAATTTTCTATATATGTCATTTTTGAATATTATGGAGTTAATTTGATATAATGTTATAGTTGTGGGTAATATTTATAAATTTTGCAAAGTACGCAAGTTGTTATATAATATTCGATTGGTCGGGGAATATTCGTTTTAACAGGGAATATTCGTACAATGACACAATCATTGGTGGACCCCATAACATAATTATTGTCGGATTGAGAAAACGACAAAAATATTTTATTAAAAATAACGGCGGAAATTTTACCATTGTTACTGTTGAACTACTCGGTAGTAAAAGTACAGTAATACGTGTGGTTGCATAGTAGCACACGGTATTGATTATTAATGCTTATGTGAGAAGTCACTCAGTTTGATTCAATTATTGTCAGTTAATAATATGAATTATTTAGCGATAATGACGTTTTGTTTTATTCGTATTATTAACGTAATAAAACAGAAACATCTTTTTATATAAAACAGAATACTTTATTAAAGTTATTCTATAAATAGAATATATTATATTTTATTTAAAAGATTTTTCTTTAAATATGGACCGTCAGATTAAAGTAATCAATCTGGACCGTTCATGGATTAGTTACTATGCATTCTATTTTTCTATAAATAGCAGCTCATTCCTTCATTATTTCTTACGAATTCACTGAACTCTAGAGAGAGAAACTATAGAGAGAAACTATAGAGAGAGAGAAGAAGAGTATTCTGCTACTTAACTACTTCCTTATTTCAGCTCGTCTTTAAAACGGTAAGGGGTGTTATTCTTTCTTATTCATGAAGAGAACTGTTGTTATTCCATTTCTTATTATTCTGTTGGAATAACCTGTATACGTGGTCTACCCTATACTTGGTGACATTCTTCTATTATTCTGTTGGAACATCCTGTCTGTGTGTTTTACACTGGACCTGGTTCCATTATTTATTATTTTGTCGGAATATCCTGTCTGTGCGTTTACGCCGGACCTGGTTCCATTATTTATTATTCTGTCGGAATATCCTGTCTGTGCGTTTACGCCGGACCTGATTCCATTATTTATTATTCTGTTGGAATAACCTGTTTGTGCGGTCTATCGCATGCATGGTGATTTCTTTTGTTATTCCATTCTTTATTGTACTCAGTTGGTTAAGTTTTGACTTATATACTCCATGAAATTTGTGGAATATCCTTGATAATTGCGTTTCATCCAGTATCTTTTCATGAAAATATTCTTCTAAACATTCTTGAATTTTTCTCCACAAAGCAGTATCATGTTGACAATTTGGACGTTATTAATTCTTGGATAAATTCATTCTTGAACTTGTTTTATTGAATTCTTATATCATTGTCATCATCCTCATGTTTATAAAATGTTGAAAGTCATCTGTGGCATGTAGTGCATAGATGTACTTGGTATGATTATGACCAGGGATTATTCGGTATAATCATGACCGTAATGTTACAAATGATGTGGTAAAAGTCATCATTGGCCCGTAGTGCATTGATGGACAGTTGTTGGCATGATCATGACCATTAATGAATATACGAATATCCTTGACCGTAGTGCAGGGGTGATTCGATGATGTGGATTATTTTATTAAGCTGAGTCCCAGCGATCACAGTGTTGAAAAATCTTTTAAATAATAAAAGATAGTAGAGCTTATTTTCTACTTGATTCTCTTAATGGATTGCTTGTTTCGTTACAGTTAAACTTGATGTCTATTATATTTTATCAGTTTAACATTGTTGAAGGCTAATGATAATTTATTCTGCATTATCTTAGTCATAATATTTCTTACTGGGCTAGTTGAGCTCACCCTTTCTTTCACTGTTCTCTTCAGGAAATGAGAACATAGCTGGGGCAAGTCGGGGAACGGAGTGATGGTCCGAATGATTGTATTAGTTAGTAGTCCTCACTATTCTATGTAATGGTGTGTTAATAAATGTAACGAGGACTCCTTTTGAGTATGAATACTCTCTAGAAGATAATATTTGTATTCAAACTCACAGTTTATGTTTTGTCGTATTATACACGACAGTTGTATTAGTAAGTTGTATTTGTATTCTGTACTATGTATCTGACGACCCAAGATGGGTGATGTATACCTAATTTTGGGGGCGTCACAGTTGGTATCAGAGCTTAGGGATATGATCCCTGGCTAAGATGTGAGAATAGAACTAGGAGGGGAGAGACGGGGAATTCCTTCGCTAGTATGACCTACCTAAGTTTATTTGTTATTTAATTGGTTGGTCAGAGTATACTGATAATATGTGACATGTTAATTAACCCTTGTTTTGTGGCAGTATTTGAAAATGGCAGCTGGAAATGTCAACAATGGAGTGAATGAGACTGTGGCACCTCTAATCACCAGCCAAGATAATGTAATATCAGGCGAAGAAGAAATTAGAGATATCTACGTGATAAGTGAAGAACTAATAGTTGCACCCGAGCTAGTGGCAGAGGTATCAGCTGAGAGTGAGGAAGAAGAGGAACCTGAGGAGAATTGGTTAGAAGAAATCTATGATTAAAACTTAGAATTACAAAATCGTGTTCATGAGTTAGAAGAGCAGGCTGAAGAACGGCAGGCGGTCGTGGAGCAAAGAGATGTAACGATTCAAAATTGTGTTACCCAATATGTGATGCTCGAACAAAATCACGCTTTGGCAGAGTGTAAGATATTAAAGTTGGAATCTGAGAATTTAAATATCAAGGATCAGCTGAAAGAAGAAACAACTGAACGAGTGAGAATGCAGGATGCGTGGGTAAAAGCCGCACGACGTGTTGATATTGTAGAAAGAGATGTCCGATCCAAAAAGGCTAAAATAGATGATATACATTTCTCTTTTTGGACAGCAATTGGGAGAACCCAACATCGAGTTTTGAATTACCCTGTACAGAGCGGTCAATCTGAACTCGATATGGATCGAAGATTGATGATTCAGATCATGAAGCAGGAGTACGATGAAGCAGTTGAGGGTGGAATATGCCCTATATTAAAGTCAATTCCAACGATAGAGATGACATCAAATGCTACCCCAGACAAGTCAAAGCCGGGTAGTTCAAGGGAGAGCGGTTGTCATGACTTCCCAACAAGTGAGGAACCCAAATGAAGTTATTGTAGGTAAGCTAATCATAAACCCTTGCGAAGTTATACCTTATTCGATACTGGTTCTACCCACTCTTGTATTTCACCTAGTTGTGTTCAACGTTTAAACTTAGCCTTTAAAAAAAAATTATTAGACTTGACTTATCTGTTAAAACTCTGTTAGGAGAAACCTTCGTTAACTCCACTATTTATAAATCTTGTTTGATTCAAATCGACACTTTCACGTTACCTGTCGATATGTGATTTTTGGAAACGATTGGTTGACTACTCATTATGCTTTTCGTAAGGTTGTTAATTTTCATATTCCTAACCAACCTGTTATGCGAATTCAAGCAACCAAATCACTAAAGTCAATCATTATCATATCAAGCCATAAGCAAAGATCCCCGTTCCTTTTGTTGTTGACTTCTTGGTGTGGAATGCACCGAAGTCAGACTTTCCGTAGAAGACGTTGTAAATGGCGATGGCAAGCTGATAGGTATCAATGTGACGTGTTATCCAAGTCTGGGATGAGAGTCACAGTTTTGAATGATATTTCTATTGTTAATAAATTTCCTGACGTATCTTTGAAGATTTCCTAGCCTACCCCTAGAGCGTGAAATCGAATTTTGTATTGACCCCAGTACAAAACCCATTTCTTAAATCCTCAAATATTTCTTTACTTAAAACGAACGTATCAGGCGCCAAAGACGTTGGCTCGAGCTGCTAAAGATTACGATCGTACCATTTAATATCATCGTGGAAAAGTGAACGTGGTAGCTGACGTGTTGAGTAGAAGATCATATGCAAGTACGAGTACGATACTGTCAACACAAAGGCCCATTTTGTGTGACTTACAAAGGATGGAGATAGGGTTAAAGACTCCAGGGACCCATGTGATGATGGCGAATATACGAGTAGAACCAACTTTAATCGATAAAGTTAAAGCTGCTCAAGCTACAGACCTGGAGCTGATGCGTATGAGGAAGAAAGTGCAAGAAGGTGCTATGTCGGGAGTAAGAATCGATGAAGAAGGAATACTTCGAGTCAACTCCAGACTTTGTGTTCCTAACAACCCTGATTTAAAGTATGAAATCATGATGGAGGCGCACAACACACCGTTTGTAATCCATCCTGGAAGTACCAAGATGTATCATGATCTCCGTGAGCAATATGAAGAGAGAGATATCGCTGTTTATCTCAAGGTGTTTAACTTGTCAATGAGTCAAGGCGGAGCATCAAGTACTAAAAGGTCCATTGCAACCACTTGAAATTCTAAAACGGAAGTGGGAGCACATTACCATAGATTTCGTTACCGGTCTTCCTAAGGTTTCTCAAGGTATAGATGCGATTTGGGTCGTTGTTGATAGATTGACCAAGTCTGCTCATTTCTTACCGATACGAGAAACTTATACACTTGAATGTCTTGCTCGTATGTACATAAACGAGATTGTAAGACTGTATGGTATGCCAGTATCCATAGTTTCTGACCAAGACCCAAGATTCACTTCACGATTTTGGGTTAGTTTACAAAAAGCTATGGGCACGGATTTATGATTTAGTTCAGCATATCATTCTCAGACGGACGGATGATCAGAGAGGACTATTCAAACTCTTGAAGATCTATTAAGACTCTGTGTCTTTGACTTCAAGGGAAGTTGGGACAAGTTCTTACCATTGGTGGAGTTTTTCTACAACAACAGTTATCAAGCAAGTATTGGCATGGCTTCATTCAAAGCATTGTATGGAAAAAAACGCCGTTCTCCAGTATCTTGGGATGAGGTGGGTGAAGCAACGTTGTTGGGACCGGAGTTGGTACGTATGACTACAGAAAAGATTCAAACGATCCGACAACGTATAAAAACCTCACAAGATCGACAAAAGAGTTATGCTGATCTTCATCGAAAGGACGTGGAATTTGATGTAGGAGATCATGTGTTCTTACATGTTGCTCCATGGAAAGGAGTTATGAAATTTAGAAAGAGAGGAAAGCTCAATCCTCGATTCATCGGTCCATTTTTAATCCTTGATCGAGTAGGAACTGTGGCTTATAGACTCGCTTTACCGCCAAGTATGTCTCATGTTCATAACGTTTTTCACATATCCATGTTACGCAAATATGTGGAAGACCCGAACCACATTATTGAGTTAGAACCGGACGAAATAGCGGAGGATTTGACGTATGAAGAAGTTCCTGTTCAAATCTTAGATAAGAAGGAACATATTCTACTCTCCAAGGTTATACCTCAAGTCAAAGTTTTGTGGAGAAACCACGATGTTGAGGAAATGACTTGGGAGTTAGAATCTGAAATAAAATCAAGGTATCCTTATCTCTTCGACATACCAGGTACGTACCCTAATTTCGAGGGCGAAATTTCATAAGAAGGGGAGGTTGTAAGACCCCAACTTTTATAAATAAAGATGAATTTTCTATAAATGTCATTTTTGAATATTATGGAGTTAATTTGATATAATGTTATAGTTGTGGGTAATATTTATAAATTTTGCAAAGTACGCAAGTTGTTATATAATATTTGATTGGTCGGGGAATATTCGTTTTAACAGGTAATATTCGTACAACGACACAATCATTGGTGGACCCCACAACATAATTATTGTCGGATTGAGAAAACAACAAAAATATTTTATTAAAAATAACGGCGGAAATTTTACCATTGTTACTGTTGAACTACTCGGTAGTAAAAGTACAGTAATACGTGTGGTTGCATAGTAGCACACGGTATTGATTATTAATGCTTATGTGAGAAGTCACTCAGTTTGATTCAATTATTGTCAGTTAATAATATGAATTATTTAGCGATAATGACGTTTTGTTTTATTTGTATTATTAACGTAATAAAACAGAAACATCTTTTTATATAAAACAGAATACTTTATTAAAGTTATTCTATAAATAGAATATATTATATTTTATTTAAAAGATTTTTCTTTAAATATGGATCGTCAGATTAAAGTAATCAATCTGGACCGTTCATGGATTAGTTACTATGCATTCTATTTTTCTATAAATAGCAGCTCATTCCTTCATTATTTCTTACGAATTCACTGAACTCTAGAGAGAGAAACTATAGAGAGAAACTATAGAGAGAGAGAAGAAGAGTATTCTGCTACTTAACTACTTCCTTATTTCAGCTCGTCTTTAAAACGGTAAGGGGTGTTATTCTTTCTTATTCATGAAGAGAACTGTTGTTATTCCATTTCTTATTATTCTGTTGGAATAACCTGTATACGTGGTCTACCCTATACTTGGTGACATTCTTCTATTATTCTGTTGGAACATCCTGTCTGTGTGTTTTACACCGGACCTGGTTCCATTATTTATTATTCTGTCGGAATATCCTGTCTGTGCGTTTACGCCGGACCTGGTTCCATTATTTATTATTCTGTCGGAATATCCTGTCTGTGCGTTTACGCCGGACCTGGTTCCATTATTTATTATTCTGTTGGAATAACCTGTTTGTGCGGTCTATCGCATGCATGGTGATTTCTTTTGTCCGAATGATAGTATTAGTTAGTAGTCCTCACTATTCTATGTAATGGTGTGTTAATAAATGTAACGAGGACTATTTTTGAGTATGAATACTCTCTAGAAGATAATATTTGTATTCAAACTCACAGTTTATGTTTTGTCGTATTATACACGACAGTTGTATTAGTAAGTTGTATTTGTATTCTGTACTATGTATCTGACGACCCAAGATGGGTGATGTATACCTAATTTTGGGGGCGTCACACACAATCTTTTGTCAATCTCACAAATTCTCTCTGACTCTCAAATGCTCTCCTTCTCTATTTTCAGACTTAGACAAATAATGAAGAATAAAGAGAAGACGTATAATAATTAAACCAACTGACGCGTTGGTGGTCAGTTACCCTGTCATGGGTTAACTGGACTCAACTCCCTTTAGTGCCATGTTTGGCTAGATTAACATAATACAAAACCATTTAATTTAATAAGGCTTTATCATATAGTTTAAAAATATAACACTCCTTCATGAAATAAATCAATATCTTATTTAATTTACTTTAAATGAAATATAATAATTTCTCAAAATAAATAATGTCAACTTATTAAATCTCTAATTAATAATTAAATTAATTAAAATACCAATATGCTTATTAAATATTTCTTTTAATACAATAAGCTCACATAATCGCATACTTTGATAATACAAATTCTTTATATTAATTTAATAAATGTAACACATATAATTAAATTAATCTACCACAATTGCATCAAATAATTATTTAATCTAATAATTAAATCATCGAAAAATATTTATTTAATTCAATAAATATTAAAATTAAATTACAAAATTCTCGTTCGTCACAAATATTTCACTTGAAACAAAAACTAAACTGAAAAATAATCAAGAAACCCTATATGTAGCTGAACTAAAAACAAAATAAACCTAAATAACACCATTAAATTTCATCTTTTTTTCATTAAGTCGTCGTATAAAATATTTTAAGATGGGTCTATTATGAACCTTAAAGAAAATTATATGTATATATATATATATATATATTTATATGAACTTATCTTGCAAAGATTTGTCAAGACTAGTACTTGGTACTATGTCTTTAAGACAATTATGCATTCCGTATGTTGCTTAGAGTTGATAACATTTGTCTCCCAAGATACAATGACACTGTATATTTTTGCAGCATTACAAAAAGTATACTTAGCCCTTGAAAAGGCATGGAATGCCATTGAAAAGGCATGGATGGCATCATTTGGTCAAAACGACGTAGTTTTGATCATATGCAGTATGGGCGCATCTTTTCGGACTTATAAAACGACGTAGTTTTAGCATTGGCAAAATCAAAACTACGTAGTTTTAGCCTTAGCAGAAAAGACGCGACAAAAACGACGTAGTTTTGAGCCGTCCGTTTAAACTGACACCCTTTTAGCACATACCTCTTCTCAAAACGACACAGTTTTGATAATAAATGACACAGTTTTTTATAATAATAAATATTATTTATCAAAACGACACAGTTTTGATAATAGAATTAAATAAATTTTAATTAAAAATTTAAATAATTTTTGTCTAAAAAATTTAAATAAATTTTGTCTAAAAAATTATATACAAGACCAAGACCCACGAGCACGAGCCAGGTCGGTCGGTCGGCGGCGGCGCGCGGGTTCGAACCTAGTCTTAGCTAGGTCCTCTCCCTTTCACAAAAGTGGGGTGCCCCTTAGGGCCCAAACCCAAAAGCACTTTCCTTATATATAAACATATGAAAACTTTAATTCCTAACATATGTGGGACATGGTTTTTCCCACATGTATTTATTATCATTTATCATTTTCAAGTGTGATCTTTGGGAGTTAATATCTCATTCATTACTCCATGGATTTGAGCTTCTAAATACTTAATTTAGTCTACTCATGAAGTAGAACACATTAATATATGGAATCATAAAAAATAATTAATGACATCCATATTTATTTAGGCTCAAATACTAACAATCCCCCTCATGAATGATATTGACTGCCAGCCTTATTTAAATGTTATACAGACTCTGAGAGAGAGAGACAGAATTAGAAATCATCTGTATCGAGAGAGGTAGCTTTTGGCTTTGAACCTTCCCTCGTGAAAAACTATCGGGTTTACTGGTTGTCCAGTGAACGTAATGTCTTGAACTGTCCAATCATTTGTCTAAATCGAGACAATAGTAATTCACACAGAATCTTTCTAGACATTATTTGGTTCTCATGATTTTGTTCATTTTGGCCCCGAACAATCCCGGATTTATGAGTGCTTTAGAGAAGTATAGCCTTATCCTTCTCATAGAATCAGCCCAATTCACACTCACATAAGTGATTCTTAATAAGAGTATCCTGCCATACTCCACATGTTTTTCAAGATTTAAGAATCATTAAAAGCATAGCTTATCATGTAACCGTTGTAGGTATCACTATCTCGTATCATAGGAATGAGCAGAAGAAATTAATTTCTTCATAGTGATTTAATTGAATCGTTCACAATTTAGTTGTCCATTTGAACCTAGATCTTGGGATCTCCAGTCAATTAGGTTGAGTTTCCATCATGACGATCCTTGTTTATAGGCTTTAAGCCCATTCCCCTCGAAGTTATTTTTACTTGTTCTCTAGTCAAACATTTAATCAACGGATCCGTTATATTTTCTTTCGACTTAAAAAAACTATATTTAGGCCCCTGAACCGAGATGCAACTTTCTCGAATGGATAGTTGTCATTGAGATTGCACGAGCCGAGATCCAACTTTCTCAGGGGTAACTTGCAAATGCTACTTGGAATATTTTTTAGCTTTTCACAACAAAATAAATTCAACTCGAACAATTTAGTCAAACGTCCGATTGAATATGGTAATTTTGTAATTGTTGTGTAGCCTGCCTTAAGCACCTTTAAGGATTCAATGTTCCCCAATTCCTCGGGCAATCCTTTTAGATTTTTGCAAAGAGTAAGATGGAGACTTTCCAATACCCTCAAGTTGCATAAGCTATTTGGAAGAGTTCTAAGGTTTCTACTGTAAGACCCCAACTTTTATGAATAAAGATGAATTTTTTCTTGAAATATATTTTTGAATATTATGGTGTGGATTTGATATAATGTTATAGTTGTGGGTAATATTTATAAATTTTGCAAAGTAAGTAAGTTGTTATAAAATATTCGATTGGTCGGGGAGTATTCGTTTTAACAAAGAATATTCGTACGACGGCATAATCATTGGTGGACCCCACAACGGAATTATTATCGGAATGAGAAAACGACAGAAATATCTTTTTATAAAAATAACGCCTAAAGTTTTACCGTTAAACTGTTGAAATACCCGGTGGTAAAAGTACAGTAATACGCGTGGTTGCATAGTAACACACGGTATTGATTATTGATGCTTACGTGAAAAGTCACTCAATTATATTTAATTATTGTCACAGTAATTGCTATATAGTATCTCACGTTATTTGATTTAATTATTGTCAATATTTTATATATTATTAAATCAATAATTGAGATGATAAGTTATTCATATTATTATCTGTATAATTAACAATGTTTAGAAAGTTCTGTCGAGGAAAGAGGTTTGGTCACCTAATTGCGCGCCAATAGGGAGAAATCCTTATCGAAAAGCCCCCTCTTTATTGGGAACGATCTGGTTGTTAATATTGCGAGTTATAATAATGATGAATAAATGTTGTTAAAAATATTGAGGGGATTTTTATATTTGTTGTAAATTTTGGCGTATTATTTGGATCCCCATTTACCCATTTTTTAAAATAATTGGTAGAAAGTTATTCAGTATATATATATATATATATATATATATATATATATATATATATATATATATATATATATATATATATATGGTGGGCCACATATGTTGGATGAATTATAGAGTGGGGCCCACATGTTTATGACTTCGGGGGAGGGGATAATCTGATATGTTCACGGGTGGGAGTATGTTTTCAATAAACATGTGTTTATATATATATATATATATATATATATATATATATATATATATATATTGTTTTGGACGTTTGCTTGGAAAATTCAGTTGTCCGTGATATTCGTAAGGCGTCCGTGAATTTCTAAATCTGTTGCATCCGTGATTTTCCAAATAGTATCATTTCTATTCTCCTATAAATAGGATGCTTAGTTAGAATTGAAAATTACACTAGAATCAGAGAATTTTTCTTCTATAATATTGAGCGTATTTCTTTAGAGTTTAAGGAAGTTTTGAGCGTAAAAAATAGTATAAGTTTTCTTCAAGAATGTCCCCGCTATACCTGTTAGAATACTCTTCTTTTTAAGGTAAGGAATATTATTTTTATTCAGTATTCGTAAGAAATGATATTTTCTTCCATACTCTGTAGTATGTAAGTAATATTATTTCGTTTCAGATTTCGAATTCTACACTCATTTTGTTAAAATTTTGGCTTCTATACTCCATAAAATTAGTAGAATATCCTTGATATTTGCTCTTCATCCAGTATCTTTTTATGAAAATATTATTCTGAACATTCTCGATAAGTTTTAACTTTTTCATACCGGAGTACTATTCACGGGTTACTATTTTCGAATTACTATTCATAAAGTACTATTCACTCGGGTACAATTCACCCGAGGCACTATTCATGACAAAAATTAATTACTTTTCGATCCAAATCATTTTTGATATAATATTATTCTTGAATTTTACTCCACAAAGCAGTATCATGTTGACAATTTGGACATTATTGAATTCTAGATAAATTAAATTATAAATATTTAAAAATTTATCCTTTACTTTCATTTAATTGAATTCTTATATCATTGTCATCATCCTTATGCTTATATTATAATGAAAGTCATATGTGGCCTATAGTGTATAGATGGACTTGGTATGATTATGACCATGGATTATTCGATATAATCATGACCGTAATGTTACAAATGATGTGGTAAAAATCCTCATTGGCCCGTAGTGCATTGATGGACAGTTGTTGGCATGACCATGACCATTGGTGAAAACACGAATATCCTTGGCCCATAGTGTATGGATAATTCGTGGTTGTGATACTAATAAATATCCTGGTCTGTAGTGCAGGGATGATTCGATGATGTGGTTTATTTATTAAGCTGAGTCTCAGTGATAAAATTGATGATAAACTTTTTAAATCATAGAAGATAGTAGATATCATGCTCTACTTGACTCTTTTAATATATTGCTTGTTCCGCTGCAGTTAAACTTGATGTTTATTATATTTTATCATTTTAACACTGTTGAAGGCTAACGATAATTTATTATGCATTATCTTAGTTATAATATTTCTTACTAGACTAGTTGAGCTCACCCTTTTTACTTTCATTGTTCTCTTCTAAAAATGAGAATGTAGCCGGGACTAGTCGGGGAATGGAGTGACGGTTTGAGATGGTTGTTTTAGTAGTCATCACTATCTAGTGTGATAATAAATGTAATGAGAATTGAATTTGAGTTTGGATACTGTCTAGAAGATAATATTCATGATAAAACTCTCAACTATGTTTTGTCGTATTTTACACGACAGTTGTATAATTAAATTTGTATTTGAGTTCTGTACCATGTATTTGGCGACTCAAGATGGGTGATGTATACCTATTTTAGAGGCGTCACATCTACAACATTCCAAATCCAAGTTAACCAACCTACTAAGCCTTCCAATTGAAACTGGTAGCTTTAAAATTCCCGACTAAGATGCCAAGAGCTCCCTTAAGCTTTTAATATTCCCAAGTTCCTCTGGCAATTCTTTCTAGTGATCTCAGATTGCATATGTTGTTTGGAATATGTCTCAATATTCGGTAGTCGCTCAATTTTAAGTAAGCCAATCTACTCAACTGTCCAATCGATGGGTGAATCTCAGCTAAACGTATACAACAACCAAGAAGTAATTCTAATCAAAATTATATTTGTTTTGACATTTGTGGGAAGCCAAGCCCCACATTGGTTAAGAACTAAAGAATTAATAAGTTTATATACATTAAAATTGGGGCACCCCATTTTTGTGGAAGAGAGAAGACCTAACCAAGGCTTGGTTCGAATCCACACGCGCGTGTTGTCGCGACTGACCGCCCGCCTGGCCTAGCTCGGTCTCGGTCTCGTGGCACAAGGCTCGTAGGTCTGGGTCCTTGTATATAATTTTTTGGACAAAATTTATTTAAAATTTTATTTAAATTTTATTATCAAAATTGTGTCGTTTTGATAAATATTATTTATTATCAATAATGTGTTGTTTTGGGAATTAAAGTTGTGTCTGCTGAGCGGACGTGTTTAAACTACATCGTTTTGGGAAAGGCTATCTGTGACGCCCCCAAAATAGATATACATCACCTATTCTGAGTCGTCAAATATATGGTACAAAATACAAATAAAAACTTAATTATACAACTGTCGTGTAAAATACGACAAAACATAAGCCGTGAGTTTTAATACAACATTGTCTTCTAAACAGTATTCAAACTCAAAATAATTCCTTAATACATTTATTTTCACTCTATTTCATAGAATAGTGAGGATTACTAATGCTATCATCTGAACCGTTACTCCGTTCTCCGACTAGTCCCCGCTACGTTCTCATTTCCTGAAGAGAACAATGAAAGAAAGGGGTGAGCTCAACTAGCCCAGTAAGAAATATTATGACTAAGATAATGCAAAATAAATTATCATTAGCCTTCAACAGTGTTAAACTGATAAAATATAACAAATATCAAGTTTAACTGCAGCGGAACAAGCAATCAATTAAAAGAGTCAAGTAGAAAATAAAATCTACTATCTTTTATGATTTAAAAGGTTTTTCATCACTTTTATCACTGGGACTCAGCTTAATAAATAATCCACATCATCCCTGCACTACGGCCAAGGATATTCATTAATATCACAACCACAAATTATCCATGCACTACGAGCCAAGGATATTCGTGTATTCATCAATGGTCATGATCATGCCAACAACTGTCCATCAATGCACTACGGGCCAATGAGGACTTTTACCACAATATTTGTAACATTACGATCATGATTATACTGAATAATCCCTGGTCATAATCATACCAAGTCCATCTATGCACTACAGGCCACAGATGACTTTCAACATAATATAAACATGAGGATGATGACAATGATATAAGAATTCAATAAAACAAGTTCAAGAATTAATTTATCTAAAAACTAATAACGTCCAAATTGTCAATATGATACTGCTTTGTGGAGTAAAATTCAAGAATGCTTAGAAGAATATTTTCACGAAAGGATACTGGATGAAGCACAAATATCAAGGATATTTCACTAATTTTATGGAGTATAAAAGCCAAAATTTTAACCCACTGAGTACAATAAAGAATGGAATAACAAAAGAAATCACCAGACATGCGATAGACCGCACAGACAGGTTATTATAACAGAATAATAAATAACAGAACCAGGTCATGCGTAAACCGCACAGACAGGATGTTCCAATAGAATAATAAAGAACGGAACCAGGTCATGCATAAACCGCACAGACATGATGTTCTAACAGAATAATAAAGAACGGAACCAGGTCATGCGTAAACCGCACAGACAGGATGTTCTAACAGAATAATAAATAACGGAATAACAGAAGAATTTCACCATGTATGCGGTACTTCGCATAGACAGGTTATTCCAACATAATAATAAAAAAATAGAATAACAGAAGTTCTCTTCATGAAGACGAAAGAAATAATACCCCTTACCTTAAGAAACTGGATATAAGAGTAGGGAAGTAGCAGAATACTTTTCTTCTTTCTCTCTATAATTTCTCTCACTAGAGTTTTAGTGAATTCGTAAGAAATAATGAAGGAATGAGCTTCTATTTATAGGAGAATTGAAGGGCATTGTGTAAGAAAATCACGGATGCAATAATTCCTTCACTCACGGATGCTTGACTGATGCATTATTTCATTCACGGAAGCTAACCAACTTGCAGGCAATTGAAATCAACCAATTTCAAATAACAACAAAACAAAAAAATAAAAATATAATATATATATATATATATATATATATATATATATATATATATATATATATATATATATATATAACACATGTTATAACATATATATATATAAATATAATACTAATTACCTTTTTAGAAAGAAAAATCCCTCCCCCCCCCAATTTCCACCCGAGAACAAATAAATCCACCCCCCAAAAGTCATTATTCTTCCAACATGTGGTCCCCCCATGTGGGCCCCCGCCATTATAATATATAATAATTTTTTACCGATTATTTTGAAAAATGGGTAAGTGGGAATCCAAATAATAAGCAAAATTTACAACAATTACTATAACAATAATTGAACAAAATTGAGTGACTTCTCACGTAAGCATCAATAATCAATATCGTGTGCTACTGTGCAACTACGCGTATTATTGTACTTTTAACACCGGGTGTTTCAACAGTTAACGATAAAAACTTCCGCCGTTATTTTTATAAAGTATTTTTGTCGTTTTCTCAATCTGATAATAATTCCGTTGTGAGGTCCACCAATGATTGTGTCGTTGTACAATTATTTCCTGTTAAAACGAATATTTTTTGACCAATCGAATATTATATAACAACTTGCGTACTTTGTAAAATTTATAAATATTACCCACAACTATAACATTATATCAAATTTACCCCATAATATTCAAAAATGATATTTATAGAAAATTCATCTTTATTAAAAAAATTGGGGTCTTACAACCTCCCTTTCTTATGAAATTTCGCCCTCGAAATTAGGGTACGTACCTGGTATGTCGAAGAGATAAGGATACCTTGATTTTATTTCAGATTCTAACTCCCAGGTCATTTTCTCAACATCGTAGTTTTTCCACAAAACTTTGACTTGAGATATAACCTTGGAGCGTAGAATATGTTCCTTCTTGTCCAAGATTTGAACAGGAACCTCTTCATACGTCAAATCTTCCACTATTTCGTCCGGTTCTAACTCAATAATGTGGTTCGGGTCTTCCACATATTTACGTAACACGGATATGTGAAAAACGTTATGAACACGAGACATACTTGGCAGTAAAGTGAGTCTATAAGTCACATTTCCTACTCGATCGAGGATTAAAAATGGGCCAATGAATCGAGAATTGAGCTTTCCTCTCTTTCTAAATCTCGTAACTCCTTTCCATAGAGCAACACGTAACAACACATGATCTCCAATATCGAATTCCACTTCCTTTCGATGAAGATCAGCATAACTCTTTTGTCGATCTTGTGAGGTTTTTATACGTTGTCGGATCGTTTGAATCTTTTTCGTAGTCATACGTACCAACTCCGGTCCCAACAACGTTGCTTCACCCACCTCATCCCAGCATACTAGAGAACGACACTTTCTTCCATACAACGCCTCGAATGGAGCCATGCTAATACTTGCTTGATAACTGTTGTTGTAGGAAAACTCCACCAATGGTAAGAACTTGTCCCAACTTCCCTTGAAGTCAAGAACACAGAGTCTTAATAAATCTTCCAGAGTTTGAATAGTCCTCTCTGATTGTCCGTCGGTTTGAGGATGATATGCCGAACTAAATCGTAAATCTGTGCCCATAGCTTTTTGCAAGCTAATCGTGAAGTGAATCTTGGGTCTCGATCAGAAACTATGGATACTGGCATACCATGCAGTCGTACAATATCGTTTATGTACATACGAGCAAGACGTTCAAGTGTATAAGTTTCTCGTATCAGTAAGAAATGAGCAGACTTGGTCAATCTATCAACAATGACCCAAATCGCATCTATACCTTGAGAAACCTTAGGAAGACCGGTAACAAAATCCATGGTAATGTGCTCCCACTTCCATTCTAGAATTTCAAGTGATTGCAATGGACCTTTTGGTACTTGATGCTCCGTCTTGACTCGTTGACACGTTAGACACCTTGAGATAAACAGCGCTATCTCTCTCTTTATATTGTCCCACCAAAATGTATGTCGAAGATCATGATACATTTTGGTACTCCCAAGATGGATTACAAACGGTGTGTTGTGTGCCTCCATCATGATTTTATACTTTAAATCAGAGTCGTTAGGAACACAAAGTCTGGAGTTGACTCGAAGTATTCCTTCTTCATCGATTCTTGCTTCCGGCATAGCACCTTCTTGCACTTTCTTCCTCATATGCATCAGCTCTAGGTCTATAGCTTGAGCAGCTTTAACTTTATCGATTAAAGTTAGTTCTACTCGTATATTTGCCATCATCACATAGGTCCCTGGAGTCTTTAACTCTATCTCCATCCTTTGCAAGTCACAAAAATGGGTCTTTGCGTTGACAATATTGCACTCGTACTTACATATGATCTTTTACTCAATGCGTCAGCTATCACGTTCACTTTTCCAAGATGGTATTGGATGGTATGATCATAATCTTTCAACAGTTCAAGCCAATGTCGTTGTCGCATGTTGAGTTCCTTTTGAGTGAAAATATTTGAGGCTTTTATGATCCGTAAAGATTTCCACTTTCTCCTCATACAAGTAATGCCTCCAAATTTTAAGTGCAAAGACAATAGCTGCCAACTCTAGATCATGAGTAGGATAATTCCTCTCATATTTCTTGAGTTGTCGCGAGGCATAGGCTATGACTTTCTCATATTGCATGAGAACACATCCCAACCCTTTGCCCGAAGCATCACTGTAGATGACAAATCCCTCCGAGTCAGATGGTATTGTCAGAACAGGTGCTGAAATGAGTCTCCTATTGAATTCTTGAAAACTCTTCCCACATTCCTCGCTCCAACCGAATTTTGTATCTTTCCGAGTCAGCTGAGTTAATGGAGTAGTGATTCGTGAAAATCCTTCCACGAATCTCCGATAATAACCAGCTAAACCGAGAAAGCTACGTACTTCGGTCACTGATTTAGGTTGCTCCCAGCTTTGAATAGCTTCAATCTTTGCTGGGTCAATAGATATTTCATGACTTGATACTACGTGCCCAAGGAATGCTACCTCCTCAAGCCAGAACTCGCATTTCTTTAACTTGACATAAAGCTTATATTCACGAAGCTTTTGGAGTACCAGCCTCAAGTGTTGCTCATGATCTTCACGGCTTTTGGAATAAATAAGGATGTCATCAATAAAGACGACCACAAAGTGATCCAAATATTCTTTGAATACTTGATTCATCATATCTATGAAGGCAGCAGGAGCATTAGTCAATCCAAAAGACATGACTAGGAATTCATAATGTCCGTACCGAGTTCTGAAAGCCGTCTTTGGAATGTCATCGGTTCTAATCTTCAATTGGTGATATCCGGAATGAAGATCAATCTTTGAAAAGAATTTAGCGCCTTGCAACTGGTCGAACAGGTCATCAATACGTGGCAATGGGTACCTATTTTTGATGGTGACATGATTCAACCCCCGATAATCAATACAAAGTCGCATACTCCCATCTTTCTTCTTCACGAATAGAACAGGAGCACCCCAAGGAGAAGTACTAGGATGAATAAAGCCAATGTCTAATAATTCCTGCAGTTGGGTCTTTAACTCCTGAAGTTCAATAGGGGCCATTTGATATGGGGCTTTATTTGGGTTTTGTACCGGGTTCAAGGTCGATATAAAATTCAATTTCACGCTCTGGGGGTAGGCCAGGAAGTTCTTCAGGGAATACGTCAGGAAATTCATTAACAATAGAAATATCATTCAAAACTGACGTATTTTTGTTTAGATCCGTGACACGAGCTAAGAAAGCTTGACATCCGTTTTTCAATAAACGAATAGCTTTATGGCTTGAAATAACAGTGATTGATTTTAATGGTTTGGTTGCTTGAATTCACATAATTGGTTGGTTAGGAATATGAAAGCTAACAAACTTACGAAAATAATCAATTTTTGCATGTTGAGTAGTTAACCAATCAATCCCTATAATTACATCAAATGCAAGTATTTTCAATGAAATAAGATCGACAGGTAACGTGAGGGTGCCGATTTGAACTAAACAAGACTTATAAACAGTGGATGTAATGAAGGTTTCTCCCAACGGAGTTTCAACAGATAAGTCAAAGTCCAATTTCTCTGGAGTCAAATTTATATGTTGAGCGCAAGTAGGAGAAATAAAAGAATGGGTAGAACCGGTATCAAATAAGGTATAGACTTCGCTAGAGTTTATGATAAGCTTACCCGTGATGACCTCGTTCGGGTTCCTTGCTTTCTGGGAGGTCACGATAAACGCTCTCTCTTGAACTACCGATTTTGTCTTGTCTGGGACGGCCTTTGATGCCTCCATCCCAGCTGGACTTGACTTTGGTGCACGATAAAATCGGGCTAGGTGACCTTCTCTTCCATAATTGTAGCATGCTTTGGATGGCATCGCGCAGTTTGGACTGATGTGTCCCTCCCCTCCATATTTGAAGTATATGATAGGTGGTTGTTCTCCTTCCTTAATGACAGTTGTTGATACTGACGTCTTTCCATCATTGTTGAATCTCCTCTTCTTGAAATGTCCATTCTTATTGTTTTGACCATGACTACCACTGAAGTGGTTACCATTTCTGGCATGTTGATTCCCTCCATGCTTATTGTCACCGCTTCGATGACTGTTATCACTGGTATTATCATTTTGTCGGCTGCTCTCTTTTGGTTGGGTTGACTCATTATCCCGTTCCAATAATTGAGCCCTATTAACAACATCTGAATACAAACACAATTTATGAGAGATAAGATATTGACGTATCTCCAGCTTCAAACCTCTTAAAAATATCCGCGTCATTCTTTCCTCATTATCAACTAAGTGGGACGTAAATCGAGACAACTCAGCAAACTTGGCTTCGTACTGCGACACGGTCATGTTGTTTTGCTCCAGCTTAATGAACTCTACCTCTTTCATGTGACGAATACTTTCAAAAAAGTACTTATCGTTGAACAGTTCTTAGAACTTCTCCCAAGACATCTTCAGTGCGGCAGGTTGAGTACGCTTTATAGATTCCCACCAGTAATCTGCCTCTGCCCGCAACATGAAGGTGGCAAAGAGAACCTTTTACTCCTCGGAGCATCCCAAGACATCAAATATCTTGTTGATCTGCTTTATCCACGTCTCCGCCTTAAGTGGTTTTGGCTCTCCAAAAAAACTCCGGTGGTCCCAGCTCCTTGAACTGTTTGGCGGTGACCATCCGAGAGTTGCCAGTGTTTTCACCTGTATTTTGGACAGGAGGCGCTCTTGCCTGATGTTGCATGAATTGTATAAAGCCTCTGAATATTCCATCGTTCATCATCTGGTCAGTGTTGTTGTTTGCCTGAGGATTGTCGCCTTCCTGATGCACATTATCCTGATTATTGATCTGTGGAGACTCAACGGTCTCTTATGCTCCATTGATATTCTCAACATTCTCGGATGTCATTTTCAAATACTGCCACAAAACAAGGGTTAATTAACATATCAGATATTATCCCCATACTCTGACCGATCAATTAAATACCAAATAAACTTAGGTAGGTCATACTAGCGAAGGAATTTTCCGTCTCTCCCCTACTAGTTCTTGTCTCACATCTTAGCCAGAGATCATATCCCTAAGCTCTGATACCAACTGTGATGCCCCCAAAATAGGTATACATCACCTATTCTGAGTCGTCAAATACATGGTACAAAATACAAATAAAAACTTAATTATACAACTGTCGTGTAAAATACGACAAAACATAAGCTGTGAGTTTTAATACAACATTGTCTTCTAAACAGTATTCAAACTCAAAATAAGTCCTCAATAAATTTATTTTCACACTATTTCATAGAATAGTGAGGACTACTAATGCTATCGTCTGAACCGTCACTCTGTTCCCTGACTAGTCCCCGCTACGTTCTCATTTCCTGAAGAAAACAATGAAAGAAAGGGGTGAGCTCAACTAGCCTAGTAAGAAATATTATGACTAAGATAATGCATAATAAATTATCATTAGCCTTCAACAGTGTTAAACTGATAAAATAAAACAAACATCAAGTTTAACTGCAGCGAAACAAGCAATCCATTAAAAGAGTTAAGTAGAAAATAAAATCTACTATCTTTTATGATTTAAAAGATTTTTCATTAGTTTTATCGCTGGGACTCAGCTTAATAAATAATCCACATCATCCATGTACTATGGCCAAGGATATTCATTAGTATCACAACCACAAATTATCCATGCACTACGGGCCAAGTATATTCGTGTATTCATCAATGGTTATGATCATGCCAACAACTGTCCATCAATGCACTACGGGCCAATGAGGACTTTTACCACAATATTTGTAATATTACGGTCATGATTATATCGAATAATCCCTGGTCATAATCATACCAAGTCCATCTATGCACTACAGGCCACAGATGACTTTCAACATAATATAAGCATGAGGATGATGATAATGATATAAGAATTCAATAAAACAAGTTCAAGAATTAATTTATCTAAGAACTAATAACGTCCAAATTGTCAATATGATACTGCTTTGTGGAGTAAAATTTAAGAATGCTTAGAAGAATATTTTCACGAAAGGATACTAGATGAAGTGCAAATATCAAGGATATTTCACTAATTTCATGGAGTATAAAAGCCAAAACTTTAACCCACTGAGTACAATAAAGAATGGAATAATAAAAGAAATCACCAGACATGCGATAGACCGCACAGACAGGTTATTCCAACAAAATAATAAATAACAGAACCAGGTCATGCGTAAACCGCACAGACAGGATGTTCCAACAGAATAATAAAGAACGGAACTAGGTCATGCATAAACCGCACAGACATGATGTAAGACCCCAACTTTTATAAATAATGATGAATTTTCTATAAATATCATTTTCGAATGTTATGGAGTTAATTTGATATAATGTTATAGTTGTGGGTAATATTTATAAATTTTGCAAAGTACGCAAGTTGTTATATAATATTCGATTGGTCGGGGAATATTCGTTTTAACAGGGAATATTCGTACAACGGCACAATCATTGGTGGACCCCACAACGGAATTATTGTCGGATTGAGAAAACGACAAAAATATTTTATTAAAAATAACGGCAGAAGTTTTACCATTGATACTGTTGAACTACTCGGTAGTAAAAGTACAGTAATACGTGTGGTTGCATAGTAGCATACGGTATTGATTATTAATGCTTATGTGAGAAGTCACTCAATTTGATTCAATTATTGTCAGTTAATAATATGAATTATTTAGCGATAATGACGTTTTGTTTTATTCGTATTATTAACGTAATAAAACAGAAACATCTTTTTATATAAAACAAAATACTTTATTAAAGTTATTCTATAAATAGAATATATTATATTTTATTTAAAAGATTTTTCTTTAAATATGGACCATCAGATTAAAGTAATCAATCTGGACCGTTCATGGATTAGTTACTATGCATTCTATTTTTCTATAAATAGCAGCTCATTCCTTCATTATTTCTTACGAATTCACTGAACTCTAGAGAGAGAAACTATAGAGAGAGAGAGAAGAAGAGTATTCTACTACTTAACTACTTCCTTATTTCAGCTCTTCTTTAAAACGGTAAGGGGTGTTATTCTTTCTTATTCATGAAGAGAACTGTTGTTATTCTATTTCTTATTATTATGTTGGAATAACCTGTATACGCGGTCTACCCTATACTTGGTAACATTCTTCTATTATTCTGTTGGAACATCCTGTCTGTGTGTTTTACACCGGACCTGGTTCCGTCTTTATTATTATTCTGTTGGAACATCCTGTCTGTGTGTTTTACACCAGACCTGGTTCCGTCTTTATTATTACTCTTTTGGAACATCCTGTCTGTGTGTTTTACACCAGACCTGGTTCCGTCTTTATTATTATTCTGTTGGAATATCCTGTCTGTGCGTTTTACGCCGGGCCTGGTTCCATTATTTATTATTCTGTTGGAATAACCTGTCTGTGCGGTCTATCGCATGCATGGTGATTTCTTTTGTTATTCCATTCTTTATTATACTCAGTTGGTTAAGTTTTGACTTCTATACTCTATGAAATTTGTGGAATATCCTTGATAATTGCGGTTCATCCAGTATCTTTTCATGAAAATATTCTTTTAAGTATTCTTGAATTTTACTCCACAAAGCAGTGTCATGTTGACAATTTGGACGTTGTTAATTCTTGGATAAATTAATTCTTGAACTTGTTTTATTGAATTCTTATATCATTGTCATCATCCTCATGTTTATAAAATGTTGAAAGTCATCTATGGCCTGTAGTGCATAGATGGACTTGGTATGATTATGACCAGGGATTATTCGGTATAATCATGACCGTAATGTTACAAATGATGTGGTAAAAGTCCTCATTGGCCCGTAGTGCGTTGATGGACAGTTGTTGGTATGATCATGACCATTAATGAATACACGAATATCCTTGGCCGTAGTGCAGGGGTGATTCGATGATGTGGATTATTTTATTAAGCTGAGTCCCAGCGATCACAGTGTTGAAAAACCTTTTAAATTATAAAAGATAGTAGAGTTTATTTTCTACTTGACTCTTTTAATGGATTTCTTGTTCCGCTGCAGTTAAACTTGATGTCTATTATATTTTATCAGTTTAACATTGTTGAAGGCTAATGATAATTTATTCTGCATTATCTTAGTCATAATATTTCTTACTGGGCTAGTTGAGCTCACCCTTTCTTTCACTGTTCTCTTCAGGAAATGAGAACGTAGCTGGGGCAAGTCGGGAAACGGAGTGATGGTCCGAATGATAGTATTAGTTAGTAGTCCTCACTATTCTATGTAATAGTGTGTTAATAAATGTAATGAGGACTCCTTTTGAGTATGAATACTCTCTAGAAGATAATATTTGTATTCAAACTCACAGTTTATGTTTTGTCGTATTGTACACGACAGTTGTATTAGTAAGTTGTATGTGTATTCTGTACTATGTATCTGACGACCCAAGATGGGTGATGTATACCTAATTTTGGGGGCGTCACAGTTGGTATCAGAGCTTAGGGATATGATCCCTGGCTAAGATGTAAGAATAGACCTAGGAGGGGAGAGACGGGGAATTCTTTCGTTAGTATGACCTACCTAAGTTTATTTGCATGATATTTATTTGGTCGGTCATATTATAAGGATAATATATGACATATCAATTAACTTTTATTTTGTGACAGTATCTGAAAATGGCATCTGAGAATGTTGAGAATAGCAATGGAGCACAGGCGACTGATGATTCACCACATATCAATAATCAGGATAATGTGCATCAAGAAGGTACAATCCTCATGTAAACAACAATACTGACCAGATGATGAATGATGGAATGTTCAGAAACTTTATGCAGTTCATGCAACAGCAGGCGAGAGCGGCTCCTGTCCAAAATATAGGTGAAAACACTGAAAACTCTCGGACGGTCACCGCTAAACAGTTCAAGGAGTTGGGACCACCAGAGTTTAAGGGAGAGCCAAAACCACTTATAGCGGAAACATGGATAAAGCAGATTACCAAGATATTTGATGTCTTGGGATGCTCCGAGGAGCAAAAGGTTCCCTTTGCCGCCTTTATGTTGCGAGGAGAGGCAGATTACTGGTGGGAATCGATTAAGCGTACTCAACCTGCCGCACTGAAGATGTCTTGGGAGAAGTTCCAAGAGCTGTTCAATGACAAATACTTTCCCGAAAGTGTTCGTCACGTGAAGGAGGTGGAGTTCATCAAATTGGAGCATAATAATATAACTGTGTCGCAGTATGAGGCTAAATTTGCTGAGTTGTCCCGGTTTGCGTCCCACTTGGTGGATAATGAAGAGCGAATGACGCGAATATTTTTGCGAGATTTGAAACCTGAGATACGTCAACATCTTATTTCTCATAAACTGTGTTTGTATTCAGATGTTGTGAATAGGGCTCAGTTAGTGGAGCGCGATAACGAGTCAACGCAACCAAAAGACAGCAGTCGGTAAAATGATAATTCCAGTGAGAGCAGTCATCGAAGCGGTGACAACAAGCGTGGAGGGAATCAACAGGCCAGAAATGGTAACCACTTTGGTGGTAATCAGGGCCAAAATAATAAGAATGTTCATTTCAAGAAGAGGAGATTCAACAATGATGGAAAGACGTCAGCACCAGCACCCGTTGTTAAGGAAGGAGAACGACTAGCTATCATATGTTTTAAATGCGGAGGGGAGGGGCACATCAGTCCAAACTGCGCGATGTCGTCTAAAGCATGTTATAATTGTGGAAGAGAAGGTCATTTAGCTCGATTTTGTTGTTTACCAAAAATAAGTTCAGCCAAGATGGAGACACCAAAGGCCGTCCCAGAAAAGTCAAAACCGGTAGTGCAAGGGAGAGCGTTTGTTGTGACCTCCCAGAAAGCAAGGAACCCGAATGAGGTCATCACGGGTAAGCTTATCATAAACTCTAACGAAGTCTATACTTTATTTGATACCGGTTCTACCCATTCTTTTATTTCTCCAACTTGCGCTCATCGATTAAATTTGACTCCGAAGAAATTAGACTTTGATTTATCTGTTAAAACTCCATTGGGAGAAACCTTCATTACATCCACGGTTTATAAGTCTTGTTTGGTTCAAGTTGGTACCCACACATTACCTATCGATCTGATTTCATTAAAAATACTTACATTTGACGTGATTCTAGGGATTGATTGGTTAACTACTCATCATGCAAAAATTGATTGTTTTCGTAAGGTTGTTAGCTTTCATATTCCTAAGCAACCAAATCATTAAAATCAATCGCTGTCATCTCAAGCCATAAAGCTATTCGTTTATTGAAAAACGGATGTCAAGCTTTCTTAGCTCATGTCACGGATCTAAACAAAAATACGTCAGTTTTGAATGATATTTCTATTATTAATAAATTCCCTGACGTATTCCCTGAATAACTTCCTGGCCTACCCCCAGAGCGTGAAATTGAATTTTGTATCGACCTTAAACCCAGTACAAAATCCATTTCCAAAGCCCCATATCGAATGGCTCCTATTGAACTTCAGGAGTTAAAGATCCAACTGCAGGAATTGTTAGACATTGGCTTTATTCGTCCTAGTACTTCTCCTTGGGGTGCTCCTGTGCTATTCGTGAAGAAGAAAGATGGAAGTATGCGACTTTGTATTGAATATCGGGAGTTGAATCATGTCACCATCAAAAATAGGTACCCATTGCCACGTATTGATGACCTGTTTGACCAGTTGCAAGGAGCACAATTCTTTTCAAAGATCGATCTTCGTTCTGGATATCATCAGCTGAAGGTTAGAACTGAGGATATTCCAAAGACGGCTTTTAGAACTCGGTACGGGCATTATGAATTCCTAGTCATGTCCTTTGGATTGACTAATGCTCCTGCTATCTTCATGGATATGATGAATCGGGTATTCAAGGAATATTTGGATCACTTTGTGGTCGTCTTTATTGATGACATCCTTATTTATTTCAAAAGCCGTGCAGATCATGAGCAACACTAGAGGCTGGTACTCCAAAAGCTTCGTGAATACAAGCTTTATGCCAAGTTGAAGAAATGCGAGTTCTGGTTGGAGGAGGTAGCATTCCTTGGGCACGTAGTATCAAGTCGTGGAATATCGGTTGACCCGGCAAAGATTGAAGCTATTCAAAGCTGGGAGCAACCTAAATCAGTGACCGAAGTACGTAGCTTTCTTGGTTTAGCTGGTTATTATAGGAGATTCGTGGAAGGATTTTTTCGAATCTCTACTCCATTAACTCAGCTGACTCGGAAAGATACAAAGTTCGGTTGGAGCAAAGAATGTGAGAAGAGTTTTCAAGAACTCAAGAGGAGACTCATTTCAGCACCTGTTCTAACAATACCATCTGGCTCGGAGGGATTTGTCATCTACAGTGATGCTTCGAGCAAAGGGTTGGGATGCGTTCTCATGCAACATGGAAAAGTCATAGCCTATGCATCAAGACAACTCATGTGACGCCACCGAAATAGGTATACAACACCCATTCTGAATCGCCAAATACATGGTACAGAAAGCAAACTACAACTTCAATAATACAATTGTCGTGCAAAATACGACAACACATACTGTGAGTTTAAATACAAATATTATCTTCTAGACAATATCCACACTCAAATAAGTCCTCATTACAATTATTCAAACACTATTTTACAGAAATAGTGAGGACTGCTAAAACATCTTTCTAGAACCATCACTCCATACCCCGACTAGATCCTGCTATGTTCTCACCTCCTGAGAAGAAAAATGGAACAAAAAGAAAAAGGGTGAGCTCAACTAGCCCAGTAAATAATATTATGACTAAGATAATATACAACAAATTATCGTTAGTCTTCAACAGGGAAAAATCTGATAGAATATAATCGACAACAAGTTTTAGATCAACAACTGCAACGGAAACAGCAAACCATTAGAAGAGTCAAGTAGAGAAAGAATTCTACTATCTTCTAAGATTTAAAAGTCCATCATCAATATTTTATCCCTGTAACATCAATTAATAATCATCTTTATCCAAATATTCATCTTTGCACTACAGGCCAAAGATATTCATTTGTATCACTTGTTAGTCATGTTCATCTCAACACCTGTTCATCTTTGCACTTCAGGCCAAAGATATTCATCAAGTAATCATACATCTTTGCACTACAGGCCAAAGATATTCAGTAATATCATCATTTAGGACTGAGAATGATGAAAAATATCTTAAAGAGAACGAATCCAGTGAGACAGAAGGACAAATAGTAGGGATTCGTATAACCGTTTATCCAAGATCAATAATACTTCATAATAATCAATTGTGAAGCAGAATTCAAAAATAAAGATCAAAACATGGATACAATCAAAGATAGTAACCATAATAGACATCTTGGACAAAAAGAGAAAATTTTATTTTTCGGTGAATAGTGCTGTATTCGTGAATAGTACCGTATACGTGAATAGTGCCGTATACGTGAATAGTAACCCCGACACAAAAAGTTCTAAATTTGATAAAAATTTATATCAATATTTCAGCATAATGATATTGAAGAAAATAATATCATTTAAGAAGAAAATAATATCCCTTACCTCAAAATATCAGTACTTCTGGTCGGAATACCGGTATAAGGCTGAAAGAAACTTGCTCTGATTAATAGAAACTCTCAAAGTATCTAAATACTCACAAAATACACTCAATAATCTAGAGAGAGAAAGAGAGAAAACTTGTTTCTGGTGTGCTTTTCAATTCTAACTTAGCCCTCTATTTATAGAAAAATTTTAGTAGGCTTGACCTGCAACCTGATGGCTTTACCTGCTACTATTCCCACCCACCACATTTGAAATATAATTCAGCATATTTCTTTACCAACCACAAGTGGGGTCCACCAATTCTAGAATTTTCCATCAAAATGATAAACTCCGAAAATTCAATAATTTCTGAACCAGTCATCTTGTAAAATTCATAATAAATCATACGTTCATTTTTAACGGTTCAAAATTTGTGGGCATATACTCAACTTATATATGTATAACATATCCAAAAATTACCACGATCCAACGGTCGGATTAAAAATTATAACCCCCGTAAAATATCTCAAAAACCCTGATTTTTAATACCTCCATTCTGATAAAAATACGGATAAAAATCTCAACATTAACTCCTTCATTTTTAACCACAAAAATATATCCCTCATTTATATCCACATAAAATAAATATTTTCTTATCATATGAATCAATAATTAATTATTCACAAATAATATTACAGAATCACATTAATGACAACCAGACCGTTCCCAGGAAAGAGGGAGCTTTCCAATAAGGATTTCTCCTTACTGGCGCGCAATTAGATGACCAAACCTCTCCTTAGACAGAACTTTCTAGATATTGCCAATAATGTTATCTTATAATATTATTCAAATAATATGAATTATTGATCTGATAATGGAAAATACTGTGCAGCAATAATTATTGAAACAACAATAATATAAAATATCAACGCAACAATTATTGCATCAATAAAATAAAATATTGAACAGTAACTACTGTAACAATTATTGAGTAGTTCCTTCTTACGTAAGAATCAATAATTAGTGCAATACCGTGTGCTACTGTATTTTAACCACCGGGTATTCCAACAGTATTAACGGTAACAACTACGCCGTTATTTATAAATAACTTATACTTGTCGTTTTCTTCATCCAATCGCTTTTCGTTATGGGGCCCACACAAGGCTGCGCCGTCGTACGGATATTCCCCGACAGCAAGAATATTCCATGACCAAACGAATATTCCCCGACAAAATGAATATTTTATAACCACTTGCTTATTTTGTAAAATTTGCACATTTCACCGATAACCAAAGTATTATATCAAATTAACCCCTTATTATTCACAATAATATTTAGAGAAAATTTAATTTTATTCATTAATAAGTTGGGGTCTTACAACCTCCCCTCCTTATAAAATTTCGTCCTCTAAATTGACGTACGTACCTGATGTTTCAAAAAGGTGAGGATACATCGCTTTCATTTCTGATTCCAACTCCCAAGTAATTTCTTCAATAGCATGGTTTCTCCACAAAACCTTATCTTGTGGTATAACCTTCGTGCGTAGGACATGCGCTTTCCTATCCAAGATCTTAACAGGTACCTCCTCGTACGTTAAATCTTCAGCTATCTCGTCTGGTTCTAACTCAATAATGTGGTTCGGGTCTTTAACATATTTACAAAGCATAGATATGTGAAAAATATTTTGTACACGAGACATGCTTGGAGGTAATGCGAGTCTATATGCCACATTTCCTATTCGCTCAAGAATCTCAAATGGACCAACAAATCTTAGATTGAGCTTTCCTCTCTTCCCAAATCTTGTAACTCCCTTCCATGGTGCAACACGTAACAATACATGATCCCCAATATTAAATTTCACGTCCTTCCGATGAAGATCCGCATAACTCTTTTGTCGATCCTGTGCCGTCTGTATACGTTGTCGAATCGTTTGGATCTTCTCTGTAGTAATGCGTACCAACTCTGGTCCCAACAATGTTGCTTCACCCACCTCGTCCCAGCATACTGGAGAACGACATTTTCTTCTATACAACGCCTCGAATGGAGCCACACCTATGCTCGCCTGATAACTGTTGTTGTAGGAGAATTCCACCAATGGTAGGTACTTATCCCTACTCCCTTTGAGATCTAGGACACAAAGTCTTAATAGATCTTCAAGAGTTTGAATAGTCCTCTCTGATTGTCCGTCCGTTTGAGGATGGTATGCCGAACTGAATCGTAAATCCGTGCCCATAGCTTTCTGCAAGCTAACCCAAAATCGTGAAGTGAATCTTGGGTCACGATCCGAAACTATGGATACTGGCATGCCATGCAATCTCACAATCTCGTTCACGTACATACTAGAAAGACGTTCAAGGGAATAAGTCTCACGTATCGGCAAGAAATGAGCGGACTTGGTTAATCTATCAACAATAACCCAAATTGCATCTATGCCTTGAGAAACCTTGGGAAGACCCGTAACAAAATCCATAGTAATGTGTTCCCACTTCCATTTCGGAATCTCAAGTGGTTGCAATGGACCCTTTGGTACTTGATGCTCCGCTTTTACACGTTGACAAGTTAAACATCTCGAGATAAACTCCGCGATCTCTCTTTTCATATTGCTCCACCAAAATGTATGTCGAAGATCGTGATACATTTTGGTACTCCCAGGATGGATTGCAAATGGTGTGTTGTGTGCCTCCTTCATTATTCTATGCTTCAAGTCAAAATCGTTAGGAACACACAGTTTGGAGTTGACTCGAAGTATTCCTTCTTCATCGATTCTTGCTTCTGGAATAGCACCTTCTTGCACTTTCTTCTTCATACGCATCAGCTCCATGTTCGTAGCTTGAGCAGCTTTAACTTTATCGATTAAAGTCGGTTCTACTCGTATATTTGATATCATCATGTGGGTACTTGGAGCCTTCATCTCTATCTCCATCCTTTGCAAGTTATACAAAATGGGCCTTTGTGTTAACAACATTGCACTCGTACCCGCATATGATCTTCTACTCAATGCGTCAGCTACTACGTTTGCTTTTTCAGGATGATATTGGATGGTATGATCGTAATCTTTCAACAGCTCGAGCCAACGTCGCTGCCGCATGTTGAGTTCCTTTTGGGTGAAGAAATATTTGAGGCTTTTATGATCTATATAGATCTCCACTTTCTCCCCATACAGGTAGTGTCTCCAGATCTTCAACGCAAAAACGACTGCTGCCAACTCCAAATCATGAGTAGGATAATTTCTCTCATATTCTTTGAGTTGTCGGGAGGCATAGGCTATGACTTTCCCATGTTGCATGAGAACACATCCTAACCCTTTGCCTGAAGCATCGCTGTAGATAATAAATCCATCCGAACCAGATGGTATTGTCAGAACAGGTGCCGAAATGAGTCTCCTCTTGAGTTCTTGGAAACTCTTCTCGCATTTCTCACTCCATACGAATTTGATATCCTTCTGAGTTAGCTGAGTTAACGGGGTAGCGATTCGAGAAAACCCTTCTACGAATCTCCGATAATAACCAGAAAGCTACGTATTTCGATTAATGACTTAGGTTGCACTCAACTGTTATTCATATCCCAATCTTGGATATCACGTCACAATGACACCTATCAGTTTACTACCGCACGAATATGGCGTCCCCTACGGAGAGTCTGGCTTCAGTGCATTCCACAAAAGAAGTCACTAGATAAAGGCTCGGGTACAAACTTCTACAGTTAGGTTTTTAACTCCTGAAGTTCAATAGGAGCTATTCAATATGAGATTTTAAAAATGGGTTTTGTATCGGGTTGAAGATCAATACAAAAATTTAATATCACGCTCTGGGTTAGGCCAGAAAATTCTTCAGAAAATACATCAGGAAATTCACTAACAACAGAAATATCATTCAAATCTGACGTATTTTTGTTCAAGTCCATAACATGGGCTAAGAAAGCTTGGCATCCGTTTTTCAATAAACGAATGACTTTACGGCTTGTTATGAAAGAGTTTGACTTCAATGGTTTGGTTGCTTGAATTCGAATAACAGGTTGCTTAGGAGTATGAAAACTAACAACCTTACGAAAACAATCAATTTTAGCCTGATGAGTGGTTAACCAATCAATTCCTAAAATCACATCAAAAGCAAGTATCTTTAAAGAAATAAGGTCAACAGGTAATGTGATGGTGCCAACTTGGATCAAACAAGATTTATAAACAGTGGATGTAACGAAAGTTTCTCCTAACGGAGTTTTCACAGATAAATCAAAGTCTAATTTCTCCGGAGTCAAGTTTAAACGTTGAGCACAAGCAGGAGAAATAAATGAATGGGTAGAACCGGTATCTAATAAGGTATAGACTTCGCAAAAATTTATAATTAACTAACCCGTGCTAACTTCGTTCGGGTTCCTCGCATTCTGACCAGTCACGAAAAACGCTCTTCCAGGAACCGTTGACTTTGACTTTTCTGGGACAGCTTTTTGAGTCACCATCCCTGCTGAACTTGGTTTTTCTACAGAACACTCTCGAGCTATATGACCCTCCTTTCCACAGTTATAACATACCTTAGATTGGTGTGGGTAGTTTGGGCTGATATGTCCCTCTTTCCCACATTTGTAACATACGACCGGTGGTCGTTCTCCTCCCCTAGAAATAGTTGATGTTTGTGCTGACGTCTTCACGTTATCATTGTTGTACCTTCTTTTCTTGAAATCTCCTCCCGACTCGCTCCTTCTATTATCACGACCACGATTACCACCAGAGTGGTTACCACTTTTGTCTGAATGTTTTCCTCCCTGCTGGTTCTCATCGCTCCGATGACTGCTGCCACCAGTATGACCCTAGTTGTGGTCCCTCAGTTGAACTTACTCATTATCTCGCTCTAATAATTGAGCCCTGTTTACAACATCTGAATATAAAGAAAATTTATGAGAGATAAGATATTGCCGAATCTCGGGTTTTAAACCTCTCAGAAACATCCTTGTCATTCGTTCCTCATTCTCGACCAAATGAGGTGCAAACCTGGATAACTCTGCAAACTTCGCCTCGTACTGGGACACCGTCATGTTGTTTTGTTCCAGTCTGATAATGTGACGCCCCCAAAAATAGGTATACATCACCCATCTTGGGTCGTCAGATACATAGTACAAAATACAAATACAACTTACTAATACAACTGTCGTGTACAATACGACAAAACATAAACTGTGAGTTTGAATACAAATATTATCTTCTAGAGAGTATTCATACTCAAAAAAAGTCCTCATTACATTTATTAACACACCATTACATAGAATAGTGAGGACTACTAACTAATACTATCATTCGGACCATCACTCCGTTCCCCGACTTGCCCCAGCTACGTTCTCATTTCCTGAAGAGAACAGTGAAAGAAATGGTGAGCTCAACTAGCCCAGTAAGAAATATTATGACTAAGATAATGCAGAATAAATTATCATTAGCCTTCAACAATGTTAAACTGATAAAATATAATAGACATCAAGTTTAACTGTAGCGGAACAAGCAATCCATTAAGAGAGTCAAGTAGAAAATAAACTCTACTATCTTTTATGATTTAAAAGATTTTCCAACACTGTGATAGCTGGGACTCAGCTTAATAAAATAATCCACATCATCGAATCACCCCTGCACTACGGCCAAGGATATTCGTATATTCATTAATGGTCATGATCATGCCAACAACTGTCCATCAATGCACTACGGGCCAATGAGAACTTTTACCACATCATTTGTAACATTACGGTCATGATTACACCGAATAATCCCTGGTCATAACCATACCAAGTCCATCTATGCACTACAGGCCACAGATGACTTTCAACAGAATATAAACATGAGGATGATGACAATGATATAAGAATTCAATAAAACAAGTTCAAGAATTAATTTATCCAAGAATTAACAGCGTCCAAATTGTCAACATGATACTACTTTGTGGAATAAAATTCAAGAATGATCAGGAGAATATTTTCATGAATAGATACTAGATGAAGCGCAAATGTCAAGGATATTCCACAAATTTCATGGAGTATAGAAGTCAAAACTTAACCAACTGAGTATAATAAATAATGGAATAACAAAGAAATCACCATGCATGCGATAGACCGCACAGACATGTTATTCCAACAGAATAATAAATAATGGAACCAGGTCCGGCGTAAACGCACAGACAGGATATTCCGACAGAATAATAAATAATGGAACCAGGTCCGGCGTAAACGCACAGACAGGATATTCCGACAGAATAATAAATAATGGAACCAGGTCCGGTGTAAAACACACAGACAGAATATTCCGACAGAATAATAAATAATGGAACCAGGTCCGGTGTAAAATACACAGACAGGATGTTCCAACAGAATAATAACAAGACGGAACCAGGTCCGGTGTAAAACACACAGACAGGATGTTCCAACAGAATAATAATAAAAACGGAACCAGGTCCGGTGTAAAACACACAGACAGGATGTTCCAACAGAATAATAGAAGAATGTCACCAAGTATAGGGTAGACCACGTATACAGGTTATTCCAACAGAATAATAAGAAATGGAATAACAACAGTTCTCTTCATGAATAAGAAAGAATAACACCCCTTACCGTTTTAAAGACGAGCTGAAATAAGGAAGTAGTTAAGTAGCAGAATACCCTTCTTCTCTCTCTCAATAGTTTCTCTCTATAGTTTCTCTCTCTAGAGTTCAGTGAATTCGTAAGAAATAATGAAGGAATGACCTGCTATTTATAGAAAAATAGAATGCATAGTAACTAATCCATGAACGGTCCAGATTGATTACTTTAATCTGACGGTCCATATTTAAAGAAAAATCTTTTAAATAAAATATAATATATTCTATTTATAGAATAACTTTAATAAAGTATTCTGTTTTATATAAAAAGATGTTTCTGTTTTATTACGTTAATAATACGAATAAAACAAAACGTCATTATCGCTAAATAATTCATATTATTAACTGACAATAATTGAATCAAACTGAGTGACTTCTCACATAAGCATTAATAATTAATACCGTGTGCTACTATGCAACTACACGTATTACTGTACTTTTACTACCGAGTAGTTCAACAGTAACAATGGTAAAATTTCTGCCGTTATTTTTAATAAAATATTTTTGTCGTTTTCTCAATCCGACAATAATTCTGTTGTGAGGTCCACCAATGATTGTGTCGTTGTACGAGTATTTCCTGTTAAAACGAATATTCCCCGACCAATCGAATATTATATAACAACTTGCGTACTTTGCAAAATTTATAAATATTACCCACAACTATAACATTATATCAAATTAACTCCATAATATTCAAAAATGACATTTATAGAAAATTCATCTTTATTTATAAAAGTTGGGGTCTTACAGATAAACTTCACCTCCTTCATATGATGAATACTTTCAGAAAAGTACTTGTCATTGAACAGTTTCTGAAACGTTTCCCAGGACATGTTGAGTGCGTCAGGCTGGGTACGCTTCACAGACTCCCACCAGTAGTCTGCCTCACCGCGAAACATAAAGGTGGCGAATGGAACCTTCTGTTCCTCCGTGCATCCCAAGACATCGAATATCTTGGTAATTTGCTTGACCCACGTTTCCGCCATGATCGGATCTGGCTTTCCTTTAAATTCTGGTGGTCCCAATTCTTTGAACTGCTTAGCTATAACAAACCGCGCGTTGTTATCATTTCCACCCGTATTATGCACACGAGTCTCCCTCGTCTGATTTTGCATGAACTGCAAAAAGCTCCTAAACATTCCATCATTCATCGTTTGCTCGGTAACATTGTTTACAGGAGGAATATTGCCTTCCTGTTGCACGTTACCTTGGGTAGTGATCAAAGGTGTCTCCACGGTCTGATTTACTCTATTATTAACGTTCTCAGCTACCATTCTTAAATACTGCCATAAAACAAGGGTTAATAGTCATGTCATATATTATCCCTATACTCTGACCGACCAAATAAACACCAAATAAACTTAGTCAGGTCATACTAGCGAAGGAATTTCCCGTCTCTCCCCTCCTAGTTCTTGCCTCACATCTCAGCCAGGGATCATATCCCTAAGCTCTGATACCAACTGTGACGCCCCCAAAATAGGTATACAACACCCATTCTGAGTCGTCAAATACATGGTACAGAAAGCAAACTACAACTTCAATAATACAATTGTCGTGCAAAATACGACAACACATACTGTGAGTTTAAATACAAATATTGTCTTCTAGACAATATCCACACTCAAATAAGTCCTCATTACAATTATTCAAACACTATTTTACAGAAATAGTGAGGACTGCTAAAACATCTTTCTAGAACCATCACTCCATACCCCGACTAGATCCTGTTATGTTCTCACCTCCTGAGAAGAAAAATGGAACAAAAAGGAAAAGGGTGAGCTCAACTAGCCCAGTAAAGAATATTATGACTAAGATAATATACAACAAATTATCGTTAGTCTTCAATAGGGAAAAATCTGATAGAATATAATCGACAACAAGTTATAGATCAACAACTGCAGCGGAAACAGCAAACCATTAGAAGAGTCAAGTAGAGAAAGAATTCTACTATCTTCTAAGATTTAAAAGTCCATCATCAATATTTTATCCCTGTAACATCAATTAATAATCATCTTTATCCAAATATTCATCTTTGCACTACAGGCCAAAGATATTCATTTGTATCACCTGTCAGTCATGTTCATCTCAACACCTGTTCATCATTGCACTTCAGGCCAAAGATATTCATCAAGTAATCATACATCTTTGCACTACAGGCCAAAGATATTCAGTAATATCATCATTTAGGACTGAGAATGATGAAAAATATCTTAAAGAGAACGAATCCAGTAAGACAGAAGGACAAATAGTAGGAATTCGTATAACAGTTTATCCAAGATCAATAATACTTCATAATAATCAATTGTGAAGCAGAATTCAAAAATAAAGATCAAAACATGGATACAATCAAAGATAGTAACCATAATAGACATCTTGGACAAAAAGAGAAAATTTTATTTTTCGATAAATAGTGTCGTATTCGTGAATAGTACCGTATACGTGAATAGTGTCGTATACGTGAATAGTAACCCCGATACAAAAAGTTCCAAATTTGATAAAAATTCATATCAATATTTCAGCATAATGATATTGAAAAAAATAATATCATTTAAGAAGAAAATAATATCCCTTATCTCAAAATATCAGTACTTCTGGTCGGAATACAGGTATAAGGCTGAAAGAAACTTGCTCTGATTAATAGAAACTCTCAAAATATCTAAATACTCACAAAATACACTCAATAATCTAGGGAGAGAAAGAGAGAAAACTTGTTTCTGGTGTGATTTTCAATTCTAACTTAGCCCTCTATTTATAGGAAAATTTTAGTAGGCTTGACCTGCAACCTGATGACTTTACCTACTACTATTCTCACCCACCACATTTGAAATATAATTCAGCACATTTCTTTACCAACCACAAGTGGGGCCCACCAATTCTAGAATTTTCCATCAAAATGATAAACTCCGAAAATTCAACAATTTCTGAACCAGTCATCTTGTAAAATTCATAATAAATCATACGTTCATTTTTAACGGTTCAAAATTTGTGGGCATATACTCAACTTATATATGTATAACATATCTAAAAATTACCACGATCCAACGGTCGGATTAAAAATTATAACCCCCGCAAAATATCTTAAAAACCCTGATTTTTAATACCTCCATTCCGACAAAAATACGGATAAAAACCTCAACATTAACTCCTTCATTTTTAACCACAAAAATATATCCCTCATTTATATCCACATAAAATAAATATTTCCTTATCATATGAATCAATAATTAATTATTCATAAATAATATTACAGAATCACATTTATGACAACCAGACCGTTCTCAGGAAAGAGGAGGCTTTCTAATAAGGATTTCTCCTTACTGGCGCGAAATTAGATGACCAAACCTCTCCTTAGACAGAACTTTCTAGACATTGCCAATAATGTTATCTTATAATATTATTCAAATAATATGAATTATTGATCTGATAATAGAAAATACTGTGCAGCAACAATTATTGAAACAACAATAATATAAAATATCAACGCAACAATTATTGCATCAATAAAATAAAATATTGAACAGTAACTACTGTAATAATTATTGAGTAGTGCCTTCTTACGTAAGAATCAATAATTGGTGCAATGCCGTGTGCTATTGTATTTTAACCACCGGGTATTCCAACAGTATTAACGGTAACAACTACGCCGTTATTTATAAACAAATTATACTTGTCGTTTTCTTCATCCAATCGCTTTCTATTATGGGGCCCACACAAGGCTGCGCCGTCGTACGAATATTCCCCGACAGCAAGAATATTCCACGACCAAACGAATATTCCCCGACAAAATGAATATTTTATAACCACTTGCTTATTTTGTAAAATTTGCACATTTCACTCATAACCAAAGTATTATATCAAATTAACCCCTTATTATTCACAATAATATTTAGAGAAAATTTAATTTTATTCATTAATAAGTTGGGGTCTTACAACTCAAGGAATATGAAAGGAATTATCCTACTCATGATCTAGAGTTGGCAGCTGTTGTCTTTGCACTTAAAATTTGGAGGCATTACTTGTATGGGGAGAAGGTGGAGATCTTTACGGATCATAAAAGCCTCAAATATTTCTTCACTCAAAAGGAACTCAACATGCGACAACGACATTGGCTTGAACTGTTAAAAGATTATGATCATACCATTCAATAGCATCTTGGAAAAGCGAACGTGGTAGCTAACGCATTGAGTAGAAGATCATATGCAAGTACGAGTGCGATATTGTCAACACAAAGGCCCATTTTGTGTGACTTGCAAAGGATGGAGATAGAGTTAAAGACTCCAAGGACCAATGTGATGATGACGAATATACGAGTAGAACTAACTTTAATCGATAAAGTTAGAGCTGCTCAAGCTACAGACCTGGAGCTGATGCGTATGAGGAAGAAAGTACAAGAAGGTGCTATGCCGGAAGCAAGAATCGATGAAGAAGGAATACTTCGAGTCAACTCCAGACTTTGTGTTCCTAATAACCCTGATTTAAAGTATGAAATCATGATGGAGGCGCACAACACACCGTTTGCAATCCATCCTGGAAGTACCAAAATGTATCATGATCTTCGTCATACATTTTGGTGGAGCAATATGAATAGAGAGATAGCGTTGTTTATCTCAAGGTGTTTAACTTGTCAACGAGTCAAAGCGGAGTATCAAGTACCAAAAAGTCCATTGCAACCACTTGAAATTCCAGAATGGAAGTGGGAGCACATTACCATGGATTTCGTTACCGGTCTTCCTAAGGTTTCTCAAGGTATAGATGCGATTTGGGTCATTGTTGATAGATTGACCAAGTCTGCACATTTCTTACCGATACGAGAAACTTATACACTTAAACGTCTTGCTCGTATGTACATAAACGAGATTGTAAGACTGCATGGTATGCCAGTATCCATAGTTTCTGATCGAGACCCAAGATTCATTTCACGATTTTGGGTTAGTTTACAAAAAGCTATGGGCACAGATTTACAATTTAGTTCGGCATATCCTCCTCAGACGGACAGACAATCAGAGAGGACTATTCAAACTCTAGAAAATTTATTAAGACTCTGTGTCTTTGACTTCAAGGGAAGTTGGGACAAGTTCTTACCATTGGTGGAGTTTTCCTACAACAACAGTTATCAAGCAAGTATTGGCATGGCTCCATTCGAAATATTGTATGGAAGAAAATGTCGTTCTCCAGTATGCTGGGATGAGGTGGGTGAAGCAACGTTGTTGGGACCGGAGTTGGTACGTATGACTACAGAAAAGATTCAAACGATCCGACAACGTATAAAAACTTCACAAGATCGACAAAAGAGTTATGTTGATCTTCATCGAAAGGACGTGGAAATTGATATAGGAGATCATGTGTTCTTACGTGTTACTCCATGGAAAGGAGTTACGAGATTTAGAAAAAGAGAAAAGCTTAATCCTCGATTCATCGGTCCATTTTTAATCCTCGATCAAGTAGGAACTGTGGCTTATAGACTCGCTTTACCGCCAAGTATGTCTCGTGTTCATAACGTTTTTCACATATCCATGTTACGCAGATATGTGGAAGACCCGAACCACATTATTGAGTTAGAACCGGACGAAATAGCGGAGGATTTGACGTATGAAGAAGTTCCTGTTCAAATCTTGGATAAGAAGGAACATATTCTACGCTCCAAGGTTATACCTCAAGTCAAAGTTTTGTGGAGAAACCACGATGTTGAGGAAATGACTTGGGAGTTAGAATCTGAAATGAAATCAAGGTATCCTTACCTCTTCGACATACCAGGTACGTACCCTAATTTCGAGGGTGAAATTTCATAAGAAGGGGAGGTTGTAAGACCCTAACTTTTATAAATAAAGATGAATTTTCTATAAATATCATTTTTGAATATTATGGAGTTAATTTGATATAATGTTATAGTTGTGGGTAATATTTATAAATTTTGCAAAGTACGCAAGTTGTTATATAATATTCGATTGGTCGGGGAATATTCGTTTTAACAGGGAATATTCGTACAACGGCACAATCATTGGTAGACCCCACAACAGAATTATTGTCGGATTGAGAAAACGACAAAAGTATTTTATTAAAAATAATGGCGAAAGTTTTACCATTGATACTGTTGAACTACTCGGTAGTAAAAGTACAGTAATACGTGTGGTTGCATAGTAGCACGCGGTATTGATTATTAATGCTTATATGAGAAGTCACTCAGTTTGATTTAATTATTGTCAGTTAATAATATGAATTATTTAGCGATAATGACGTTTTATTTTATTCGTATTATTAACGTAATAAAATAGAAACATCTTTTTATATAAAACAGAATACTTTATTAAAGTTATTCTATAAATAGAATATATTATATTTTATTTAAAAGATTTTTCTTTAAATATGGACCGTCAGATTAAAGTAATCAATCTGGACCGTTCATGGATTAGTTACTATGCATTCTATTTTTCTATAAATAGCAGTTCATTCCTTCATTATTTCTTACGAATTCACTGAACTCTAGAGAGAGAAACTATAGAGAGAGAGAAGAAGAGTATTCTACTACTTAACTACTTCTTTATTTCAGCTCTTCTTTAAAACGGTAAGGGGTGTTATTCTTTCCTATTCATGAAGAGAACTGTTGTTATTCTATTTCTTATTATTCTGTTGGAATAACCTGTATACGCGGTCTACCCTATACTTGGTGACATTCTTCTATTATTCTGCTGGAACATCCTGTCTGTGTGTTTTACACCGAACCTGGTTCTGTCTTTGTTATTATTCTGTTGGAACATCCTGTCTGTGTGTTTTACACCGGACCTGATTCCGTCTTTATTATTACTATGTTAGAACATCCTGTCTGTGTGTTTTACACCGGACCTGGTTCTGTCTTTATTATTATTCTGTTGGAATATCCTGTCTGTGCGTTTTACGCCGGACCTGGTTCCATTATTTATTATTCTATTGGAATAACCTGTCTGTGCGGTCTATCGCATGCATGGTGATTTCTTTTGTTATTTCATTCTTTATTATACTCAGTTGGTTAAGTTTTGACTTCTATACTCCATGAAATTTGTGGAATATCCTTGATAATTGCGGTTCATTCAGTATCTTTTCATGAAAATATTCTTTTAAGTATTCTTAAATTTTACTCCACAAAGCAGTATCATGTTTACAATTTGGACGTTGTTAATTCTTGGATAAATTAATTCTTGAATTTGATTTATTGAATTCTTATATCATTGTCATCATCCTCATGTTTATAAAATGTTGAAAGTCATCTGTGGCCTATAGTGCATAGATGGACTTGGTATGATTATGACCAGTGATTATTCGGTATAATCATGACCGTAATGTTACAAATGATGTGGTAAAAGTCCTCATTAGCCCGTAGTGCGTTGATGGGCAGTTGTTGGCATGATCATAACCATTAATGAATACACGAATATCCTTGGCCGTAGTGCAGGGGTGATTCGATGATGTTGATTATTTTATTAAGCTGAGTCTCAGCGATCACAGTGTTGAAAAATCTTTTAAATCATAAAATATAGTAGAGTTTATTTTCTACTTGACTCTTTTAATGGATTGCTTGTTCCGCTGCAGTTAAACTTGATGTCTATTATATTTTATCAGTTTAACATTGTTGAAGGCTAATGATAATTTATTCTGCATTATCTTAGTCATAATATTTCTTACTGGGCTAGTTGAGCTCACCCTTTCTTTCACTGTTCTCTTCAGGAAATGAAAACGTAGCTGGGGCAAGTCGGGGAACGGAGTGATTGTCCGAATGATAGTATTAGTTAGTAGTCCTCACTATTCTATGTAATAGTGTGTTAATAAATGTAATGAGAACTCTTTTTGAGTATGAATACTTTCTAGAAGATAATATTTGTATTCAAACTCACAGTTTATGTTTTGTCGTATTGTACACGACAGTTGTATTAGTAAGTTGTATTTGTATTCTGTACTATGTATCTGACGACCCAAGATGGGTGATGTATACCTAATTTTGGGGGCGTCACACATGATGTTCCAACAGAATAATAAAGAACGGAACCAGGTCATGCGTAAACCGCACAGACATGATGTTCCAACAGAATAATAAAGAACGGAATAACTGAATAATTTCACCATGTATGCGGTACTTCGCATAGACAGGCTATTCCAACATAATAATAAAAAAAATAGAATAACAGAAGTTCTTTTCATGAAGACGAAAGAAATAATAAATAATACCCTTACCTTAAGAAACTGGATATAAGAGTTGGGAAGTAGCATAATACTTTTCTTCTTTCTCTCTATAATTTCTCTATCTAGAGTTTCAGTGAATTCATAAGAAATAATGAAGGAATGAGCTTCTATTTATAGGAGAATTGAAGGGCATTGTGTAAGAAAATCACGGATGCAATAATTCCTTCATTCACGGATGCTTGACTGATGCATTATTTCATTCACGGAAGCTAACCAACTTGCAGGCAATTGAAATCAACCAATTTCAAATAACAAAAAAACAAAAAAACAAAAATAATATATATATATATATATATATATATATATATATATATATATATATATATATATAATACTAATTACCTTTTTAGAAAGCAAAATCCCTTCCCCCCCCCCATTTTCACCCGAGAACAAATAAATTCACCCCCAAAAGTCATTATTCTTCCAACATGTGGGCCCCTCATGTGGGCCCCCGCCATTATAATATAAAATAATTTTCTACCGATTATTTTAAAAAATGGATAAGTGGGAATTCAAATAATAAGCAAAATTTACAACAATTACTATAACAATAATTGAACAAAATTGAGTTACTTCTCACGTAAGCATCAATAATCAATATCGTGTGCTACTGTACAACTACACGTATTACTGTACTTTTAACATCGGGTGTTTCAATAGTTAACGATAAAAACTTCTGCTGTAAGACCCCAACTTATTATTGAATAAAATCAAATTTTCTCTAAATATTATTGTGAATAATAAGGGGCTAATTTGATATAATACTTTGGTTATGGGTGAAATGTGTAAATTTTGCAAAATAAGCAAGTGGTTATAAAATATTCATTTTGTCGGGGAATATTCGTTTGGTCGTGGAATATTCTTGTTGTCGGGGAATATTCGTACGACGGCGCAGCCTTGTGTGGGCCCCATAACGGAAAGCGATTGGATGAAGAAAACGACAAGTATAAATAACGGCGTAGTTGTTACCATTAATACTGTTAGAATACCCGGTGGTTAAAATACAGTAGCACGCGGTATTGCACCAATTATTGATTCTTACGTAAGAAGGCACTACTCAATAATTGTTACAGTAGTTATTGTTCAATATTTTATTTTATTGATTCAATAATTGTTGCATTGATATTTTATATTATTGTTGTTTCAATAATTGTTGCTGCACAGTATTTTCCATTATCAGATCAATAATTCATATTATTTGAATAATATTATTAGATAATATTATTGACAATGTCTAGAAAGTTCTGTCTAAGGAGAGGTTTGGTCATCTAATTACGCGCCAGTAAAGAGAAATCCTTATTGGAAAGCCCCCTCTTTCCTGGGAACGGTCTGGTTGTCATAAATGTGATTCTGTAATATTATTTGTGAATAATTAATTATTGATTCATATGATAAGGAAATATTTAATTTTATGTGGATATAAATGAGGGATATATTTTTGTGGTTAAAAATGAAGGAGTTAATGTTGAGGTGTTTTATCAGTATTTTTATCGGAATGGAGGTATTAAAAATCAAATCAGGGTTTTTGAGAAATATTGCGGGTGTTATAATTTTTAATCCGACCGTTGGATCGTGGTAATTTTTGGATATGTTATACATATATAAGTTGAGTATATGTCCACAAATTTTGAACCGTTAAAAATGAACGTATGATTTATTATGAATTTTGCGAGATGACTGGTTCAAAAATTGTTGAATTTTCGGAGTTTATCATTTTGATGGAAAATTCTAGAATTAGTGGGCCCCACTTGTGGTTGGTGAAGAAATGTGCTGAATTATATTTCAAATGTGGTGGGTGGGAATAGTAGCAAGTAAAGCCATCAGGTTGCAGGTCAAACCTACTAAAATTTTCCTATAAATAGAGGGCTAAGTTAGAATTGAAAATCACACCAGAAACAAGTTTTCTCTCTTTCTCTCTCTAGATTATTGAGTGTATTTTGTGAGTATTTAGATACTTTGAGAGTTTCTATTCATCAGAGCAAGTTTCTTTCAGCCTTATACCGGTATTCCGACCAGAAGTACTGATATCTTGAGGTAAGGGATATTATTTTCTTCTTAAATGATATTATTTTCTTCAATATCATTATGCTGAAATATTGATATGAGTTTTTATCAAATTTGGAACTTTTTGTGTCGGGGTTACTATTCACGTATACGGCACTATTCACGTATACGGCACTATTCACGAATACGGCACTTTTCACCGAAAAATAAAATTTTTCCTTTTTGTTCAAGATGTCTATTATGGTTACTATCTTTGATTGTATCCATGTTTTGCTCTTTATTTTTGAATTCTGCTTCACAATTGATTATTATGAAGTATTATTGATCTTGGATAAACTGTTATACGAATCCCTACTATTTGTCCTTCTGTCTCATTGGATTCGTTCTCTTTAAGATATTTTTCATCATCCTCAGTCCTAAATGATGATATTAATGAATATCTTTGGCCTGTAGTGCAAAGATGTATGATTACTTGATGAATATCTTTGGCCTGTAGTGCAAAGATGAACAGGTGTTGAGATGAACATGACTGACAGGTGATACAAATGAATATCTTTGGCCTGTAGTGCAAAGATGAATATTTGGATACAGATGATTATTAATTGATATTACAGGGATAAAATATTGATGATGGACTTTTAAATCTTAGAAGATAGTAGAATTCTTTCTCTACTTGACTCTTCTAATGGTTTGCTATTTCCGCTGCAGTTGTTGATCTAAAACTTGTTGTCGATTATATTCTATCAGATTTTTCCCTGTTGAAGACTAACGATAATTTGTTTGTATATTATCTTAGTCATAATATTCTTTACTGGGCTAGTTGAGCTCACCCTTTTCCTTTTTGTTCCATTTTTCTTCTCAGGAGGTGAGAACATAGCAGGATCTAGTCGGGGTATGGAGTGATGGTTCTAGAAAGATATTTTAGCAGTCCTCACTATTTCTGTAAAATAGTGTTTGAATAATTGTAATGAGGATTTATTTGAGTGTGGATATTGTCTAGAAGACAATATTTGTATTTAAACTCACAGTATGTGTTGTCGTATTTTGCACGATAATTGTATTATTGAAGTTGTAGTTTGTTTTCTGTACCATGTATTTGGCGACTCAAAATGGGTGTTGTATACCTATTTTGGGGGCGTCACATCTGCCGTTATTTTTATAAAGTATTTTTGTCGTTTTCTCAATTCGACAATAATTTCGTTGTGGGGTCCACCAATGATTGTGCCGTTGTACAATTATTCCTTGTTAAAATGAATATTCCCTGACCAATCGAATATTATATAACAACTTGCGTACTTTACAAAATTTATAAATATTACCCATAACTATAACATTGTATCAAATTTACTCCATAATATTCAAAAATGATATTTATAGAAAATTCATCTTTATTAAAAAGTTGGGGTCTTACACTATCTGCCTGAACAGACACCCTAAAATTAAGTCATTTTTGACTGAACGGACGCGCTCTTTTTTGTTAAGCCTTAAACTACGTCGTTTTTGTTATGATAAGCCTAAAACTACGTCATTTATGATTCGAACAGACGCGTCTTTTCTGTTTAAAGCCAAAACTACATCGTTTTTTGCTTAATCATGCAATTCTAATGGGTTGTGACATTTCTGATGGGTTATTTACTCTCCTATAAATAGATAGGAGGGGCCAACTATTTTATTCATTCAATTCATAAGCATTCAAGCATTCTAGTCATGTAGACTTCATTATTCATAGTTTATTTGAGAGAAATTTTCAGAGCATTTTTTCTTTGGTTCGTAGAATATACTAATTGGAGTGATACTTTAGTATATGTTGTCATTGTATCTTGGGAGACAAATACTATCAACTTTGAGTACTATACGGAGGACATAATTATCTTAAGTACATAGTACCAAGTACTAGCCTTGACAAATTTATTTATGCAGTTTTGAGATAAGTTAAATATATATATAGTTTCCATTTTCAGTTTTACTAACACATACTACAAGAATTTTCATCTATTTCATTCTTGAGACTCAACTTCCTTAACTTCAAAGGGGTTGCTTCTTCACCCCATCATTTCCGTGATGAGCATCTGGTTGTCAAAGTTTGAAAAAAAGAATATAGAATATTCAGTTAACCAGTGCAATCGGTTTGATCCGGTTTATACCTACATACACAATGACTTCACGAATCGACTAATTTGAACCGATTCGATTACCCAAAAAAAAGAAGAAAATATCGAATTGAATGGGCACCCTTAATTTTGCCACCAAATGCTATTACCATGAATTACACATGCCTGCCCGTTAGTAGACCTGGCAAAATCGGCCCAAGCCCGCGGCACGGCTCGGTCCGCCCGCCAAAACGCGGGCTTTGGGTTTCATTTTTTCAGTCCACGAAAACCTGAGACGTTTTGGTCCGGCCCGACCCGACTATAGCCCGACCCGTTTGCCAAGTCTACCCGTTAGTAAGGTTGTAAAATGAGCAAACAGTTCAGATTTGATTCGTACTCACTCAACAAAAAGTTCGATTCGAGCTCGACTCGAAATATAAATGAGTCAAATATGAGTACATTTTAAAATTCGATAAATTACTTGAACCTTCTCAGATTATAATTTTCTATTGATACTAGGATCATATTCGTTAGAAAAATCTAAATTGCTCGGGCTCAATTCAAAATCATGCTCAGCTCGATAGCTAAATGAGTCTGAATCAAACCTTATTTTATACTGAATAAATTTTATAAACTAAATCTGAACAACTGAATACTCCGATGACTCAGTTTGTTTACACCTTACCCGTTAGCACTATGTAACCGGTTTACTCGGCCACCGGTACGGTTAACTCGGAAGAATAGGTAGATTTGACAAAAACAAAAAAAAAACCTTCACGAATTGTTCTAGACTTCTAGTCATTCATTTGTTTTGTTCACCCATCACAACACCACCACCGCCAACACCAAACAATCCCCAAACGTGAGAGGAGAGAGAGAGAAAGAAAGAAAGAGAAGAAGCCATGGGAATTCTGGAAGGATTGTACAGAGTGATTATGCGCCGGAACGCCGTTTACGTCACTTTCGTAATCGCCGGTGCTTTAGCCGGTGAACGGGTTTGTAGTCTTCCGATCGCTCTGTATCCTTACTTCAGTTTCACAAACATACATTTATACTTTTTTGCCTATCATTTTTATAGAATTGTGTTTAAATTTGTTTAATCTAATCTGGATCTGAAGTTTGTGATGATTATATATATATATATATATATATATATATATATATATATATATATATATATTATGAAACAGGCTTTAAATGATTTAATCCATCCATCCCATTTCCGTTTATTTATTTTCTTTTTTATTAAAAAAACACAGTGAAAAAATGTCAAATTTTCATTTAACCTCAGTTAAATTAGCAATTTTGATAGTAAATGAAAGAGTCCTTCTATAGTTGTATATATGACATAAATTTATGTTGACAGTAAAAGGGCACGACTTATTTTAAATGACTTATAAGTTAAAATATAAGTTGACTTGTAAGTTCTGTTAAGTTGTGTTTTATAAATAAAAGTGTTCTATATTAATTTGACTTATAAGTCAAAAATTAAGGGGGTGTATTCAATTAAGATTTTTAAAGTTTTTTTTAAGTGACAAATTTTTGTAGAATTTGTGAATTTTAATGACTTTTAAAGACTTTTTTAAAATAACTTTTATAAACTCCATGAGATAAGTAATATACTTTTATAAACTTTTTATCAAGACTTTTGTATACTTCTAATATATAAAATTGAAAGATTATTAGATTTAAGATTAAAATTTTGCTACAAAATTAAATTATTTATTATATTTTTTAGTGCATATATTATAAATAATAATTCACTGCTTATGATAACAACTTTCAGAAAACATATTATACAAAAATTTCAAGTTCTGACAATATTATTTTATCTAAGCATTAGAATACATATATATTATAATATATTTATTACATGGCTTCTGATCATTCAATTATTAGCTCCATGATTTTATTTTTTTTCCTTTGCAGAAAACAAAATCTACACTCTTTTGAATATATATATAAAAGACAAAATGTTCATATTGATTGCTTTACTACTATCCACAGTAACATATTATTGTTTTACTATATATATATATATATATATATATATATATATATATATATATATATATATTCCCTCTTTTTACCAAATCATGCAGTATAATTAATAATTATATACGCATACATAATCTTCACAATTGATCTGAGAGTTTCATGATTTTATATCACCTTTATTAAACAAATTTTTTTGGTCTTTGTATTGGAAGCTTTCGAACTGTCGCTTTCTCCCTTACCAATATACTGTGCATTTTCCCTCTTTCCTCGATTACACGTACCGTTAGATAGATCAGGTCTTTAGTTATTTGTTTATTTATTAATATATCTTGTTAATTCTTTTAATTATAATATGATTTAATTTTATCCACATATAAATTAAATCCAATTAGTTTTAAGGCTCAAATTTTACCAAATTAATTTATCCTTCACATATTAATACTTATTAGCCCATATACAATAAATAACTAGTTTGATCCAATAAAAGACAAAGTCCAATTCAATTATTTAAAATATAAATTTAAATGTTATTTATTTATTTTATTTTATTTCTTTATTATTATTTTTTTTTGGGTACACCGCGAATTTTACCTTTGTGTTTAATATTTAGAAGTCTTTAGAGATATGTCAGACTTTATATATGGGTTGATAGTTATAATTCTTCTTCTAAAGTCTGTCAAACTCTACCATTTACTAGAAATTTAAAAAATCTATGACTTTTTGAATATCAAAATACTTTTCTAGACTTTGTAAAAATCTTAATTCAATACCACCTAATTTTTAAAGACATTAAAAAAGTTGTAATTGAATAGCAGTAAACTTTTATAAACTCTTTAAATGCCGAATACAACCAAACTTTTAAAATCTTTAAAAGTATTTAAAAATCTTAATTGAATACACCCCCCTAAGTTAAAGCAAGTTATGAAGGTGTTTGACTCATAATGATTTATAAGTTACAATAATGTAAAGATTATTAAAAAAGACATTAATAAAAAGAGGGGGCAAAATAGATATTGCATTTGGTCAAACTAACTTATTTTAAAATGACTTATATGTCATTTTAAAATAAGTCACAAATAGTTTTTTTTTTTTAACTTAAAAACCAACTTATAAGTTAAAAAATAAGTGGTTCCCAAATACTCAAACAATAACAAATGACTTATAAGTTGGTCAAGTCACTGTCGAACACCCCCCTAAATGGCCACCTATGTGTAGACCTGACAAACATGACCCAAGTCCGCGGGTCGGGTCGGGTCGGGTCGGGCTTTGGGCTGCAGAATTTTAGCCCAGTAAAACCTGAGCATTTTTGGCCTGGCCCGCCATCCGCCCAACCCGTTTTCGCCAAACCCAAAAAATAGCATAAAATAGGCACAAATTGGTCTCGACCCGGGGCCGGGCTTTGGGCCGCAGAATTTTAACCCTACAAAACCTGGCCTTTTTGGCCCTGCCCGCCACTCGCCCGGCCCGTTTGGGCTTGGCCCACCCGTTTGTCAGGTCTACCTATGTGTATACATGGGATATGATATGTAGGAATTAAGAATGACCCCACTCTAATTTATTGTAACTAACGTGTCGAGTTTTACGTTAGTCGCAATTCAATTTTGTGATAAATTTGTCGATATATAAATTATTTACCTAAATGAAATATAAGTTATTTTACAACTTCTCATTGTAAATAAATGGAACATCATGTCACATTTTGCTTTATTTTGGTAAGGTAATCTTGGGTTGGGAGTTGGGACTAACATATCACGAAAACAAGTCTTTCTGACCAAGTATTGTTTGTGATGAATTGTATAAACTTCTTATATTAATTAATAGTCGAAAGAATACTTTAATACCTGATGTCACTTTATTTGAATTTGTAAAAAATGCAGTGATTGTATTATTAGGGACTGCAAAATACTACTTGATTGTTTTGGGAGTTTAGTTTAAGTTCGTATGTCAATAGAGATTAGAGTCTACATTAATTGTATTCAATTTGTGTACGTGAGCTTGGTCGATGATGTAATAGAGTAAAATGCTATGTTGATTTGTTGGTTGCAGGCAGTGGATTATGGAGTTCACAAGATTTGGGAAAACAACAATATTGGGGTATTTTCCCATCATTCTCTACTTTAACTCTAATTGTTATGTGTGTGTGGGTTGCATTAATATTGATTGTCAATTCATTTATTGTTTGTTGTTTGATTAGATAGTGTTCTGATACTAAGAATGTGTCCGATGTGTATATAAATCATATGTGCTTGATACTCTTATGGTAGAGAATAAGGTATATACTTTGAGTGTAGTATTTCTTTTAGGCACAGATGCAGTGTTGCATTACATATATATTTCTATTTCATTTCGTTCCTTCCACTAAAAATTGAATAGGCTAAGCTCTGGAAGTTTATAGGTTCATACTGTTTACCTTAACTGTTTAATATTTTTCATTGTAGCAATTGGAAATTTCTGAAAAATTTGCATGCAACTGTTTCATTTGTGCTGCCAAATACTTGTGTGCTTCCTAGGAGATCGAAGTTATACTATATATATCTACTTTGAAAACTTCACATGTATAAGTAGGATGAGAATTTTATTCTTTGTTGTGTGATTGTCTAGAGAGAAGAAAAGAGAGAAAGGAAGAGAAAATACTTAGATCTTTAGGTTGCTATTTAGTTTCTTAGTGTCCAAGAACCATTTTAAATCCAAATGGTGCTCTTGGGAACTTTTGGGACTGTTTGTCATAGCTTCAGTCCTTGCAAGTTTGTTGAAAAATATGGTCTTTAACAGATATATGTCATGGAATAACTTTCAAGAGAAATGTTCTTTTGCAGAGTCTATTCAGTTCTGGGAAAATTATTGTCGAGGGAAAAAATATATTTTATGAGCAATGAATTCGCTCTTTTTATTTTTGCCAGTGATATGTTAATTATATTTGAATACAGATGTTTAAAAGTTATTTCTTCTGTTCACAACTATGATTGTCAAATTGACAACTTTCTTTATCCCGTCAATTATAATTTATTTAATTTGTATTATTTTGTTGAGCTTTTCAAATTGTTCTTTTAGTCAACGATGATTTTTCACATTCAATCATAATAATATATTTGAAGATAGTAGTATGTAGGAAGATTAAGGAAAGAGGATGGGTAGTTAACATAGTAGCATTCAGAACAAAGGAAAATGAGAGTAAAGGAATGTGATACTTATCAAAAAACTAAAAGGAAAAAAGAAAAGAAAAAAGAGCGATGGACTTGTTGAAAGGAGGAGCACTTACTGATTATAATACCTTTAAGTGTGTGAATCTTCAATTCATTGAAGGGCAGAAACATGATCCATAATTGAAGTAAGAATTTGGTATCAAATTAGGATTCAAAATTAACACTTAAAATAATGGCTAAACTTGGTAGAATTGGTTTCAAGAAGTCACTAGGGATCATTTTCACTGAATGGGTGTTGGAAATGCTCTATCCCACGAGAATCGGTTTCTTATTAGTCACTAGGGATCATTTTCTCTATATTGACTAGAGAAGATTGGTTGATTAATGCTTAACATTCTTTTAGGTATTTTTGGTTCATCTTGGTGAGTGGAATATAAAATATACCTTTATCAATAGGATAAGATGTTTGGATTGATATTTACTAGACATATTTAAGGTGTTAGATAGTTATAATTTAATGACTAGGAGTAGCTTTTATTATTTTGGCCATGATACTTCATTTTAATTTTGTTCATCTGCAGTTTTAATTTCTCACTATTACAAGTTAAAATTGCATATATTTTACAAACCATCTACAGGTCAGTATTGTATTGTAACTACGTAGGTGTAAGGGTGTTCATTGCTTTACACCGTTAGTTGCAGTGCACTGGTACTTGTATGCTTTTGAGCTGAAGTTTTCCTATTAAAGGGATAAATTACTTTTAATTTCTGCTGTAGCAGCAAGTACTTCTCTTCCAAATTTCAATTCTGAATTAGATTTGTTTCTAATTTAGTTTTCCAATTTTTATAATGCAGAAACGATACGAAGACATTACGGTTTTGGGACAGAGGCCAGTTGAATGAATGTTTTTCCTTTCCCCTGGGCTTACTTGCCTTCTCTTTTTGAGTCTTCCAGTAAGTATTATTTATTTGGATGTATTCGGCCGACTTCTCAGAAGGCTTGTATGTTGGATCTTTGGACCCTGAAACCATAGGTTTCCTTTATTTTCATGGGTGAAGGCTTTGCTTTCTGCTTAAATTTATCGACCCCCTAGGGTGCAATTCCTTGGGTATGATATCGAGTGCTCGTCTATTTTATTGATTTGAACGGTGGAATTTGTTTGTGTGCTGGTTATAAAAGTGTTGTAGTTTTATAAACTTAGAGGCTGTTTGTTTAGGACTGAATATATCTGAATGGTTGAATCGGTCAGTCATTAAGTGCGTTTATTTTGAAAAAAAATCGGTGTTTAATAAAAACTGAATAAATCTAAATCTGAATCTGAATGAGCTGAATCTGAATCTGAATGAGCTGAATTTAAATCTGAATGAAAAAAGTTGTTCGATAATTGACATGTCTGAAATATTTGAATGACAAAATTTTATTATTTTACCTCTAAAAAAATTCAAAATTATTGTAAATTTATTTAATATTACTTAATATAATAGTTAATATTTTTTTTAATTTTTGAATTTTTTTGAATTTTTTTACTTTATTCAGCTGCTCATTCAGTTCAAAAAATTTGACTTAGTCATTCAGCTCGTCTATCTTACCGATTCAGTTATTCACTGACCAATTCAGCCATTCAGATTCAGCTCCATTCAGAGAGTTAGTCGCGTATAATTAAATTACAAGAACGCGAACCTTAAGAAGTAAAGTTAAGTAAACCAATGCGTAAGTATACGACTAATTTTAAACAAACACTCCCAAAGTCAGATTTTTTTGGCTGAATAAAATTTTTTTTTTTTATAAAAAATTAAAAAAAAATATTAGTAATTATTATATTAAGTAATATTAAATAAATTTATAATAACTTTGAATTTTTTAAGAGAGGTAAAATAATAAAATTATGTCATTAAAATATTTCAGTCATGTTAATTATCAAATAATTTTTTTTATTTAGATTTAGATTCAATTAATTTTTATCAAATTTTCCCAAAGACTGTTCACCGCATTTGAGATTATAGCATGAACGTATGATTTTGAAATAACTTTCTCCGTCAGAGCCAGCCAGGCAGTCTGTTCGTGTTTGGGTTGAGTCTACTCGCAAAGTAGAATTGAACTCAAGTCCAACTCAACCCAACCCAGTTTTCTCTTTTTCATGTTCGCAATACAACCTCCATTCTACGGAAAAAAGTTTGTTTCACAAATAGAATTTTCTTTTTGTTGATAATAATAATAATAATATAGATTTACATAATGTCCAAAGTTTAACATCAAATTTTTTTTCTTTATGTAAACTAACACTCCCTATATTTAAAGAAAAATATATTTTTAAATTTATAAATTTTGCAAATAAGATTTTTTTTATGGAACAGGAGGGACTAATATATACGAGTATTTACATTGTATAACTTTTTAATATATAATGTAACTAATTATATATACTAGTTAACTGTATATACATTACATGTGTGATTTAATGAAAAAAGATAAGAGCATGAGAGTAAAAGATATGAGAGAGAAAATGATATATATTGTGAATATTTACGTCGATTTTTTGATTATCAGTTTCTTAAATAAGTATTAGTGGAAATTTTTTTTTGAAAGATCTGTAATAAGTGGAACCCTCCTATAATTCATACCAATGCAATTGCAATGATTGATAAATTTCGTAAATTGTTAACACTATAAAGCAATTACTTTTTCTTTTCATAACATAAATATACACATGTATATATATAAAGGGGTGTTATTTAAGAGAAAATGTTATTTAAGAGAAGTGTTTTATATAAATATATATAATATAATATAATATTTCAAAGTTTATCTAAATAAGTAAATGTGTAAACTTTGTATAAATCCAATCCAACACTTTTTTTATTAAACCAGAAAAACATACTCATTTTTACGGGCCTAATTTTTTAGCTAAGCCTTATAACATTGGGCTACGTTCAATGGGCTCTTTTAAGAGCACCCAATTCATGGAGGTGAGCTACATGACATGAAGTTTCGCTAGGGTTTGGATATATAATATATATATATATATCTGTTTTGCTGCAGCCTCAAATCCTACTCCGGCGTTTTCTTTCGGGTATTCTCCTCTTTCTTCCCCGTTGAAACATCTCTAGGGTTCTGAATTTAGATCCTGATATTTTGATTGCGTTAAATCTTTAAATTATCAATTTACAGTATTTATAGCTATACTGGGTAATGAGAAATTGAAATGTTATATATATGTATATGTATTTCGTCTAATTAACTGATTTCGTTGTGGGTTGTTGACAGTTTTGAAGTCTGAAGGGTGTAGAAAGTTTCAATCATGAGGTATGTAAAGTATTGGAATTAAGTCTGCGCTTAAGGATTTATTTTTTCTCTAATTTCTGCAACTTGTGAATTAATTAATTATTAGTAATGTAATTTTTGTTATGTTTCTAATGTTAAAATTGATTTGGGAGTATAAAGCTGTTGTCTTTTGTGCATTTCAAGGTTTGTTGCTTTACTTTTGCTCTCATTTTATGTATTTAATACCTATATTTAGTTGAAGTAATTTTTCAGAACCCAAATGGTGAATTGGTGCTAGCAGTTCTTTGATTTATTTGTGGTTCTTAACTAGTAATCTGGTATTCTAAATTTTTTCCCTCTCTTTGTCTGGACTCTGGAGATAGAAATTGATCACGGCCTCTCTCACTTTCATTCTCATTTGCAATTCTCCTCAAACTCCTGATTTATAAATGTGTGATTGCATATATTGTAGTTTTTGTTACATTTTCACAAACTATGCTGCCTAAAATAACAGCATTTCACTTTATATTACTGGCATTTCTGTTTGTAATAGATTCAGTCATATAATGTTCTGAATCTTGGCATATTTATACAATTAATTGTTTGGATGGTGAAGCTTATAGATAGTTTGTCTTTGCTGATATTATCTGGAACAATTTCTGTACAGTAAACTTCAGAGTGATGCCCTTAGAGAAGCCATCACTCAGATTTCTAACGAGGCCAAGGAGAAAAAGCGTAATTTCACTGAGACCATTGAACTCCAGATTGGTCTTAAAAACTATGATCCTCAGAAGGATAAGCGTTTCAGTGGTTCTGTGAAGTTGCCTCACATCCCTCGTCCAAAGATGAAGGTTTGCATGCTTGGTGATGCTCAGCATGTGGAAGAGGTAACTCAGCACTTTCTTGTTATTGGCTTGAGGGATTTAAAGAAGATAGAAATATCATAGTAGTCATTCCTGGTAGTTTTATTTGCCTATTATATTTACATGTAATAGTTCTCACAAATTCGTCGTGCCAAATTTTCTACTAGTATATGGATCATATCCAACTATGAAATGAATTTTTAACATTTTAGAATGCACATGATTGTTTCAAAATGTGATTTTATTCAACAATTAGAGCAAGTTCAGTAACGTGGTAAGTCACCATAAACATTATGATGTGAATGCCTATAAATTTACAAGTAATGCACATGTTTTTGCTTATCTTTTAGTTTATAATTTTTGCCCTTTATCATAAGTAAGCATTTAAAAGATACCAAGTCTTTCTTTAGAGTGATTTATTTATGATAACAACTGTAGGCTGAGAAAATTGGTCTGGAATACATGGATGTGGAAGGCCTGAAGAAGCTTAACAAGAACAAGAAGTTAGTTAAGAAACTTGCTAAGAAATACCATGCTTTCCTTGCTTCTGAGGCCGTCATTAAGCAGATTCCCCGTCTTTTGGGTCCAGGGCTTAACAAAGCAGGTAGGTGCATTTTGATGAACGTAAAAGGTTATTATTGTTTTACATTGCTTGTTTCCGATTAATCTGTTCTTTGGTTATTTATTTAGAAAATGAGATGCCTCTGATGACTTTATTAAGAACAGATGCAAATTTTGGTTTCTTTATTATGGTGTTTGATATGTATCACATCTATTATTTGTACCTTGTTCAGTTTAAGAGGAATTTTATTATAGTTTTATACATGTTGCCTTCACGGACCGTTGATTGAATTAAAAATAGTATCTTGTTTTGTTCGCTGTGCTAAACTATTTTTTCATGTTCATTTTTTGGAGCGTCATGTATACCATTATTATCCCTTCCTATGTATGCATAATACTTTAAAATCATTCCTTTTATAATGTTAAGATGCTTGTGGTTTTCTTTGACGTGTCATAAATTGAATACATAATGCGCATTTTATGAATAACCAAAACTTTAAATTAGTTATATATTTTTGTCGAAATTGTGAGAACCTATTATATTAAAATATGTTTGGTGTTTAGAACTGCTATGGATCCTCAAGTATATATTTTTAGTGGTCCTCTTTCATCTGTCCATGTAGGTAAGTTCCCTACACTAGTTACCCACCAGGAGTCCCTCGAGTCTAAAGTTAATGAGACAAAGGCAACAGTAAAGTTCCAACTGAAGAAGGTGCTCTGCATGGGAGTTGCTGTTGGGAACCTCAGTATGGAGGAGAAGCAAATCTTCCAAAATGTGCAGATGAGTGTGAATTTCCTGGTTTCATTATTGAAGAAGAATTGGCAAAATGTAAGTTCTTTCACCTCAATCTGTTGTCAATCAAGACATTAATTGTAGGACTACCATAAAAACATGAATTATTTATGCTTAATGATGCATGTTTGTGCTCTGCACTTGCTTATTCAAATAGGTTTATCTGGTTGTTTTTCTTTAAAGATTCCATTTTACTTGTACACTTTTGGACGGACATTCTTCTAATAGTATTTATTTGTTGTTTGGAATTCAGGTCAGGTGCTTGTACCTAAAGAGCACAATGGGAAAGACCGTCCGCATCTTTTAAGGAGTTCTCTTCTATTTGGTTGAAGCTTTTTTTTAGCAAAGTCGGTGTATGAGATGATATTTTTCCAAAAATTCCCTACCGTGGGCAAATTTTCTTTTTTCAAGTTAGCTGTTATTCTTGATGCTATTGAACTTGATAAACTACATAGTCATTGCTTTGTTTTGATGTTTTTTGTTCGGAGATGAACCATGATCGTGCATTTACTTTGCTTATGCCCACGACACAACTGTAGTCGTATTTTTCCCGTTTAACTTGTTAAACATAGGCCTGATTAAAATTCTTCCGAATTGTCCCCCAAGTCTTGACACGTTTCACGGAGTTCGGATTTCAGAATTATTTTTACTTGTTTTGTGTGGTTACCTGAACTAGATTGAAAGGGTAAAAGTACCTTCTAGTTAATCTCCTATTGCCCGGTGTTGTGCTCCTTTGGTGTATTGTTCATAGGTTCCTTTGCATTTAGATTTGCTAATGTTAATATTTGGTGGTTTGATTTGTATGATTTCAACGAGTCTTGAAAAAGCTGAAAGGGTTTGTTGTACGGAATCTGATTTTTACCTTACAGCCCTCCCCCGTCTCCCCTTACTTTGGTTTGGCCGTATTGACAAACATGACGTTCTTACAATTTTTTTGTATCCACTGTCGTATCAATAATTCATCAGATACAATTTGATATTTTAAGTTTAACGATAACGTATTAAACTTTCAATTAAACTTTCAATTGATGTGAATTTATTTAATTTTAATTGATATAATTATTATAATTATATACTCTTCTTTTCATTATGCAAATCTCATTATATGTTAGGTAATTAATTTTGTTGTTACCCACTAGTACTCCTCTCTCTTTCTCAATTATTCCTAATATGTTCAATTTTTAACAGAGCCAATCATGCAATTTTCATCTTCTCTCTTTTTTTCCCCCATAATCTTCTCATTAATTCTCCTAAATATATGGAAAATGTTTTATATTATGGATAAAAAAAATTCTTAGAGAACGACTTATATAACATAAAGGAGGGAGTAGTTATAATAATAATTATTAATCACAATATTTATTTTATTTTGATTTTTTATGAGTCGTATCAATTTAAAAGTTTAATATAACTTCGTTTGACATCAAGAGAATTGTATCTCTAAGAGGATTTTGGACCTATTATAGTACTTCATCCATTTCATAATAATAGTCATTTTAGTTCTATACATGTGAATTAAGAAAGTCATTTAATACCATCATTTATTAATTACAATTTGTGTAAAATTTTGTCATCATTTCTTTATGAAAAATTGAAAATTACTAATACAAGATAAATAATTTCTTGAAATAATGTGAGAAATTAAGGTTGATATAGAAAAATAAATAATTTATTCTCCTATAAAGTTGTAAATAACAAATAAATTGAAACAATTTGTTTTTCTTTTAAAAAGTGTATTATTATGGAAGTATAAGATTATATGTTCAAACTTCAAACTATGAGCAATTTACGTACTAGAGGATTAACGACATTGACAAAAATATGTAAGAACTATTACATAAAAATGACATGTACTCTGTCTGTACGCATATTAAGAAAATGAATGAAATGACAAAATTATTCATAATAATATGTCATTAATTATTTTCAATGTAGGTGAGAGAGTTATTTTCTAGCTATTCAATTTAAAATATTCTCTCTCCATACTTATTAAATATGGAGAGAGAATTAGAATAAAAAAAGTATGAGATATTTAATGCTACGGGCATAATAGGAAAAAATGTGTAAATATTTGATTATTAAAAGAAAATGGACATTTAACATGGGACTACCCAAAATAATAATAAAAACTTTTATCTTTTATCATGGGACGGAGTGTGTAACATTTAAATCTCAAAACAATTTGATTTGGATTCTAAACTTGAGGATTGGATCGAAATTTTACTACAACTTAGACTATATTTCTTTAAAAGGATAAACGCTTGTGATTAAATTATTAATTTTAAGTTTATTGTTTGTTTTAAAAATTTGACTACGTACTATAAGATTCGATCGAGATAATAAAATGACTTGAAAGAGAGACTATTTAATATTATGTTCAACTAAATATTTTAATCTCTATCATTTGTGGACAAAATTAATTTTTATATTTGTTTAAAATAATCGATATATCTTATTCTATCCATGTATACTCAAACCACTAAGTATTTGTTATAAGTGGTAAGTGTAAAATAGTCCGTCCACATGGTAAGTTTTTTTTATCCAATATATTAAATAATTTTGAAAAAAAATAAAAATAATATGAGATTATTTTAAATTATCCCATAATTAATCCATAAAAATGAAAATATAGTAATGTTTCCAAACAAATAAACAAACATGGCGAAGTCTTAAAACCATTTCTTACAACTAAAGTCATACATTGTATGGTTGTACCCTTTTGGGATTATAATTCATTTCTTAATTTAGCAACTCCACGTCGTAAGCAATATGTCTGAATAGAATAGAAATGAAATGAAATGAATGAAGAAGTTAATCAATCTGGACGATCCAACCCCACTTATCTTCAATAATGCCTCTTTGAATCCCTACAAGGGTGGAGTATAATTCTTGACATACATGCTGGCCATTCATATGATACTCAATTCTGCATTCACAAATATTTTGAGCTTTGGACATTACAAAATAAATGAGACATGGATTAATTAATTATTGTAATCAGAAGAAAAGATTATAAAATTGATATTTCCACTCACATGAACACGTGTGTCTCGTGGAAATATACTACCAGTAGTAATTAATAGTAGTAGAGAGAGTAGCAGTAGTACCTTCTACCCTGGTAGGTAATACTTCCGACAGGAGCAACACCAACAGCAGTTCCGGTGCAGAAAACTTCATTGGCATCATTCAATTCCTCCACCTTAATACACCGTTCCTCCACCTATAATTAGCCATACATAACATACATTTGCAACATTTTTTTAAAGAAAAACTTGGAGTAAGCATTTAATAGTACCAGGTATCACGTGCAATATCAATGATGCTTTTTCTTGTAATTCCTTCAAGAATAGTTCCGGTAGGTGCTGGAGTGGAAATCACATTACCCTGTACACTTAATTTGTGCATCTGTTAAGTGGACCCTCCGTCCGTCCGTGATATATCGACCAAAAATTAGATGAGTACGTACGTACGTACCTTGACAAGAAAAATGTTACAAGAACTGGCCTCTTCAATAATACTCTTATTTTCTGAATCAAGGTACAACACATCAGAGAATCCTCTGCTTTTTGCTCTGCCTTGAGCTTTCAAAACCTATAATACAACAAATAACAAGATTCATTCATTTTTACAGATAGCTAGCTAGCTAGGATATCAGAAAACATAATTAAAATCCAAATCTGTTTACCGGGCCATAATTTGTGATGGTTTTGACACCTCCAGCTCCACCACGAGAGGCACGATGATATTCATCCTCCACGTATAACTTCAATGGTGATGTACCCTCCTGTACATTGATTGGATTGTATAATAAAAACCAAGGCCGTCTGATTTATTTTAAAAATTTTACTACTCGGAAAAGGAAATAAAGGTGACCTTGAAATAGTTGCCAACAGGAGAAGCATATATGAGGAATGTGTATTCCGGAGATGGAGCCAAACCCAGTATAGGCCCACTTCCAATTAGCAGAGGCCTAATATAAAGAGACCCTTTTCCTGGAGGTGGAATCTGTACATGAAACAATAGATAATTTATTTAATAGAGATTTAGCCACCATGCATGTTCTTGGATCAACAATCGGGTTATATATGCACCGTGCTATTTCTTTCTGATTTATGTAGCCTACAAAAGAATTGATTTGAGTAAGAATTACTATTACACTTACCCAACGCCGGTTAGCAAGGGCGGTTTGTTTTACTGCATCGACAAATTGGGCAATGGAAGGGGAGGGCATGCACATTCTTTCAGCACCAATTTGCATCCGAATTCCATTCTGTTCAGGACGGAATAGGCAGAGGCGCCCACCTTCTCCCCAATAGGCTTTTGTACCTTCAAACAGTCCCTGTCCATAGTTTAATACACCGGCAGAAGGGCTCAATTCGACATTTCCATATGGACTGAGTTGACCTTTTGTAAAACTCCAGCTTCTGAGGAGCATTTCATTATGTACATATAATCGGCTGGCATAAGTTTAAATCCCAGATTGTTCCAATCAACATCTTCATTCTCACTGCATGTCCAAAATGTTACCGCCCATCCAATTATATATATATAGTTAATACAACCAAATTCAAGATTACAAATTCCTATATATATATAAACCAAGCTTTCCTTATAGTAGATGGTTCATAATCTTTTAGAGAGGCACCAGCCTCGGATGCAATGTACCTAGCTGCTGTGA
>CM029018.1:204683632-204786132 GCA_016801055.1 Panax notoginseng | reverse complement strand
GTGTACATATTGTTTATGTATTGGTTACCATTAAAACATATTTTGGTTATTATCATATAAATATTTGGTTACTTCTTTAGTATATTTTTGGTTATTGTTAATTTCTGATTTGGATTCTATTTATGTTTCCTTGAGTTGGGATTTTGGTTACTGTTTTTTGTTGTTCTGGTTACCATGTATTTGCTTAGTATATATGGGTTGACTAAACTGTGTTTGGTTTATATGTTGTTTATGTATTGGTTACCATTAGTATATGTTTTGGTTACTAACATATAACTGTTTGGTTATTTTATTAGTATATTTTTTGTTGTTGTTGGCTTATGATTTGGATACCATTTTTTTTTTCTCAATTGAGATTTTGGTTACTTTTATATGTTGTTTTGGTTCCAATGTATTCGCTTAGTATACATTGGTTGACTAAACTGGGTTTGGTATACATGTTGTTTATGTGCTCGTTACCATTAAAACATGGTTTGGTTACCTATCATATAACTGTTTGGTTACTTCTTTAGTATATTTTTTGGTATACATACTTTTGTTTTGGTGACCTTTTAAATTATGTTTTGGTTAATATTATATATAACTATTTGTTTACTGCATAAAATGGTATGTACTACATGTTATTTATATTTTGGTCACCATTAGATTATATAATATAACTTTTTGGTTACTGCTTTGTTATGGTATGGTTAATATTATATCATGATATGATAACTATTATTGTGCAGTCAATGTGGGATGTTGGTTATTTATTATAGTATGTTTTGGCTACTGTGTAATTGTTATATTATGTTTTGGTTAGTATACTTTTATTTGTTGGTCACTACGTAACTATTTATGTTATAAATATTATTTATATCTGATTACTAATTACTGTGTAAATTTGATTTTGTTTATTTGCAGTTATGAGATCTTTACTATGAGGAATGCAACAGAAAATTCACTGAAAAAATTATATATTGGTGTGATATGGAAGTCTCCAGCATTATTATCAAGAAATTGAACCCAAGTCAGTTGGAGAAGTTTAAGGCATCATTAGTTTGTGGATGTTTTATTTTTGTAAATAATAAACCCAAGTCATAATAAACCATGTATTTTCTTAGTATACATTGATGTATTATTTTTGTAAATTCCTTCAAATATATTCTACAAGAGTTATGCTCTTCTAGAAAATTCATTGAAAAAATTATGGCTAAAAGTACATGTGAGAGACATGGGTTGCCTAAACTTGGTTGGACATACAGGTTGTTTCTGTTTTGGTTACCATTAAAACATGTTCTGGTTACTTTCATATAACTATTTGGTTACTTCTTTATTATATTTTGGTTACTGTTACTTATGGTTTGGCTATTATTATTGTGTCCTCAATGTGGAATTTCAGATACTTTTATTTTTTATTCTGGTTAATATGTAATTGTTTAGTATACATGAATTGTCTAAATTGGATTTCATTACATGATGTTTCTGTTTTGGTTACTATTAAAACTTGTTCTGGTTACTATCATATAATTATGTGGTTACTGTTTTATTATGTTACATTATGGTTACTATTATTAGTAACCAGATAGTTACAAGCTTGTATCAGGACAAACATCAATTGTTAAATGTACATGTGTGAGTGTCCTATTTATCTACAAGCTTGTTAGTAACCAGATAATTATCATAGATATAGTTACAAGATAATTAGTAATCAGATAATTATAAGTTTGTATCAAGACTGTTATAAAGTGTTAAATGTATATGTTTTATTTATACCATGTCATCATGATAGAATAAGAAACTCCAATTAAGAGTTCTCATTTATATATATGATGGTCACTTATAGATCTCATGTTAAAATAAAAATAGTTTAAGAGGTGCAGTTGGTAACCGAACTTGCATATAAGGGTAACCATTTTAGTTTTTGTTAGTAACCAAATAATTAAAAACTTATATCAAAATAATTATCAAGTGCTTAATGTACATGTGAGGGTTCCCATTTATCTAGCTGATGAATACTTTTAAATTACGTAGTTATAAAAATTATTTGAAAATTGTCCATGCCAGTTGGTAACTAAATATGAATATAGAGGTAACCATTTTATTTTATATGGGTAACCAAATTTACATAAAAATATTTCAGAACAGTTACCAATTGTTCAATGTATATGTTTACTTTATATTGATAACTCATGATGGAATAAAAAATTTAAATATTAATCAACATCAATTTTAGTTACTATACACCATCAAAAATGTTACCAACCATGTGGTTAATGGTTACTAACAGTATACAATTATATATTCCCGTAAATAATTAAATTTGTTATATTGTTTACTGTCAGTTTCCATTGTATAGCAACTGAATAAACATTGTAAAGTAACCAAATCAATATTAGACAGTAACCAAATTACATAATCTTAATAACCAGAATATAAACCACATTTTTACATGCAATTTTGAAGGCCTAAATGATGGAATTTGACCAAAAAACCCTTCAGTTCACCAACAAAGATAGTGACTTTGGATCGTTGACCTGTTTCCAATGAAATTAGGCTCCGAAAATGCCCAAATCCGACACTCCAAACTTGACAGAGATTGTTAAATTGTCACTGCAACCAAATAAATATTATTCTGTAATTAACCAATTAAATAGTATACAACAACCAATATATATAATCAGATTAACAGTTGTATGAAGGTAACCAATGTAGTCAATAAGTAACCACCAATATAAAAGAAACAATTATAAAACTCAATAACATTATAGAGTAACCAAATAAACACCTTAAAGTATCTAAATACATATTATATAGTAACCAAGATATGTCTATTTAGTAACCAGAATATAAACACATTTTTCATTGCATTTTACAGTAAAAAACAACCAGTATAATTTGTTTGTTACCAACTAAAGGCATACTTTTGTAAGAATGTAACCAATTTGGCTAACAAGTAACCATTAATATAAAAATATAAGTAGAAGTATACATTAATATGCTTCAGTAAACAATAATACAGTAACCAATTAATCACTGCAGTAATTAAGTTTGTATTAGTCAGTAACCAAGTTAGCATGAGTCACTAAATAATATTTTTACACAGTAACCAAGTCAACATTATAATTTTATACAGTAACCAATTCAGAATTAGTCAATAACCATTATAGTGTTACACAGTAAGCAAGTCAACATTATTCAGTAACTAATATAATATTACTTAGTAACCAAATCAGTATTAGTCAGTAACCAAATCAGTATTAGTCAGTAACCAAGTCAGCATTAATTAGTAATATTATGCAGTAACCAAGTCAGCATTAGTCAGTAACCAAGTCAATATTAGACAATATAATGTTACACAGTCAATATACTGACTTTGTTATCAAAACAGTCAGTATACTGACTTTGTTAATCAACATCAATTTTGGTTACTGTACACCATCAAAAATGTTACCAACCATATGGTTAATGGTTACTAACATTAAACAATTATATATTCCTGTAAATAATTAAATTTGTTGTATTATTTACTGTCAGTCTCCATTGTCTGACAACTGAATAAACATTATAAAGTAACCAAATCAATATTAGACAGTAACCAAACTACATAATCTTAGTAACCAGAAAATAAACCAAATTTTTACATGCAGTTTTGAAGGCCTAAATGATGGAATTTGACCAAAAAACCATGCAGTTCACCAGCAAAGATAGTGACTTTGGATTGTTGACCCATTTCCAATGAAATTAGGCTCCGAAAATGCCCAAATCCGACACTCCAAATTTGACAACATTATACAGTAATATGCTTCAGCAGCCAATATTACAGTAACCAATTAATCTCTGCAGTAATTAAGTTTGCATTAGTCAGTAACCAATTAAGTAAGCATTAGTCACTATATAATTTTACACAGTAACCAAGTAAGCAATATAATTTTACACAGTAACCAAGTCAGCATTAGTCAGTAACCATATAATGCTACACAGTATTTGTAGTAACCATTTTAAACGTGAAAAACTTAAGAAAGGTTATCAATATAGGAATTCGTAGAAAACAGAGGTAACTATATGCATATGAATCACTTACCTCAGTATTCAGATTTTTATCGAAGTTGCTGCGATTTTGTTACTGAACTCCAACAATCACTGTAGTTCGATTGTTTTTGGTTACTGAACTTGAAGTTGCTGTTGATTTTGTATGCTATTTTGTGATCTCAGCGTGTCGTCACGACGAAAAGTTTCGTCTTCTCCGATCTCAGTGCTGTGTCGCGCCAGAAGATTACGGTTACTGAACGGGAAGAAGTTGTTGATGCTGTATGCTATTTCCGATTTCAGAGTTGCGTCGTGACAAAGTGATTCGTCTTCTCGGATTTGATAGGCACGACAGATTTTTGCGTCTTCTCCGTCGTTGATATGTGTTCTGATTTCAAAGTTGCATGATTTTGGGGTGGTTATTTGAAAAGATGAAATTTGGTAACTGACTTGTAGGAGTTAATGACACGTGATTTTAGTACGTATATTGTGTATGTTTTATTTCTGTAATTATGTTTTATTTTTGTAATTACTTTCTAATTGTTGTATATTAGTGTAAAGGACCCAAAATAAAATAGGATTGCGTGATGGAGGACTTAAGAAATGGGCCAGAAGGAGACTTAATAAATGGGCAGGCCAGAAGGAGAATTAGATAAGTACCTAACTTTCAAAATGTAAGTCGTAAGTAAAGAGAGATTTCTAACTTATCACCTAACAACAGATCGGACTTCGGCCACACTTTATTTTCCTATGAAACCCACCTAATCTGGCAATACCTGGCCCAAATAGCATTTTTAGTCTATTTACTCCTTCCAAATCTTACAAAGTTTTTGGTCCCTAGTCCCTACCAAAACAAAAGGGCCTAATCCTTCTCACCAACAGCTTAGGAATATAAACAGACTTATGGGCCACAATTGATGGGATATTTGGGTGCTCGAATGAAGGGTCTAAAACATTTAGTATTTGTTAAGAAAAAACTGTGAATATATGTTAAAAATTAATATTTTTATGACAAATGATGGTTAAAAATTGGTTAACACTGACAGAACTATTTTACAAATATTTTATAAACTGCTGATGTGTCATACTCCACCTCAGCGTATTGATCAATAAATTGTTTCAATGTAATCTTCGGTCTCACAAAATATGCTGAGGTGGAGTGTGCCACATCAGCAGTTTGTAAAATATTTATAAAATAGTTTGTGTCTGTAAGACCCCAACTTTTATAAATAAAGATGAATTTTCTATAAATATCATTTTTGAATATTATGGAGTTAATTTGATATAATATTTTAGTTGTGGGTAATATTTATAAATTTTGCAAAGTACGCAAATTATAATATATAATATTCGATTGATCGGGGAATATTCGTTTTAACAGGGAATATTCGAACGACGACACAATCATTGGTGGACCCCACAACGAAATTATTGTCGGATTGAGAAAACGACAAAAATAGTTTATTAAAAATAACGGCAGAAGTTTTACCATTGTTACTGTTGAACTACTCGGTAGTAAAAGTACAGTAATACGTGTGGTTGCATAGTAGCACACGGTATTGATTATTAATGCTTATGTGAGAAGTCACTCAGTTTGATTCAATTATTGTCAGTTAATAATATGAATTATTTAGCGATAATGACGTTTTGTTTTATTCGTATTATTAACGTAATAAAACAGAAACATCTTTTTATATAAAACAGAATACTTTATTAAAGTTATTCTATAAATAGAATATATTATATTTTATTTAAAAGATTTTTCTTTAAATATGGACCGTCAGATTAAAGTAATCAATCTGGACCGTTCATGGATTAGTTACTATGCATTCTATTTTTCTATAAATAGCAGCTCATTCCTTCATTATTTCTTACGAATTCACTGAACTCTAGAGAGAGAAACTATAGAGAGAGAGAAGAAGAGTATTCTGCTACTTAACTACTTCCTTATTTCAGCCCGTCTTTAAAACTGTAAGGGGTGTTATTCTTTCTTATTCATGAAGAGAACTGTTGTTATTCCATTTCTTATTATTCTGTTGGAATAACCTGTATACGTGGTCTACCCTATACTTGGTGACATTCTTCTATTATTCTGTTGGAACATCCTGTCTGTGTGTTTTACACCGGACCTGGTTCCGTTTTTATTATTATTTTGTTGGAACATCCTGTCTGTGTGTTTTACACCGGACCTGGTTCCGTCTTGTTATTATTCTGTCGGAATATCCTGTCTGTGCTTTTATGCCGGACCTGGTTCCATTATTTATTATTCTGTCGGGATATCCTGTCTGTGCGTTTACGCCGGACCTGGTTCCATTATTTATTATTCTGTTGGAATAACCTGTCTGTGCGGTCTATCGCATGCATGGTGATTTCTTTTGTTATTCCATTCTTTATTATACTCAGTTGGTTAAGTTTTGACTTCTATACTCCATGAAATTAGTGAAATATCCTTGATAATTGCGGTTCATCCAGTATCTTTTCAAGAAAATATTCTTCTAAGCATTCTTGAATTTTACTCCACAAAGCAGTATCATGTTGACAATTTGGACGTTGTAAATTCTTGGATAAATTAATTCTTGAACTTGTTTTATTGAATTCTTATATCATTGTCATCATCCTCATGTTTATAAAATGTTGAAAGTCATCTGTGGCCTGTAGTGCATAGATGAACTTGGTATGATTATGACCAGGGATTATTCGGTATAATCATGACCGTAATGTTACAAATGATGTGGTAAAAGTCCTCATTGGCCCGTAGTGCATTGATGGACAGTTGTTGGCATGATCATGACCATTAATGAATATACGAATATCCTTGGCCGTAGTGCAGGGGTGATTCGATGATGTGGATTATTTTATTAAGCTGAGTCTCAGCGATCACAGTGTTGGAAAATCTTTTAAATCATAAAAGATAGTAGAGTTTATTTTCTACTTGACTATTTTAATGGATTGCTTGTTCCGCTGCAGTTAAACTTGATGTCTATTATATTTTATCAGTTTAACATTGTTGAAGGCTAATGATAATTTATTCTGCATTATCTTAGTCATAATATTTCTTACTGGACTAGTTGAGCTCACCCTTTCTTTCACTGTTCTCTTCAGGAAATGAGAACGTAGCTGGGACAAGTCGGGGAATGGAGTGATGGTCCGAATGATAGTATTAGTTAGTAGTCCTCACTATTCTATGTAATGGTGTGTTAATAAATGTAACGAGGACTCCTTTTGAGTATGAATACTCTCTAGAAGATAATATTTGTATTCAAACTCACAGTTTATGTTTTATCGTATTGTACACGACAGTTGTATTAGTAAGTTGTATTTGTATTCTGTACTATGTATCTGACGACCCAAGATGGGTGATGTATACCTAAATTTGGGGGACGTCACAGTTGATATCAGAGCTTAGGGATATGATCCCTGGCTAAGATGTGAGAATAGAACTAGGAGGGGAGAGACGGGGAATTCCTTCGCTAGTATGACCTACCTAAGTTTATTTGCATGATATTTAATTGGTCGGTCATAATATAAGGATAAAATATGACATATCAATTAACTTTTATTTTGTGGCAGTATCTGAAAATGGCATCTGAGAATGTTGAGAATAGCAATGGAGCACAGACGATTATTGATTCACCACATATCAATAATCAGGATAATGTTCATCAGGAAGGTGACAATCCTCATGCAAACAACAACACTGACCAGATGATGAATGATGGAATGTTCAGAGGTTTTATGCAATTCATGCAACAACAGGTGAAAGCGGCTCCTGTCCATAACGTAGGTGGAAATACTGGAAACTCTCTGGCGGTCACCGCTAAACAGTTTAAGGAGCTGGGACCACCGGAGTTTAAGGGAGAACCCAAACCACTTGTAACTGAAACATGGATAAAGCAGATCACCAAGATATTTGAAGTCTTGGGTTGCTTCGAGGAGCAAAAGGTTCCCTTTGCCACCTTTATGTTGCGAGGAGAGGCAGATTACTGGTGGGAATCGATAAAACGTACTCAACATGCCGCACTGAAGGAGGTGTTCCAAGAGCTGTTTAACGACAAATACTTTCCCGAGAGTATTCGTCACATGAAGGAGGTGGAGTTCATCAAATTGGAGCAGAATAATATGACCGTGTCGCAGTACGAGGCAAAATTTGCGGAGTTATCCCGGTTTGCGTCCCACCTGGTGGATAATGAAGAAAGAATGACGCGGATGTTTTTAAGAGGTTTGAAGCTGGAGATACGTCAACATCTTGTTTCTCATAAATTGTGTTTGTATTCAGATGTTGTAAATAGGGCTCAGTTGGTGGAGCGCGATAACGAGACAACGCAATCAAAAGAGAGCAGCCGGCAAAATGATAATACCAGTGAGAGCAGTCATCGAAGCGGTGACAATAAGCGTGGAGGGAATCAACAGGCCAGAAATGGTAACCACTTCGGTGGTAATCAGGGCCAAAACAATAAGAATGGGCATTTCAAGAAGAGGAGATTCAACAATGATGGAAAGACGTCAGCACCAGCACCTGTCGTTAAGGAAGGAGAACGACCACCTATCATATGTTTCAAATGCGGAGGGGAGGGGCACATCAGTCCAAACTGCACGATGTCGTCCAAAGCATATTATAATTGTGGAAGAGAAGGTCATTTAGCCCGATTTTATCGTTTACCGAAGACAAATTCAGCTAGGATGGAGGCACCAAAGGCCGTCCCAGAAAAGTCAAAACCGGTTGTGCAAGGGAGAGCGTTTGTTGTGAACTCCCAGAAAGCAAGGAACCCGAATGAGGTCATCACGGGTAAGCTTATCATAAACTCTAACGAAGTCTATACTTTATTTGATACCGGTTCTACCCATTCTTTTATTTCTCCTACTTGCGCTCATCGATTAAATTTGATTCCGGGGAAATTAGACTTTGACTTATCTGTTGATACTCCATTGGGAGAAACCTTCATTACATCCACGGTTTATAAGTCTTGTTTGATTCAAGTTGGTACCCACACATTACCTGTCGATCTTATTTCATTAAAAATACTTGCATTTGACATGATTCTAGGGATTGATTGGTTAACTACTCATCATGCAAAAATTGATTGTTTTCGTAAGGTTGTTAGCTTTCATATTTCTAATCGACCTATTATGCGAATTCAAGTAACCAAACCATTAAAATCAATCGCTGTCATCTCAAGCCATAAAGCTATTCGTTTATTGAAAAACGGATGTCAAGCTTTCTTAGCTCATGTCACAGATCTAAACAAAAATACGTCAGCTTTGAATGATATTTCTGTTGTTAATAAATTTCCTGACGTATTTCCCGAAGAACTTCCTGGCCTACCCCCAGAGCGTGAAATTGAATTTTGTATCGACCTTGAACCCGGTACAAAACCCATTTCCAAAGTCCCATATCGAATGGCTCCTATTGAACTTCAGGAGTTAAAGACTCAACTGCAGGAATTGTTAGACATTGGTTTTATTCGTCCTAGTACTTCTCCTTGGGATGCTCCTGTTCTGTTCGTGAAGAAGAAAGATGGGAGTATGCGACTTTGTATTGATTATCGGGAGTTGAATCATGTCACCATCAAAAATAGGTACCCATTACCACGTATTGATGACCTGTTTGACCAGTTACAAGGAGCACAATTCTTTTCAAAGATCGATCTTCGTTCTGGATATCATCAGCTGAAGGTTAGAACTGAGGATATTCCAAAGACTGCCTTCAGAACTCGGTATGGGCATTATGAATTCTTAATTATGTCTTTTGGATTGACTAATGCTCCTGCTGCCTTCATGGATATGATGAACAGGGTATTCAAGGAATATTTGGATCACTTTGTGGTCGTCTTTATCGATGACATCCTTGTTTATTCCAAAAGCCGTGAAGATTATGAGCAACACTTGAGGTTGGTACTCCAAAAGCTTCGTGAATACAAACTTTATGCCAAGTTAAAGAAATGCGAGTTCTGGCTGGAAGAGGTAGCATTCCTTGGGCACGTAGTATCAAGTCGTGGAATATCGGTTGACCCGACAAAGATTGAAGCTATTCAAAGCTGGGAGCAACCTATATCAGTGACCGAGGTACGTAGCTTTCTTGGTTTAGCTGGTTATTATCGGAGATTCGTGGAAGGATTTTCTCGAATCGCTACTCCATTAACTCAGCTGACTCGGAAAGATACAAAGTTCGGTTGGAGCGAAGAATGTGAGCAGAGTTTTCAAGAACTCAAGAGGAGACTCATTTCAGCACCTGTTCTAACAATACCATCTGGCTCGGAGGGATTTGTCATCTACAGTGATGCTTCGAGCAAATGGTTGGGATGCGTTCTCATGCAACATGGAAAAGTCATAGCCTATGCATCAAGACAACTCAAGGAATATGAGAGGAATTATCCTACTCATGATCTAGAGTTGGCAGCTGTTGTCTTTGCACTTAAAATTTGGAGGCATTACTTGTATGGGGAGAAGGTGGAGATCTTTACGGATCATAAAAGCCTCAAATATTTCTTCACTCAAAAGGAACTTAACATGCGACAACGACGTTGGCTTGAACTGTTGAAAGATTATGATCATACCATTCAATACCATCCTGGAAAAGCGAACGTGGTAGCTGACGCATTGAGTAGAAGATCATATGCAAGTACGAGTGCGATATTGTCAACACAAAGACCCATTTTGTGTGACTTGCAAAGGATGGAGATAGAGTTAAAGACTCCAGGGACCCATGTGATGATGGCGAATATACGAGTAGAACCAACTTTAATCGATAAAGTTAAAGTTGCTCAAGCTACAGACCTGGAGCTGATGCGTATGAGGAAGAAAGTGCAAGAAGGTTCTATGCCGGAAGCAAGAATCGATGAAGAAGGAATACTTCGAGTCAACTCCAGACTTTGTGTTCCTAACAACCCTGATTTAAAGTATGAAATCATGATGGAGGCGCACAACACACCGTTTGCAATCCATCCTGGAAGTACCAAAATGTATCATGATCTTCGTCATACATTTTGGTGGAGCAATATGAAGAGAGAGATAGCGTTGTTTATCTCAAGGTGTCTAACTTGTCAACGAGTCAAAGCGGAGCATCAAGTACCAAAAGGTCCATTGCAACCACTTGAAATTCCAGAATGGAAGTGGGAGCACATTACCATGAATTTCGTTACCGGTCTTCCTAGGGTTTCTCAAGGTATTGATGCGATTTGGGTCATTGTTGATAGATTGACCAAGTCTGCTCATTTCTTACCGATACGAGAAACTTATACACTTGAACGTCTTGCTTGTATGTACATAAACGATATTGTAAGACTGCATGGTATGCTAGTATCCATAGTTTCTGACCGAGACCCAAGATTCACTTCACGATTTTGGGTTAGTTTACAAAAAGCTATGGGCACGGAGTTACGATTTAGTTCAGCATATCATCCTCAGACGGACGGACAATCAGAGAGGACTATTCAAACTCTTGAAGATCTATTAAGACTCTGTGTCTTTGACTTCAAGGGAAGTTGGGACAAGTTCTTACCATTGGTGGAGTTTTCCTACAACAACAGTTATCAAGCAAGTATTGGTATGGCTCCGTTCGAAGCATTGTATGGAAGAAAATGTCGTTCTCCAGTATGCTGGGCTGAGGTGGGTGAAGCAACGTTGTTGGGACCGGAGTTGGTACGTATGACTACAGAAAAGATTCAAACGATCCGACAATGTAACAACCCCAAAATAGGTTCATTCCACCCAACCCATTCTGAGTCGTCAAATGCATGGTACAGAAAACAACTACAACTTTATTACAACAATTGTCGTGCAAAATACAACAACACATATGCTGTGAGTTTGGATACAAATATATACCAAATGTGACTCATGTTCCAACCGTGGACATCACCTCACAATAACACCTTACATAAAGGTATAGTCAAAAACTGTTTTAGAAATTAGAATCTTTGGGAAGTGCTCAAGAAAACCTTCGTACATGGGAGGCCATGCTTCTAGGTTATGATAGATATCATATGGCCACAGAATTATCCTTGGTTGACCCAATAGACCCCAAAGAAAAACGAGAAGATTACTATCATATTCTTCCCAATGGTGAGTCTTCTCTTGACTTATCATTATCTCCACTGTCTCTAATTGAGAATTATACTTCAAACAAACACCAAGATTATATAGGTAGTGCCCATAGATATACTCAGCAAGTGGATGAGCACAACCCTGTCTTATGATGACACGAGATTGTATGTCATTAGACATCTTGTATGATAGTAACAAAACACCCTTCCAACGTTGGGTTCGCCTCACCCTATTTTCTTCACCAAATATAACTACTAAATGATGACCACCGTTCTATTCCCTTGTTACCCCCGCTCGACCCAGCTACACTCTTATTACCTGAAAAGGAATTGTGAAGCAAAAGGGTGAGCACAACTAGCTCAGTAAAGAATATCATGACTAAAGATAATTAAATTATCAATAGCCTTCATCAATAATAAATCAGAGATTTAGAACATATGGTAAATGATAAAAATTTCAACCATAGTTGCAGCGGAACATGCAATCCATTAGAAGAGTCAAATAGACCATAAAGTCCATTATCTCTTCCATGTTAAAAAATCCACCAACAATGTTTTATCCATGTAACATCACTCAATAGTTCCTTTCCACAATCATATGAATAACTCATAATCATAATTGTGACTATAAATTTTTCTTCGCACCCAGGACGAAGAATATTTTCATCACCTGTCTTTACCTGAAACATCAAAGATCATGGTTATACCAAATCACAGTTCCTGTTTATAATCATACTAACAAATCCATCTTTGCACTACGGGCCAAAGATATTCATCAACAAACCATCTTTGCACTACAGGCCAAAGATATTCAACAACAGTTCATCTTTGCACTACAGGCCAAAGATATTCATCAACAGGCCATCTTTGCACTACATGCCAAAGATATTCATCAACAATTCATATTTGCACTACAGGCCAAATATATTCATATCTCAAAGAAATATATAATCATTTCAGAATTTATATAAACAATAATTATAACCATGTTGATCAATTCACCATTGCACTTAAGCTTAAGATATTCAATTATAAATTCAATGGTCATGATCATACCAGTCACAATTCAACTTTGCACTACAGGCCAAAGAGAACCCTAGTCATGATCATACCAATAATCTATCCATCTTTACACTCCAGTGAAAGAGAATTTCAACATCAGGGTTATAAAAATGTTATATATGATGATAAAAATAATATGATTAACATATTGTTTTAACCTCAAGAGTAATATTCGTAACTCATGAATAGTAAATCGTGAATAGTAACTCATGAATATAAACCCCGACACAAAAGATAAAAATTCCATAATAAAATCCATTACTATCCCTTACTATCCCTCACAATCCCATACAATCCCTTACCTCAAAAGAGCAGTACTTCTGACTGGATATCGGATATGATGCTGAAGGAAACTTGCACTGATGAATAGCAACTCACCAAGTATCTAAAAACTCACAAAATATGCTTCATAATATAGAGAGAGAAAGAGAGAAAGCTTATGTTTCTGGTGTGATTTTCAATTCTAACTTAGCCCTCTATTTATAGGAAAATTTTGGTAGGTTTGACCTGCAACCTGATGGCTTTACCTGCTACTATTCCCACCTACCACATTTGAAATATAATTCAGCACATTTCTTCACCAACCACAAGTGGGGCCCACCAATTCTAGAATTTTCCACCAAAATGATAAACTCCGAAAATTCAACAATTTCTGAACCAGTCATCTTGTAAAATTCGTAATAAATCATACGTTCATTTTTAACGGTTCAAAATTTGTGGACATATACTCAACTTATATATGTATAACATATCCAAAAATTACCACGATCCAACGGTCGGATTAAAAATTATAACCCCCGCAAAATATCTCAAAAACCCTGATTTTTAATACCTCCATTCCGACAAAAATACTGATAAAAACCTCAACATTAACTCCTTCATTTTTAACCACAAAAATATATCCCTCATTTATATCCACATAAAATAAATATTTTCTTATCATATAAATCAATAATTAATTATTCACAAATAATATTACAGAATCACATTTATGACAACCAGGCCGTTCCCAGGAAAGAGGGGGCTTTCCAATAAGGATTTCTCCTTACTAGCGCACAATTAGATGACCAAACCTCTCCTTAGACAGAACTTTCTAGACATTGCCAATAATGCTATCTAATAATACTATTCAAATAATATGAATTATTGATCTGATAATGGAAAATACTGTGCAGCAACAATTATTGAACAACAATAATATAAAATTTCAACGTAGCAATTATTGAATCAATAAAATAAAATATTGAACAGTAATTACTGTAACAATTATTGAGTAGTGCCTTCTTACGTAAGAATCAATAATTTCAAAAATACTATGCAATAACGCGTATTACTGTATTTTAACCACCGGGTATTCCAACAGTGTTAACCGTAACAACTGCGCCGTTATTTGTAAAAACTCAAATTTGTCATTTTCTTCACCCGACAGTTATTCGTTATGGGGCCCACAAATAGCTGCGCCGTCGTACAAATATTCTCCGACAGAAAGAATATTCCACGACCAAACGAATATTTCCCGACAACAATGATTATTTTATAACTACATGTGTATTTTGAAAAAAAAATCATAGATCACCCTTAACTTTAACATTTATCAATTTAACCATTTACTGAATAGTAATTATAAGAAAAATTGAATACTTTTATTTCATAAAATTCGGGGTCTTACAATCTCCCCTCCTTATGAAATTTCGTCCTCGAAATTTACGTACCTGGTATTTCGAAAAGTTGAGAATACCTTGCTTTCATTTCAGATTCCATCTTCCCTGTCATCATGATTTCTCGATTGCTCATCTCCTATTTTTCAAATATTATTCTAAAATACAGCTTCAAACAAGGGTTAATTGAATAAATTAACATATCACATAATATCCCGATATTATGACTGACTAACAAATAAGCTTAGGTAGGACACACTAGCGAAGGATTTACTCATCTCTCCCCTCCTAGTTATATTCCCCGATCTCCGCCAGAGATCATATCCCTAAGCTCTGATACCAAATGTAACTCTGGACACCAACCTATGTCAGCACCTTACATTGATACCTATCAGTTTGCCACCGCAGAACGGCGTCCCCTACGGAGAGTCTGGCTTCGGTGCATCCCCCATCAACAGGAAGTCACCAGCGAGAGGCTCGGGGCTCTTTACTTATAGCTCTGATACCAAATGTAACAACCCCAAAATAGGTTCATTCCACCCAACCCATTCTGAGTCGTCAAATGCATGGTACAGAAAACAACTACAACTTTATTACAACAATTGTCGTGCAAAATACAACAATGTAACTCAGGACACCAACTTGTGTCAGCACCTTACATTGATACCTATCAGTTTGCCACCGCAGAACGGCGTCCCCTACGGAGAGTCTGGCTTCGGTGCATCCCCCATCAACAGGAAGTCACCAGCGAGAGGCTCGGGGCTCTTTACTTATAGCTCTGATACCAAATGTGACTCATGTTCCAACCGTGGACATCACCTCACAATAACACCTTACATAAAGGTATAGTCAAAAACTGTTTTAGAAATTAGAATCTTTGGGAAGTGCTCAAGAAAACCTTCGTACATGGGAGGCCATGCTTCTAGGTTATGATAGATATCATATGGCCACAGAATTATCCTTGGTTGACCCAATAGACCCCAAAGAAAAACGAGAAGATTACTATCATATTCTTCCCAATGGTGAGTCTTCTCTTGACTTATCATTATCTCCACTGTCTCTAATTGAGAATTATACTTCAAACAAACACCAAGATTATATAGGTAGTGCCCATAGATATACTCAGCAAGTGGATGAGCACAACCCTGTCTTATGATGACACGAGATTGTATGTCATTAGACATCTTGTATGATAGTAACAAAACACCCTTCCAACGTTGGGTTCGCCTCACCCTATTTTCTTCACCAAATATAACTACTAAATGATGACCACCGTTCTATTCCCTTGTTACCCCCGCTCGACCCAGCTACACTCTTATTACCTGAAAAGGAATTGTGAAGCAAAAGGGTGAGCACAACTAGCTCAGTAAAGAATATCATGACTAAAGATAATTAAATTATCAATAGCCTTCATCAATAATAAATCAGAGATTTAGAACATATGGTAAATGATAAAAATTTCAACCATAGTTGCAGCGGAACATGCAATCCATTAGAAGAGTCAAATAGACCATAAAGTCCATTATCTCTTCCATGTTAAAAAATCCACCAACAATGTTTTATCCATGTAACATCACTCAATAGTTCCTTTCCACAATCATATGAATAACTCATAATCATAATTGTGACTATAAATTTTTCTTCGCACCCAGGACGAAGAATATTTTCATCACCTGTCTTTACCTGAAACATCAAAGATCATGGTTATACCAAATCACAGTTCCTGTTTATAATCATACTAACAAATCCATCTTTGCACTACGGGCCAAAGATATTCATCAACAAACCATCTTTGCACTACAGGCCAAAGATATTCAACAACAGTTCATCTTTGCACTACAGGCCAAAGATATTCATCAACAGGCCATCTTTGCACTACATGCCAAAGATATTCATCAACAATTCATATTTGCACTACAGGCCAAATATATTCATATCTCAAAGAAATATATAATCATTTCAGAATTTATATAAACAATAATTATAACCATGTTGATCAATTCACCATTGCACTTAAGCTTAAGATATTCAATTATAAATTCAATGGTCATGATCATACCAGTCACAATTCAACTTTGCACTACAGGCCAAAGAGAACCCTAGTCATGATCATACCAATAATCTATCCATCTTTACACTCCAGTGAAAGAGAATTTCAACATCAGGGTTATAAAAATGTTATATATGATGATAAAAATAATATGATTAACATATTGTTTTAACCTCAAGAGTAATATTCGTAACTCATGAATAGTAAATCGTGAATAGTAACTCATGAATATAAACCCCGACACAAAAGATAAAAATTCCATAATAAAATCCATTACTATCCCTTACTATCCCTCACAATCCCATACAATCCCTTACCTCAAAAGAGCAGTACTTCTGACTGGATATCGGATATGATGCTGAAGGAAACTTGCACTGATGAATAGCAACTCACCAAGTATCTAAAAACTCACAAAATATGCTTCATAATATAGAGAGAGAAAGAGAGAAAGCTTATGTTTCTGGTGTGATTTTCAATTCTAACTTAGCCCTCTATTTATAGGAAAATTTTGGTAGGTTTGACCTGCAACCTGATGGCTTTACCTGCTACTATTCCCACCTACCACATTTGAAATATAATTCAGCACATTTCTTCACCAACCACAAGTGGGGCCCACCAATTCTAGAATTTTCCACCAAAATGATAAACTCCGAAAATTCAACAATTTCTGAACCAGTCATCTTGTAAAATTCGTAATAAATCATACGTTCATTTTTAACGGTTCAAAATTTGTGGACATATACTCAACTTATATATGTATAACATATCCAAAAATTACCACGATCCAACGGTCGGATTAAAAATTATAACCCCCGCAAAATATCTCAAAAACCCTGATTTTTAATACCTCCATTCCGACAAAAATACTGATAAAAACCTCAACATTAACTCCTTCATTTTTAACCACAAAAATATATCCCTCATTTATATCCACATAAAATAAATATTTTCTTATCATATAAATCAATAATTAATTATTCACAAATAATATTACAGAATCACATTTATGACAACCAGGCCGTTCCCAGGAAAGAGGGGGCTTTCCAATAAGGATTTCTCCTTACTAGCGCACAATTAGATGACCAAACCTCTCCTTAGACAGAACTTTCTAGACATTGCCAATAATGCTATCTAATAATACTATTCAAATAATATGAATTATTGATCTGATAATGGAAAATACTGTGCAGCAACAATTATTGAACAACAATAATATAAAATTTCAACGTAGCAATTATTGAATCAATAAAATAAAATATTGAACAGTAATTACTGTAACAATTATTGAGTAGTGCCTTCTTACGTAAAAATCAATAATTTCAAAAATACTATGCAATAACGCGTATTACTGTATTTTAACCACCGGGTATTCCAACAGTGTTAACCGTAACAACTACGCCGTTATTTGTAAAAACTCAAATTTGTCATTTTTTTCACCCGACAGTTATTCGTTATGGGGCCCACAAATAGCTGCGCCGTCGTACGAATATTCTCCGACAGAAAGAATATTCCACGACCAAACGAATATTTCCCGACAACAATGATTATTTTATAACTACATGTGTATTTTGAAAAAAAAATCATAGATCACCCTTAACTTTAACATTTATCAATTTAACCATTTACTGAATAGTAATTATAAGAAAAATTGAATACTTTTATTTCATAAAATTCGGGGTCTTACAGACAACGTATAAAAATCTCAGAAGATCGACAAAAGAGTTTTGCTGATCTTCATCGAAAGGACGTGGAATTTGATGTAGGAGATCATGTGTTCTTGCGTGTTACTCCATGGAAAGGAGTTACGAGATTTGGAAAGAGAGAAAAGCTCAATCCTCGATTCATCGGTCCATTTTTAATCCTCGATCGAGTAGGAACTGTGGCTTATAGACTCGCTTTACCGCCAAGTATGTCTCGTGTTCATAACGTTTTTCACATATCCATGTTACGCAAATATGTGGAAGACCCGAACCACATTATTGAGTTAGAACCGGACGAAATAGCAGAAGATTTGACGTATGAAGAAGTTCCTGTTCAAATCTTGGATAAGAAGGAACATATTCTACGCTCCAAGGTTATACCTCAAGTCAAAGTTTTGTGGAGAAACCACGATGTTGAGGAAATGACTTGGGAGTTAGAATCTGAAATGAAATCAAGGTATCCTTACCTCTTCGATATACCAGGTACGTACCCTAATTTCGAGGTCAAAATTTCATAAGAAGGGGAGGTTGTAAGACCCCAACTTTTATAAATAAAGATGAATTTTCTATAAATATCATTTTTGAATATTATGGAGTTAATTTGATATAATGTTTTAGTTGTGGGTAATATTTATAAATTTTGCAAAGTACGCAAGTTGTTATATAATATTCGATTGGTCGGGGAATATTCGTTTTAACAGGGAATATTCGTACGACGACACAATCATTGGTGGACCCCACAACGGAATTATTGTCGGATTGAGAAAACGACAAAAATAGTTTATGTAAGACCCCGAATTTTATGAAATAAAAGTATTCAATTTTTCTTATAATTACTATTCAGTAAATGATTAAATTAATAAATGTTAAAGTTAAGGGTGATATATGATTTTTTTCGAAATACACAAGTGGTTATAAAATATTCATTGTTGTCGGGGAATATTCGTTTGATCGTGGAATATTCTTACTGTCGGGGCATATTCATACGACGGCGCAGCCTTTTGTGGGCCCCATAACGGAAAGCGATTGGATGAAGAAAACGATAAGAGTAAGTTGTTTATAAATAACGGCGTAGTTGTTACCGTTAACACTGTTGGAATATCCGGTGGTTAAAACACAGTAATACGCGTTGTTGCACAGTAGCACACGGTATTGCACCAATTATTGATTTTTACGTAAGAAGGCATTACTCAATAATTGTTACAGTAATTACTGTTCAGTATTTTATTTTATTGATTCAATAATTACTGCGTTGATATTTTATATTACTGTTGTTTTAATAATTATCACTACACAGTATTTTCTATTATCGAAGCAATAATTCATATTATCTGAATAATATTATTAGATAATATTATTGGCAATGTCTAGAAAGTTCTGTCTAAAGAGAGATTTGGTCATCTAATTGCGCGCCACTAAGGAAGAGATCCTTATTGGAAAGCCCCCTCTTTCCTAGGAACGGCCTAGTTGCCAGTACTGTGATTCTGTAATATTATTTGTGTATAATTAATTATTGATTTATATGATGAGGAAAATATTGATTTTATGTGGATATAGATGGAGAAAATTTTTAATGTGACAATTGTTGAAAATTAATATTTTATCTTTTTCTGATAAAATAATTCATTTAAATATATTATTTTAATAATATATTGATGGTGATATTTTTACAATGAATGTGGAATATATGAGTATATGAGGAGGAAGAGTATTTTTGTGGCATTAAATGATTAACACATGTTTTGTGTGTTGGTGGACACAATTCTTGACCGAAAATTTATTATTGACTGTAAAATCGTCCGTTTGTGAATTTCGGTCAATTTCTGTTTGGAATTTGGAAAAACTTTCTTCTGCAAAGTTGTAGAGAATTGAATTTCCTATAAAAACTCACGAGATTCGAATTTTCTGATGAAAGGGCTATTTATTATGAATTATTGAAGTTCCGAAATTCCGAAATAATTGATTTTTGGAAGTTTTAATTATTTTTGTTTAGAAAAACGTTTTTTTTTGTATTTTGTGGGCATCATTAACATGTGTTATGGCTGAATTCAGATGGTCAAGGTGGGCTAAGGAAAATTTGTTAAATATATTATTATTATATTCAATTTTCTGCTTTGGTGTTCTAAGCATTTTCCTATAAATAGGGTGCTTAGGTTAGAATTGAAAATCACACCAGAAACTGAAGTTTTCTCTCTATTTCTCTCTCTATATATCGAGCGTATTCTTGTGAGTATTTTGATATCTTGAGTGTTGCTATACGGTGCAAGTTCATTCAGCGTTATTCCAGTCAGAAGTACTGCTCTTTTGAGGTAAGGGATAATAAGGGATGTATTTTTTTAAAATGATATTATTTCTTTTAATATCATTATACCGGAATATTGGTAGGATTTTTCTTGTAAAATTCTTATCTTTTCATGTCGGGGTTACTATCCACGAGTTACTATTCACGAGTTACTATTCATGAGTTACTATTCATGAGTTACTATTCACGAGTTATTATTCATGAGTTATTATTCATGAGTTAGTATTCACGAGTTACTATTCATGAGTTACTATTCACGAGTTACTATTCACGAGTTACTATTCATGAGTTACTATTCACGAGTTACAATTCACGAGTTACTATTCATGACAAAATTGGTTTCTTTTTCTAACCAAATTATAGTTGATTTATGAATATTACTCTTGAGATTAAAACTATATGTTGATCATATTATTTTTTATCATATATAACATTTTTATAACCCTAATGATGATATTTCTCTTTGACTTGAGTATAAAGATGGGTAGATTATTGGTATGATCATGACTAGGGTTCTCTTTGTCCAGTAGTGAAAAGTTGAATTGTGACTGGTATGATCATGACCATTGAATTTATAATTGAATATCTTTAGCTTAAGTGCAAAGGTGAAATGATCAACATGGTTATAATTATTGGTTATATAAAATCTGAAATGATTATATATTTCTTTGAGATAATAATATATTTGGCCTGTAGTGCAAATATGAACTATTGAGGAATATCTTTGGCCTGTAGTGCAAAGATGAGTTGTTGATAAATATCTTTGGTCGTAGTGCAAAATGACTTGTTGTTGAATATCTTTGGCATGTAGTGTAAAGATGAACTGTTGATAAATATCTTTGGCCCGTGGTGCAAAGATGAATTTATTAGTATGATTATGAACAGGAACTGTGATTTGGTATAACCATGATCTTTGATGTTTCAGGTAAAGACAGGTGATGAAAATTATCTTCGTCTTGGATACGAAATTTAGAATCACAATTATGATTATGAATTATTCATATGATTGTGGAAAGGAACTGTTGATTGATGTTACAGGGATAAAACATTGTTGGTGGACTTTTAACGTGGAGAAGATAATAGACTTTATAGTCTATTTGACTCTTCTAATTGATTGCTCGTTCCGCGGTAAATATGGTTGAAAATTTTTATCATCTACCATATGTTCTAAATCTCTGATTTAATTCTGTAGAAGACTATTGATAATTTATTTATCTTTAGTCATGATATTCTTTACTGAGCTAGTTGTGCTCACCCTTCTGTTTCACAATTCCTTTCAGGTAATAAGAGTGTAGCTGGGTCGAGCGGGGGTAACAGGAGAATAGAACGGTGGTCATCATTTAGTAGTTATATTTGGTGAATCATCTAGGGTGAGGCGAACCCAACGTTGGAATGGTGTTTTGCCACTATCATACAAGATGTCTAATGATATACAATCTCGTGTCATCATAAGACAGGGATGTGTTCATCCACTTGCTGAGTATATTTACGAGCACTACCTATATAATCTTGGTGTTTGTTTGAAGTATAATTCTCAATTAGAGACAGTGGAGATAATGATAAGTCAAGAGAAGACTCACCATTGGGAAGAATATGATAGTAACCTTCTTGTTTTTGTTTTGGGGTCTATTGGGTCAACCAAGGATAATTATGTAGCCATATGATATCTATCATAACCTAGAAGCATGGCCTCCCATGTACGAGGGTTTCCTTGAGCACTTCCCAAAGATTCTAATTTCTAAAACAGTTTTTGACTATACCTTTATGTAATGTGTCATTGTGACGTGCTATCCAAGGTTGGGACATGAGTCACAGTTGGTATATATTTGTACCCAAACTCATAGCATATGTGTTGTTGTATTTCGCATGACAATTGTTGTAATAAAGTTATAGTTGTTATCTGTACCATGTATTTGGCGACTCAAAATGGGTTGGATGGAATGGACCTATTTTGGGGGCGTTACAGTTTATTAAAAATAACGGCGGAAGTTTTACCATTGTTACTGTTGAACTACTCGGTAGTAAAAGTACAGTAATACGTGTGGTTGCATAGTAGCACACGGTATTAATTATTAATGCTTATGTGAGAAGTCACTCAGTTTGATTCAATTATTGTCAGTTAATAATATGAATTATTTAGCGATAATGACGTTTTATTTTATTCGTATTATTAACGTAATAAAATAGAAACATCTTTTTATATAAAACAGAATACTTTATTAAAGTTATTCTATAAATAGAATATATTATATTTTATTTAAAAGATTTTTCTTTAAATATGGACCGTCAGATTAAAGTAATCAATCTGGACCGTTCATGGATTAGTTACTATGCATTCTATTTTTCTATAAATAGCAGCTCATTCCTTCATTATTTCTTACGAATTCACTGAACTCTAGAGAGAGAAACTATAGAGAGAGAGAGAAGAAGAGTATTCTGCTACTTAACTACTTCCTTATTTCAGCTCGTCTTTAAAACGGTAAGGGGTGTTATTCTTTCTTATTCATGAAGAGAACTGTTGTTAGTCCATTTCTTATTATTCTGTTGGAATAACCTGTATACGTGGTCTACCCTATACTTGGTGACATTCTTCTATTATTCTGTTGGAACATCCTATCTGTGTGTTTTACACCGGACCTGGTTCCGTTTTTATTATTATTCCGTTGGAACATCTTGTCTGTGTGTTTTACACCGGACCTGGTTCCGTTTTTATTATTATTCTGTTGGAACATCCTGTCTGTGTGTTTTACACCGGACCTGGTTCCGTCTTGTTATTATTCTGTCGGAATATCCTGTCTGTGCTTTTATGCCGGACCTGGTTCCATTATTTATTATTCTGTCGGGATATCCTGTCTGTGCGTTTACGCCGGACCTGGTTCCATTATTTATTATTCTGTTGGAATAACCTGTCTGTGCGGTCTATCGCATGCATGGTGATTTCTTTTGTTATTCCATTCTTTATTATACTCAGTTGGTTAAGTTTTGACTTCTATACTCCATGAAATTAGTGAAATATCCTTGATAATTGCGGTTCATCCAGTATCTTTTCAAGAAAATATTCTTCTAAGCATTCTTGAATTTTACTCCACAAAGCAGTATCATGTTGACAATTTGGACATTGTAAATTCTTGGATAAATTAATTCTTGAACTTGTTTTATTGAATTCTTATATCATTGTCATCATCCTCATGTTTATAAAATGTTGAAAGTCATATGTGGCCTGTAGTGCATAGATGAACTTGGTATGATTATGACCAGGGATTATTCGGTATAATCATGACCGTAATGTTACAAATGATGTGGTAAAAGTCCTCATTGGCCCGTAGTGCATTGATGGACAGTTGTTGGCATGATCATGACCATTAATGAATATACGAATATCCTTGGCCGTAGTGCAGGGGTGATTCGATGATGTGGATTATTTTATTAAGCTGAGTCTCAGCGATCACATTATTGGAAAATCTTTTAAATCATAAAAGATAGTAGAGTTTATTTTCTACTTGACTCTTTTAATGGATTGCTTGTTCCGCTGCAGTTAAACTTGATGTCTATTATATTTTATCAGTTTAACATTGTTGAAGGCTAATGATAATTTATTCTGCATTATCTTAGTCATAATATTTCTTACTGGGCTAGTTGAGCTCACCCTTTCTTTCACTGTTCTCTTCAGAAAATGAGAACGTAGCTGGGGCAAGTCGGGGAATGGAGTGATGGTCCGAATGATAGTATTAGTTAGTAGTCCTCACTATTCTATGTAATGGTGTGTTAATAAATGTAACGAGGACTCCTTTTGAGTATGAATACTCTCTAGAAGATAATATTTGTATTCAAACTCACAGTTTATGTTTTGTCGTATTGTACACGACAGTTGTATTAGTAAGTTGTATTTGTATTCTGTACTATGTATCTGACGACCCAAGATGGGTGATGTATACCTAATTTTGGGGGACGTCACAGTGTCTCTAGCATTATTCTTTATTTATTACTTTATATAATATACTAATCGTAACACTCAGTCTGAAATAAGTGGAAAATTTTTGTTTGTGTATAAAGAATTAAGTTATTAACAATAATACATTCAGTTATGACTTTTTGAGTGAGTCTGTGATAGATTAAGATGATTCAAGAAGATATTATTGAACTTGTGGTTTAAAATTCTGATTCAAAAAGATACTATTAGACTTGTGGTTTAAAGTCTTATTTGGATGGATTCGATCCGGACTTAAAATTTGACAAATAATAGTACTTTCAAATTATGATCTTTTAGGTGAACCGATTTGATTCAATAGGGACTTCTAATAGATATAGATTTATATAATAAGCATTAAATATAACAAAAACTCTATGTGGACATGAAAAGTGGATATGAGTGTATTTAAACTTCACTTATTTATATTTTAATTGTCAAAATATAAATAAGTAAAGTTTAAATACACTCTAATTTTTATGTTTACCTAAATAAGACTATGTGTGTATTTTAAGACCATAATTTTTTTTATTTTAACAAAGAAAGAAAGAAAAAAAAACGCAAGTTAAACAAATAAACAAATATGATATGGGTATATTGGTTATAGTACCACCTTTTTTCAAATAAAGAAAGTCAGACGCAGGTTGGGTTTTTGTGGGTTAGGGCACTTTTCCCTCTCTCAGAAACCAATATTCATCGGCTACCAACAGATTCCAAAAGCCGCCTCTTACTCTCTCTATAAATTGGGCCCAAGTTTAACAGCACCTAATATCCTCGTAAGCTCCGCTCTACCTTCCTATAAGTGCAGACAATCGCCAAACCCTATCAATAATCAAAGCGACTCCAAAGCTCTGTAAGATTTCTTTTTAACTTTATTCTGTACGTATCTCTCTCCCTGATTATATTTTTATTTGATATATTGAAAATTTCATTTTCGTGACCCATTATTAATGTTGAATTTTATTTATTTTATTCTTTTTAACTGTTTTGGCTCTTTATAGGGTTTAAAGATGAAAGATTTAGGTTTGATGTTGTAACTTGTTCTTTTCAAGCTTTTCTTCTGCACATAGTGATGTGGTTTATGAAATGTGATTTTGATTTTGCTGGTACATGATGTGTTTTATAAATGATTGTGTTTTTATAAAAGTTGAAAGGATTTTGTGTGTTGTGTTTTTTTTTTGTGGTTCTTTATAGGGTTTAAAGTTTGCTTTGATGATTTTGATTGACTAATAAGCTGGATCTGGAAATTTATTAGAAAATTTGTCATCAACAAATATGAGAAATACCAAAAGGAGAAAATCTGTCAAGAACAATTTTAGATTTTTAAGGGAATTGATATTTCTACAAGTAAAAATGTTAGTTCCACAAGGTGAATAGTAAGTGGGGTCCACTCTCATGTGAGAGAGACCTTGTGGAACAAACATTTTCACTTGTGAAAATATCAATTCCCATTTTTAATTATTTATTCTATAATTTATTGAAAAATAAAAACAAGAATAAAGTTGTTTATCTTCTTGATATTATATCCTAACTGAATCATACCGATGCGTCCTCCTTGTAAGTATTTGGATTATATTCACCTACTAGTTTTTGGGAATTATACCTAGACTAATGGTAGGATGGCTTGGAACCAATAGTTATGGAAGCTGGTAATAGCGGTCAGTGCTATGTATTGTAGAATTTATAATATAGTATTGTAGCATAAAAGAAGGTGTTCTTTGTTAAGGTTGAATAAGAGGACCTTCACATTCTTGAATATATTCAACACGTTTGGTTACATTTTTTGCCGCTTGGTAATTGGTATAATTTGGAGACTCGAGTGAAGAGCATAGAGCCCTTCGCTTGTCTCTTCTCATAGTGCTCCAAACATCTACCGCCTTTATGTTACAGAAATGGCTGATCAAGTATTATTATCTTGTCAACTGTGATAAGGCACATATTATAGGACAATCTAAATCATGTTGGTGAGATGGTGGAAAATTGAAAATAAGAATGGTTCATGTCAGCCTAGTGAGGCTTTTAGTATCCTGCATGCTTAGATAACTTCTTCCTCATAAGTTGGTTATATAATCTTTATCAACATAACACAAATTTTAATATCTATATATTCAATCTGCTAAAAGCATTGGGAGTTTACCACTTGTATAAGGCTAATTACCAACTAACACTACTAGAAATAAGTTTTTTAAAGTAACAAATTGGATAATAATGATCGACTTGACTACAAGACACCCAAAATCCTCAATTGTCCCAAATTACATCATATAAACCTCAATTTAATCTACAGTAGCCTAGAGTAACTGTTACTCTTACATCTACTTATAATATTAATCAACTTGTGATTTAGATTCAATTTCTTTTGGATATACAAGTGATCATGAGAGGAAGTTTTTATAGGTGCCTGGAATTTATAATATATAATAATATGGATGCAAGTGTTTATATCACTATTTGTCAGACTTGTTAATAGAAGTACTTGGACCATTTTTGTGTGTACTTGTATCCTTACTGAAATTCTGGAGTGTGTCACATAGTAAGGTTATTTTCGCTTTATAAAATGACATTTCAGTTCCAACAGCACTTCAAATGGTGGATTTGGTGCTTTTATGGTGAAAGGATTATACTTTTAGTTACATTTTTTTAACTCCATTTGAGTAAGGGGCGCAGTTATAGCACTGTCTAAAACTTTCTGTTTGTATTCAGCTAAAAATGTCAACTGTGGGACTTCCCATCCAATGCATGTTGACAAGTGCACCTCGGAGCCAAAGTTCAAGTGCCTTTATCAAGAGTCCAACGTCTCTAGGAGCTGTGAAGAGCATCTCCAAATCCTTTGGCTTGAAAGCAACAAATGGCTTCAAAGCAACTGCAATGGCAGTATACAAGGTTAAGCTGGTTACGCCAGAAGGCGTAGAGCATGAGTTTGAGGCCCCTGATGATTCTTACATCCTTGATTCTGCTGAGACAGCCGGAATTGAGCTGCCATATTCTTGCAGGGCAGGTGCATGCTCCACCTGTGCCGGGAAGATGGTGTCGGGTGAGGTTGACCAGTCCGATGGATCTTTCCTTGATGAGAACCAAGTGAAAGAGGGTTACTTGCTGACTTGTGTTTCCTACCCCACTTCGGATTGTGTGATTCACACCCACAAGGAAGGTGATCTTTACTGAGTTATTTGTATCAAGGCTATAATTGATTTCTCTGGTTTGCTGCATGCATAGCAGTTAGTTAATGTTTCAAATCTTGGTCATTTGACATACATTGTAAAAGGTTGCCTTGGACCATTGTTACTTTAAAGTGTTCCAGTTAAGTTTCTTGCAGTGTGCTATTTTCTTCCATCCCGTTTCTTTTTATGACAGAATAAATAGTTAATTCTTGGAAAGGGACTGCCTAGTTCATTATCCATTTGGGTGGAGGGTCGGGGAAAGGGAGTAATAGGTTCTAGGTTACAATAGACTAGAAATTGCATCATCAAGCAAGCAAGCAAGCCAAAGTAGACCAGAAACTGTATCATCATTGAAATTCAAGCTAGCCAGCCGAAGTGGACTAGTATGGCATCATCATCATGAAAGAAATAATACTCATTTTTTTGGTGTGGTTTGTATTCTCACTCACCCCGTGGTGAAAAGCAGAACTGTCCATGCCAATGTTACATTTGACTCGTTCCTAAGAAATAATACTCATTACAGGCCTGACGAATTAGACATGACCAATTGGTTTACAACATTCGCTGTCAAATTATGCAATGCCTTGAATATGAAGCAGTTCCTGCTGGTATACAAAGTATTGAGTCCTAGTTTTCTTCACCAGGCAGGCAGCTGATCAGTTGAAATGCTTTGTTGTATGATAGTACAGAACTACAGCTTTAGGTCGTCACATGAGTTGATTTTGAAGATGATGTAAAAATAAGTCAAAATTAGTAGAAATGAGGATTTCGTGTCATACAAATACTATCATAAATAGAAATGAGACCTTTTTGGAGAGAGAAAAAAACTTAAGAATTGGAAGTCCTTTTGTCCAAGGCTGTAAAATGAAGCAAACAGTTCGGGCTCGAAATATAAATGATTCAAATATGAGCAAATTTTAAAGTTCGATAAATTACTTGACCATCTTCAAATTGTAATTTTTTATTGATACTCGATTCATATTCGCTAGAAAAGTTCAAACTGCTCCGGATCGATTTGAGATCATGCTCGACGCGGTAGCTAAACGAGTCTCAATCAAACATTATTTCATACTCGATAAATTTTTGTGAACCAAATATGAACAACTCAATAATAAACTCGACTCGGTTCATTTACACTCGTATTTTTATGTGAAGTAAAATATAAAATTTATGAAATTTAGAAGAATAAATAGAAAAATATATTAAAAGGATAAAATAGTAATATATCTAAAATTGTAGGAGCAAAAGAGTAAAAAAAAAATGTGATACAAATACACCAAATTTATTGAATAAACCTCATGGAGGCTTTATAATATAGATATAGATTTAAAAAAAAGAATGTTTTACGATGTGAGTTGTATAATAATTCCTGTTACAATCAATTTTAATATGTTAACCGAGCAGTTTAGACATATTTATTTAATATTCTGAAATGAAAACAAGTGAAAATATGTTTCCATGTTTTGAAATGAGACTGTCCAAACATTTCATAAAATTTAAGAAATTGAAAAAACGTTACACTAAAAAAATAATGTCGACCTAAAATTTTATACAATTAAAAGTATTTTGGATCAGTACTCATTGCTCTGCCAAACATACCCTAAGTTGAATATAATTTGATCGTAGGGCTATAAAACAATCCCTAAAAGGAATGGCCAATTGATAAAGCTAGCTAGCCAGAGACACCATGGGCATAATGAAAGTCGAAAAAAGAAAAGAAATCTAGCCAAACCCAAATACTAATAATTAAAAAAAAATCTTAAGTTTTACAAAAATAATTTTATAAGTATAAAAGAATTTTTTTTATGTTTATCTTTAAATATAATAAATTTTTAGTTTAATAGTGGTGACATAATATTAAAATTAAGTTGCTATATTTGAAGACATTATTTCACTTTATGTTACCATCAATATGAAAAAGAACTCTTTTGTTGAACAAAATTTTTTATAAATAATTTTCTTATGAAACTTAAGGAGTAATTAAAAAATCACTAAATTTATACTCTCTCCGTTCTAAAATTAAAGATATAATCTAACTTTTGAGGTCAAACGACGGCATATTAAACTTTTTAAATTTATTTAATTTTAATTGATATAATTATAATAATTATATAATACATAACAAAAACTATTAATCAGAGTATAAAATATATGAATAAGAATAAAGTCATCTAAAAGGAAAAAATAGATAAAATATAGAAAATATTTGAATTGTATTTTATTAATAATTTAAGTTTAAGGATGAAGAGAAAACATAGGAAAGTGACAAATTCTTATGTTTGGGTAAAGAGGCGGCTTTTTGTTTTTAAGAAAAGTCACCCCACCTGAGACTGAGAACATCATCTTATCGGGGTCACCCAAGATTCCAACGTGTCTTTTCACTAATTTCTTTTTTTCATAGAGTGAAATTGAAGCCTCCCCCAAATAATTGCAATAGATTAATTTAACTTCTTAGAAAAGGAAAATAAAAGCATCAAAATAATTAAATAAATAATAGGGGTAACAATTTTTTTGCCTAACATATATATATATATATATATATATATATATATATATATATATATATATATATCGGCCAATGTTCGTCTTTCCTTATTATCATAATGCCTACTAAAACAAAACCTTCGTTTATTATTCTACAGATTTGGGATCAAATTAAAATTGCAATCATGAATAATTGATTTATGCTTATTATATACTCCATGCAATGTGAAAAATTTATTGTGGGGATAAAAATGAATTTGGATATGTTCTGCTACAAGTAGGTAGGCGGCTATGCTTTTCAATGATTAATTATGATGTTTTTTTTGACTCCATTCCCTTGGGATTGGGGGCGGTTGGCCGGTTGAAGTCTTCGATAGTGATAATATTCGATTAGTACACCAAATTTTTAGGAGGTGATTATCATGAATTTTATTAAAAAAAATAAATATATAATATTAAATATAGTATAATACTTTTTATTATATTTATTTTATAATATCACCTGTCATCTGTAATATTTTTTTATAAGGAGTAATTTTAAAAATAATGTAATTAATTCTCTTAAATTATACAAAACGTCAAATAATTTAAAAAAAATAAAATCATCTAAAACGAACAGAATATGAGTAATTACCTAACCTTTTATATGATTTATATTTGATAATTATTTAAATCAAGTAATTAAATCAATTTGTTTTAATTCAAATTTGTGAAAATATCATAAAATAAAATTCAAAAAAGTAAATTAGAACTTTTATTCTGGATAACAGAAAATAGTTAATGGTAAATGTTTATATATACTTTTTTGTCTTTTACCAAAAACCAAATTGTTTATTACTAGAAGGTGCTTGAACCTATGGCTGGCTATGGGCCTGGCTGTCTGTGGACCGACCACAATTGGAGGAAGCGTGAGATCCGAGGATGATCCGAGTGTGGGGGAGGTGTAAAACACGTGTGCTCTTAGGGAAATTTTTTATTTTAACTCTTCTATGTTGATATGAAAATTATACATAAATATATTTGAATTTTATATATTTTTATTTTTACTCATAATTAAAGTTCAAAATATAAATAAATAAAATTTAAATATACTGATATCTAATTTTCATGTTCACGTGGAGTTTGTTTTTATTACCACCCGCCCCCCCCCCCTCCCCAAAAAAAAAAAATTTATTTTAGTCTTTTTAACTAATGTAAAAAAGAGAGAGAGGAGAATTATCCAAAAGCGGTGTGTGAACTTGTGACTCTGACAGACCTGACCTGGAGGTGATGGTAGGCTGCCCCCACTGCCCTGTTTGTAGGTTATGGAAGAAGGTAGATTTTCGGTTTTCATCTTTTATTAATAAAAAGGCTTAAATATAATTTACTACCCTAAATTATGGCCATATTTCACTTCGGAATTTTGTCAATTAGGTGATTGAACTATCAATTTTTTTCGATTTCATTCAATTGGGTCTGCCACGTCAGAAATTGCTGACGTGGCATCCTAATAGCCAGCAGGAGTGCTTATGTATAAAAGCATTATATATTTTTAATGAGATCAAAGGACAAAAAGGTAAAATAAGAAATAAAACAACTAAAAATTACACAAATAATATAAATTAGTTATATAATTATTTATTTATAGTTATATAATAATATAAATTATTATATAAATAATATAATAATTATTTTTATTAAAATTAATTATTTTTATTAAAAAAACTACGTTATTTTAATTTTTTTATTAAAAAAAATTGTGCTTAATATTAATGATAATAAAAATAAAAATATTAATGATAATAAAAATAAAAATAAAAGTGTAGTTTTTTTTAATAAAAAAATAATAATTAAGCAACTAAAAAAAACGCTGTTGCTTTATTTTAAAAAAAAACAGTTGGTTGGTTTTTTTTTAATAAAATAATTATTATTCTTAATAAAAATAATTATTAAAAATAATAAAAATAAAAACGCAGTTGCTTTATTTTTAAAAACAACGCAGTTGGTTGGGTTTTTTTTTTAATAAAATAATTATTATTATTTTTTATTAAAAAAAACTGCACTTTTATTTTTATTTTTATTATCATTAATATTTTTATTTTTATTATCATTAATATTAAACACAATTTTTTTTAATAAAAAAATTAAAAAAAACACAGTTTTTTTAATAAAAATAATTATTTTTAATAAAAATAATTATTTATATTATTTATATAATTATTTATATTATTTATATAACTATAAATAAATAATTATACAACTAATTTATATTATTTGTGTAATTTTTAGTTGTTTTATTTCTTATTTTACCTTTTTGTCCTTTGATCTCATTAAAAATATATAATATTTTTACACATAAGCACTCCTGCTGCCTATTAGGATGTCACGTCAGCAATTTCTAACGTGGCAGACCCAATTGAATGAAATCGAAAAAAATTGATAGTTCAATCACCTAATTGACAAAATTAAAGGGTGGATCACCGAAGTGGAATATGACCTATAGTTTAGGGTAGTAAATCATATTTAAGCCTAATAAAAAATAATGTACTTGTTTATAAATATTTGATGAAAATTGATTGTGATTAACGTAAAATTATATACGATAAAATATAATAAATTTAAGTGAGATTTTTTTTAATCTATACATATTTTATGTATGCATATACGTCACAATCATAATTCAGCTAAAAACTTTTGCAATATATAACAAAACTCTTTATTATTAAGCTCATATTAAGTAAAATGGTGCAATTGATTAAGAATATTACTCACTTCATTCCAAAATTAGAAATATAGTTTGACTATTGAAATCAAACGCTCACGTACTAAACTTTAAAATTAGTATATCTCATAAAAATTTAGAGTTATAATAAAATAAAATTTGTGATTAATAGTTTATATTATATATTATACAATTATAATTATTGTATCAACTTAAATTAAATAAATTCACATTAATTTAAAATTTAATATATCGTCGTTTGACCTCAAAAGTCAAATTGTATCTCTAATTTTGAAACAGATGAAGTATTAAATTAATTATAACTTTTTGGTATCTCTTTCTCTTTGAATATGAATGAATGAAATAGAGCTAAATATAAAATGAAAAAAATAATAATTTTAATGATCATTTTGGAAAATGAATTATTTTAATATTTTATTTTTAAAATTTTCATTTTATGAGAATATAGTGAAATGATATATATTCTAATAAAATGAATATGATAATTATATCATTTTATCGCACCAACAAGTAAACATTCAATTGAGATGCTAAAATTTGTTTGATTCCTTCGTCCATTCTCCAAAACTAACATAAGAGTGCCTAAAACAATTTTGGAACTGTATAATAATTAATAAATAATATTTTAATTTTTTATATTCAGGTCAAAAACTCTAAATTTAACAATGTTTCATGTGCCACATATAAGAGCTAATTAATAAAGAAACTTATAATTTCGTACTCACTCTAATGTTATGTTTAAATAGAAAGAATGTAACCAAAAATAATATATTTAGTGATTATTTTGATGAATAAATCATTATGACATAATGAATATTATTTTCAATTTTCGTTTATGTTGGACGATATGAGAAGAGATGGATTCCAATAGAATAGATGTATGTGATAATTATGATATTTTATTATATCACCAACAATTAAACATACACTCGATTATTTTAGAAACTAAAAAATTATTTAGTTATTTTTTATTGTTCTATTTATTCAATTCAAACGTAGCATAAAGTACCTTTAATTTGACTTTTGATACAGTAGCGGATCCAAGATTTAACTTCAGTGTAGGCAAATTTTTTTATTTATAAAATTAATTAAAAACTTAAAGCGAAGTAAATAAAATTAAAATACAATATACTCTCTTGTTTGCCAAAATTTAAAATATATTTTTTAAATGGGTGACTTTAGAAAATAATATTATATTCACAATTGTGACATTAATGTTAACTAAGAATTACATAATAGAGATTATATTGAAGAAATTATATTATGTTCATACTATTTTTAACTATTAAAACAAAAGAAAAAGAAACTAAATGAATGAAAAAAATAAGTTTTTTATCCATTTCTCTTATTGGTGGTCATTTTAAAGGACCAAAAAGAAAGATGTAAACAAAAATTTTAGCCACTTGTTTTTACGAAGTTTTTCTCTAAAAAGTAAAAGGGTTGGATTTAGAGGAAAAAGAAAAAGTTTTTAATAAATCTTTTGAAATCTCTATATTACTCTGTTTGCAATTATAAAAGAAGAAAACGGATATTTTCACAATAAAACTGTCGTTATAGGTCATATAGCAACGGGTTTTTTATAGCGACGGTTTTCAACGTCGTTATACATCTGTAGCGATATTTTTATTGTAAAAATATCAATTTCTAAAAGAATTTAATATAAGGTTAAATTTTCTTTAAGTACGCATAAACATCTATTACAAGAACTAGTTAGAAAAGCTAAGAACTAAATAGAGACTTATAAACACATTTATTTATTACTTCTTTTTCATCAATTTTTTATTCTTTTATTTTTTTATCCTAAACTGTGACAACCCCAAAATAGGTCCATTCCATCCAACCTATTCTGAGTCGCCAAATACATGGTACAGAAAACAACTATAACTTTATTGCAACAATCGTCGTGCAAAATACAATAACACATATGCTGTGAGTTTGGATACAAATATATACCAAATGTGACATTGGACACCATCATGTATCAGCACCTCACAAAGGTACCTTACATAAAGGTACAGTCAAAAACTGTTTTAGAAACTAGAATCTTTGGGAAGTGATCAAGGAAACCTTCGTACATGGGAGGCCACGCGTCTAGGTTATGATAGATATCATATGGCCACAGAATTATCCTTGGTTGACCCAATAGACCCCAAAGAAAAACGAGAAGATTACTATCATATTCTTCCCAATGGTGAGTCTTCTCTTGACTTGTCATTATCTCCACTGTCTCTAATTGAGAATTATACTTCAAACAAACACCAAGATTATATAGGTAGTGCCCATAGATATACTCAGCAAGCGGATGTGCACAATCATGTCTTATGATGACACGAGGTTGTATGTCATTAGACATCTTGTATGATAGTGGCAAACCACCCTTCCAACGTTGGGTACACCTTACCCTATTGGATTCACCAAATATAACTACTAAATGAACTTTTCTATACTGCTTCGGGAGAACCTCCACAGCTAGAGACCACCGTTCTATTTTTTCGTTACCCTCGCTCGACCCAGCTACACTCTTATTACCTGAAAGGAATTGTGAAGTAAAAGGGTGAGCACAACTAGCTCAGTAAAGAATATCATGACTAAAGATAATTAAATTATCAGTAGCCTTCATCAATAATAAATCAGAGATTTAGAACATATGGTAAATGATAAAAATTTCAACCATAGTTGCAGCGGAACGAGCAATCCATTAGAAGAGTCAAATAGACTATAAACTCTATTATCTTCTCCATGTTAAAAATCCATCAACAATATTTTATCCCTGTAACATCAATCAACAGTTCCTTTCCACAATCATATGAATAACTCATAATCATAATTGTGATTCTAAATTTTTCTTCGCACCCAGGACGAAGAATATTTTCATCACATGTCTTTACCTGAAACATCAAAGATCATGGTTATACCAAATCACAGTTCCTGTTCATAATCATACTAATAAATCCATCTTTGCACTACGACCAAAGATATTCAACAACAGTTTATCTTTGCACTACGGGCCAAAGATATTCATCAACAGACCATCTTTGCACTACAGGCCAAAGATATTCATCTACAATTCATCTTTGCACTACAGGCCAAAGATATTCCTCAACCGTTCATCTTTGCATTACTGGCCAAAGATATTCAACAACAGGTCATCTTTGCACTACGGGCCAAAGATATTCATCTACAATTCATCTTTGCACTACAGGCCAAAGATATTCCTCAACCGTTCATATTTGCACTACATGCCAAATATATTCATATCTCAAAGAAATATATAATCATTTCAGAATTTATATAAACAATAATTATAACCATGTTGATCAATTCACCTTTACACTTAAGCTTAAGATATTCAATTATAAATTCAATGGTCATGATCATACCAGTCACAATTCAACTTTGCACTACAGGCCAAAGAGAACCCTAGTCATGATCATACCAATAATCTACCCATCTTTACACTCCAGTGAAAGAGAATTTCAACATCGGGGTTATAAAAATGTTATATATGATGATAAAAATAATATGATCAACATATAGTTTTAATCTCAAGAGTAATATTCGTAACTCATGAATAGTAATCCCGACACAAAAGATAGAAATTCTACAATAAAATTCATACCAATATTTTGATATAATGATATTGAAAGAATAACATTACTTAAATTTATAAACAATTTATTTTAATTGTTTACACTTTACTAATTAATGCATTTAATCGTCATAAAATGCCAACTCTTATAATTTCATCATCAATAACCAAAACCCTCATCAAAAATCTGCATATACCTCATATAGGATTCTCAAGCCATAAAATCCTATTTTTCAATTTTCTTTCCTCACAAAACATATTTAATTCATTTACTCATAACTAGACTATTTTCATGAAAAATACCAAATCAGTTCCAAAAATATTTTTTTTTCTGGGATTTAGCATAATATAGTCCCATAGTGAACATATATTTTTCTCAGAATTTTTAAAAGTCATTTACTATTTTTCATATGGCCAAAATAGCCGAATATTTAGACATTTATCAAAAATTGTACTTTTGTCTAAAAATTCTGAAATTTACAGAGTATACTTCTATCATATACATGTACTCCCAATAAAAATTTCATCAATTTTGGAGTTAACCACAAGGAATTATAAGCGATTACTTTTAAAATAGTCTTTTCTCATAAAATTCATAACTCTCAATCTATACAGCCAAAAATCACCATTTTTGGACACAATCAAGAAAACTCATCAAAATATCATTTCAAATTTTTCCAAAATTTTTGAAGATCAGAAAAATTACGAAACTAAAAATTATAACAACCCTTAAAATCCATTACTATCCCTTACTATCCCTTACTATCCCTTACAATCCCTTACCTCAAAAGAGCAGTACTTCTGATCGGTATGCAAAGCCGAAGGAAACTTGCACTGAATAGCAACTCTCAAAGTATCTAAATACTCACAAAATATGCTTCATAATATAGAGAGAGAAAGAGAGAAAGCTTATGTTTTTGGTGTGATTTTCAATTCTAACTTAGCCCTCTATTTATAGAAAAATTTTGGTAGGTTTGACCTGCAACCTGATGGCTTTACCTGCTACTATTCCCACCCACCACATTTGAAATATAATTCAGCACATTTCTTCACCAACCACAAGTGGGGTCCATCAATTCTAGAATTTTCCACCAAAATGATAAACTCCGAAAATTCAACAATTTCTGAACCAGTCATCTCGTAAAATTCATAATAAATCATACGTTCATTTTTAACGGTTCAAAATTTATGGACATATACTCAACTTATATATGTATAACATATCCAAAAATTACCACGATCCAATGGTCGGATTAAGAATTATAACCCCCGCAAAATATCTCAAAAACCCTGATTTTTAATACCTCCATTCCGACAAAAATACGGATAAAAATCTCAACATTAACTCCTTCATTTTTAACCACAAAAATATATCCCTCGTTTATATCCACATAAAATAAATATTTCCTTATCATATGAATCAATAATTAATTATTCACAAATAATATTACAGAATCACATTTATGACAACCAGGCCGTTCCCAGGAAAGAGGGGGCTTTCCAATAAGGATTTCTCCTTACTAGCGCGCAATTAGATGACCAAACCTCTCCTTAGACAGAACTTTCTAAACATTGCCAATAATGCTATCTAATAATATTATTCAAATAATATGAATTATTGATCTGATAATAGAAAAATACTGTGCAGCAACAATTATTGAACAACAATAATACAAAATTTCAACGTAGCAATTATTGAATCAATAAAATAAAATATTGAACAGTAATTACTGTAACAATTATTGAGTAGTGCCTTCTTACGTAAGAATCAATAATTTCAAAAATACTATGCAATACCGTGTGCTACTGTGCAATAACGTGTATTACTGTATTTTAACCACCGGGTATTCTAACAGTGTTAACGGTAACAACTACGCCGTTATTTGTAAAAACTCAAATTTGTCGTTTTCTTCACCCAACAGTTATTCGTTATGGGGCCCACAAATAGCTGCGCCGTCGTACGAATATTCCCCGACAGAAAGAATATTCCACGACCAAACGAATATTCTCCGACAACAATGATTATTTTATAACCACTTGCTTCTTTTGAAAAAAAAATCATATTTCACCCATAACTTTAAACTTTTATCAATTTAACCATTTACTGAATAGTAATTATAAGAAAAATTGAATACTTTTATTTCATAAAATTCGGGGTCTTACATAAACTCACTGTTGGGGCATGATATTTCTTTCATTGGGTCTGATCAATTGGGCCCATCCGTTTAATTAGCCTAGTGGACCTTTATCACTAAGTCTTATAGTCATTGGGCCTAACATTTATATTACCTTTATTGTATCTCATTAATAATGGGCTGGGTCAAGTGGCCGGCCCATAAGATCTTTTGATATCTAAGACTTTGACTGGTAATGATGAAAGGAGGAGGGCAGTTGACCAAGGGCCTGCAGATCATTAATGTGGATGGGATCTTATCCGGCCGGAGGCAGGAACAGTGGAAAAAAGGTGATGACCTGCATGCAGTCGGCTGGGACAAGAGGTGACTGGGAGGGGGTGTCAGATCATGGTTGGTGGCACAAAAAACCGAGTATGAGAGTATAACCTAGCAAGGGGGTCTCCTAACAAAAGGTACGCATACACTTTCGATCTAGCTCAACACACTAGAGATTTTTTTTACCCTCCATTGTTAAACCTTGAACACCTGTATTGACTCTCACGCCGGAGCTATCCCCCGACGGTCCAGCCGTCAAGCTTTTGGTGTTGATCGTGTTTTCTGTGCAGGATTAGGGCGTCTCATGTGATTGGGACGTCATCAAAGATCTTGGCGTTAACATTGGCGCTAGAAGGAGGGCTGAGTTCTAGTGTTTCAGAGCTTTCAATCACAAACATTTATTTGTTCCACGCTCTCAGGATGGGGAAGAGCAGAGCAGACACGCCTGAAGGACAACCGATGACTGTTGGTGACTCGCCACCACGAGTTTCTGTCAGAGATCGTTTGGGGCCCACACTAAGTGCTCATGCTAGCACAGCCTCCAAGCGGCCACATGGAGACTCTCGTCCAAGAGCCGTGGGCAAAGCTAAGAGAAAGTTAATCTTCACGACGGATAAAGAATCCGGTCGCGGCCGGAAATAGCTATACCACGTCGAGAAGACCTCCCGATTGGCTAAGATGGCGGAAGAGGCAGATAGGGCCATGGAGTCACTCATGAAGCAGAGGCAGGATATAGCCGAGCAGATGTCCCGGATGGAAGAGTTGAGGGATGAAGCATCGAGTTATGTCCAGTCTGAAAGGCGTGTGCGTCGCAGCGGGAAGGAGCCGGTTCAGTCAGAACGTGGGTTTCAAAGCCAACATCGGGAGAGAGAAAGATTGAGGAGCCCTACTCCTCGAGGATCGAAGGAAGCACTCCGTCGTGACGTCCCTACAGGGCAGACCCGAAGCGGTAGGAAAGGCCGATCCAGAGAACGAACTCCAGAGAGCATGAAAAGGGCACTCATTGTCACACACTCCCACCACAGTCATCAGACCCAGAGGCGAAGCAGATCTGGGGGCCGTACACCCGAAAGTCGGGTACTTCGCTCAGAAGACCGTCATCGCGAAAGTCCTTCGAAGGTTGGAGGTATTATGATCAACGACCGACCTACTCCAAGAAAGAGAGAGTCGTCGGAGAAGGAAGTGTCATCACAGCCGGAAGGAGTAGAGTACCTCGTAAAAGAACTGAAGGCACTCCAGAAGCAGTTGGCCGAGGTCCAGCAGGTGAAGAATACTCCGGGAAAGAAAGCATCCCCGTTTTCCTCGGACATTCTTAAGGAGAAGGCGGACACCTCTAAGAAGTTGCCTCACATGGAAAGTTACGATGGTTCGGGAGATCCTTACGACCATAGCCAAGCATTTGACCGGTTGATGGACTACTACGATTTCGCTGACGCTGCTAAATGCCACATGTTTGTTACGACGTTGAGAAAGGACGCGAGGCAGTGGATGGGGAATTTACCGATAGATTCAATTTCCTCATGGTCCGAACTCTGCGATAAGTTCCATGCTCGTTTTGGGAGTAACCGAAGGAGGGGGAAGCCCACGGGCTCTTTGGCGCAGGTCAGGCAGTACACCGATGAGTCTTTGGGTCAGTATGTGAAGAGGTTCCGAGAAGCCGTTGGCCAGGTGTCAGATTTGAACGATCTCCAAGCCGTGGGTTTGTTTCAGAACGGTCTGGACCTAGTAAAGTCGGAGAAGCTGGTGAAGAAGTTGATGTTCAATCACCCGAAGAGCCTGGCAGAGGCATTCGATAAGGCAGAAGGTTATATCGTTGTGGAAGAGGCTATGAGTAGCTTGAAGCGTTCCTCTACGGAACAGATGAAAGAGGCAGATGCCCCTAAAACCCGGGATGATCCGAAGAAGACTGAGGGGTACAATGATAGATCGGAGAGTCGTTCCAAGAAGTTCAACAACTCGTGGCAACAAGGAGATACTCGTCCACCTGCTTCCGCCCCGAAGGTGAATAAGGTTTATACCAAACTGAACACAGACAGATCGGTGATTCTAGACCAAATCCGGAACCAGCCGTTCTTTGAGCCGCCGAGGGACAACTATAGGACCGGGCAGGGCAACCCTCGAAAATATTGTAACTACCATCAAGCCGCAGGCCATGGCACCAATGAGTGTTGTAATCTGAAGGATTTTGTGGAAAGAAAGATCCAGAGCGGTCTGTTAGTCCAATATGTGGCCGAAAAGAGTCACCAAGGCGCCGACCGCACCGTTCAGACAGTTCAAACGGATCCTCCTGTGCAGCCCGTCCCGAACCCGCCACCAAGGCATGTCATCGACGTAATAACAGGGGGAACGTCGGGGAAATTGGTAGGAAGAAAGAGAAGGGGGTATCTGGATTCGGTTATGTCCATATCAGGTGCCTCTCCAAAGATGGATAGACCATTTCCCGGAACTATTATATCTTTTACAGACGCGGACTATCCTTTGGAGCCCATTGAACATATTTTATTATATCACCAACAATTAAACATACACTCGATTATTTTAGAAACTAAAAAATTATTTAGTTATTTTTTATTGTTCTATTTATTCAATTCAAACGTAGCATAAAGTACCTTTAATTTGACTTTTGATACAGTAGCGGATCCAAGATTTAACTTCAGGGTAGGCAAATTTTTTTATTTATAAAATTAATTAAAAACTTAAAGCGAAGTAAATAAAATTAAAATACAATATACTCTCTTGTTTGCCAAAATTTAAAATATATTTTTTAAATGGGTGACTTTAGAAAATAATATTATATTCACAATTGTGACATTAATGTTAACTAAGAATTACATAATAGAGATTATATTGAAGAAATTATATTATGTTCATACTATTTTTAACTATTAAAACAAAAGAAAAAGAAACTAAATGAATGAAAAAAATAAGTTTTTTATCCATTTCTCTTATTGGTGGTCATTTTAAAGGACCAAAAAGAAAGAAGTAAACAAAAATTTTAGCCACTTGTTTTTACGAAGTTTTTCTCTAAAAAGTAAAAGGGTTGGATTTAGAGGAAAAAGAAAAAGTTTTTAATAAATCTTTTGAAATCTCTATATTACTCTGTTTGCAATTATAAAAGAAGAAAACGGATATTTTCACAATAAAACTGTCGTTATAGGTCATATAGCAACGGGTTTTTTATAGCGACGGTTTTCAACGTCGTTATACATCTGTAGCGATATTTTTATTGTGAAAATATCAATTTCTAAAAGAATTTAATATAAGGATAAATTTTCTTTAAGTACGCATAAACATCTATTACAAGAACTAGTTAGAAAAGCTAAGAACTAAATAGAGACTTATAAACACATTTATTTATTACTTCTTTTTCATCAGTTTTTTATTCTTTTATTTTTTTATCCTAAACTCACAAAACATAATGTAAAGTTCTTCTTTATTCTTATTAAATCACATATAAAATTGAATCCCCCCATCCCCCTCTCTCTCTCTCTCTCTCTCTTTGATACCCTTTGCATTGCATATTTCTTTAGGGCTTGTTTATAACTAGCATTCGGTTGGCACGTATAAATTATGTGACGTAAAATTAAAATTTTATAAAATTTAGAAGATTAAATAAAAAAATAAATTTTAAATTAAAAAGAACAAAATAATAAAATTGTAGGAATAAAGAATAAAAAAAGGTAAGCGTAATTAAATTAAAAAAGAGAAAATGATATAACTAAAATTGTAGAGAAAAAAGAAAAAAATAGATTAGCGTAATCCAAAATCACAAAGGCTCTGTTATATAGATATATCACCAAAATCTCCACCAAGGCTTTATAATATAGATGATATTCAGGGGTTAGAATTTTTATGACATTGTCGTTGAATCATTTAACTCAACATTTACACTTAATTTATGTAGGGTACCTCATACCATCAAAACTGAACATGGTGGACCCGTTCACTATAATGTAATGTTGTGGTAATAAAAACGAATATATTCCAACATTAAATATATATATATATATATATATATATATATATATATATATATATATATATATATTGTTAACGTCAAGATATTTGATGACGTCCCAATCACGTAAGACGTCTTAATCCTGCACAGTAAACACGATCAACACCAAAAGCTTGACGGCTGGACCGTCGGGGGATAGCTCCGGCGTGAGAGTCAATACAGACGTTCAAGGTTTAACAATGGAGGATGTAAAATGTCTAGTGTGTTGAGCTAGATGAAAAGTGTATGCGTACCTTTTGTTAGGAGACCCCCTTGCTAGGTTATACTCTCATACTCGATTTTTTGTGCCACCAACCATGATCTGACCCAGCCCCCTGTTTCTCTATGGTGTCAGCTGTGTGCATGCAGGTTGTCACCTTTTTTCCACTGTTTCTGCCGCCGGCCGAATAAAATTCTATCTACATTAATGATCTACAGACTTTTGATCAACTGCTCTCCTTTTTCATCATTACCAGTCAAAGTCTTAGATACTAAAATATTTTATGGACCGGCCGCTTGATCCAGCCCAATGTTAAGGAGAGGCAATAAAGATAGGGTAAAGGTTAAGCCCAATGATTATAAGATTTAATAGTGAAGGTCCATTAGGCTAATTAAATGGATAGGCCCAATCCGCCTGGCCCAATAAAGGAAATATCATGACCCAACATATATATATATATATATATATATAATATTTGAATTTGAGTTGACACCACTCACTACATTTAATTAATCCCTAATAATAGTAGTTGAATGGATAAAATTACATGCATTATTTGATTATTAACACTTAACGTATATTATTATTATTATTATTAAGAAACTGAAATTTTCAGATGAATACAAGTATGGTACTACCAGTCTACCACATCCTCAATCATTATATCATGTTCATAATTATGGTTCGAGTTGGACTGTTGGATTTGTTATTCGTTTGAGCTCAATATATAGTAGTCAAGTCCTACATGATATAGTATAAATTTGATTAGTGTATACATGTATATAACACTTAACTATACTATCAATATTATCAACTGTTTTGTAAACGACTAATTAATATTATTACTCCTTCCGTCCCAAATTAATTGCTCAGTTTTGACTTTTTAAAGTCAAATTGACCATTTTTAAAACTAATCTTTTTACTATTTTTGCTAAAATATAGGCGAAGAGATTATAACCAAAAGAAAGTATATACAATTTATTACTAATCCCAATTTTTATAATTTTAGAAATATATTTATATATGCTTAATTATTAATTCTAAAAATAGTCAATTTGACTTAAAAAAGTCAAAACTGAGCAATTAATTTGGGACGGAGGTAGTAGAACTTTAATTCTAGATTCGTCCTAACTACATTACAGGTTAAGTCCGACTTATTTATTGTAATAAAAGACTTCAACTCATTTACCATGCAATATCAATTTGTTTCAACTTATTTATAGCACAACTTTGGGGATGTTTGATTGCAGTTAAATGACTGATCGATTCAGCAATTCAATCCGTTTATTTTGAAAAAAAATCGTCTGAATGACTGAATCAGTCAGCTATTAAGACAATTTTGGGCTAATTAGTTTAGTCCAATTTTTTTGGCCGAATGAACATTTTTTTTTACAATATTAACTATTATATAAAGTAATATTAAATAAATTTATAATAATTTTTTGAATTTTTTTTAAAAAAAAAATAATAAAAATATGTTATTCAGATATGTCAATTATCAAACAAATTTTTTATTCACATACGAAACACCCCCTCAATTTATAACGAAAATATCAAGAGTAAATCTCTTCTTGCCCAAAGAACATACACTAGTAAAGTTGACAAATCTTATAAAAATTTCCTCGATTTTTTCAACAAGATGGTGGAGAAAACCCCTTTCTTAAACCTCTTTCCATGTCACTCCTAATCTAAAAGGTCAAGGACTCGAGGCCTTATAAGGAAGAAACAGTGTCTATTTTTAGTAACTATGCTAAAAACAGACTTCCAAATATCCAAAATTATACAAGTATGCCGGTAAATCAGCTTGGGTAACCGGACTTGAAAAGGACCATTAAAAATGGGACACCGAATACGTGGAAGCCAGTCACGTGAAAGCACAGCAAGAAATCACTGGACCCATCTCCATATGATCTCATTTCTATATAAATAAAGCCAATATGGTAACACTTTTAATACGATACACAAAAATATTGGCAATTATCAATAAAGGCTTTTTTCTGGCTTTGAAGTTCCCGAGGAGGAGAATTGGCGGGGATTAGCTGAGCAAATGGCCACCCTCTTCAGGGCTCTTCTTCTTCTTCTCTCTTTATCAGGTTTCAGTTCAATCTATCTTCAATTGAGTTGTATTTTTTGCTTTTATTTATGTTCTTGTTTTGGTACTTACTATGAACAAGCTGAAAAGAAAGAAAATCGTGGGTTCTTATGTTCTTGATTTTAAGGGAAATGTGAAATTAAAGTTGTCATATGTGAAGTAATTGTGTTATGCTCATCCGAGTCTTTCTTCTTTTGTTACTTTGGGTGGCAAGAACTGAGATGTTCAAGATTCAGAGTTTTGATGTCTTGCTTTGCCACTCTGCATATTCTCAGAAATGGGAAATACACTTTTCTGGCAATTTATTGATACCCATCATGAAAAATTAATGATTTGGAATCATTTGGTGGAATAGAATAACAACTTTTACTTAATTTGTATGAATTTAGTTGTTATTGATGCTGGTGAATATGTTATTGACGTGACTTCCATTGTAATGGCTCTAGTCTTTTGAATTGAGCTATGGTATGTGCATCAGTTTGTGCTTTTTTCTTCCTTTATTGAATTGATTTCTGGCGTGTTTAAATTTTTCTTCCAAACAGACATTTGATTTTGACATCCATTTTTGTGGTTTTGGTACTTTTTAATTGATTGGATATTGTAGGTTGCTTGCTTTCTGTGATCAAATAATGATTCATATCCTTTAACTAGTCATAAAAGTTTTTTGAGTTGTTTAATGAAATTTCTGCTGCTTATTTTCTTCTTAATCCGTTGCAACCTCTAATAAAATTTTCTTTCACTTTTTTTCCAATACGAATTCAGATTTATGTGCTAGGATCCATAGCCTTGGAGTTGGAATTAACTATGGTCAGATTGCCGACAATCTCCCTTCTCCTTCCCGTGTATCGTCTCTCCTTAAATCACTCAACATCAGCAGAGTGAAACTCTATGATGCTGACCCAAAAGTTTTAACTGCATTTTCCAATACGAATGTTGAATTCATCATTGGGCTTGGAAATGAACTTCTTCAAACAATGAATGACCCCATGAAAGCTCAATCTTGGATTCAAGATCATGTTCAACCACACCTTAGCCAGACCAAGATTTCTTGCATACTTGTTGGAAATGAGGTCTTATTAAGCAACAATAATCAGTTAAAGTCTTATCTCCTACCTGCAATGAAATCGGTGTATACAGCTCTTGGTAATCTTGGCCTAAACAAACAAGTCTATGTAACAACTGCGCATTCGCTTCAAATCTTAGGTACCTCATTCCCACCATCTTCAGGAACTTTCAGAGAAGATCTTGCTGAATACATACAACCCATTCTTAATTTTCACGCTCAGGCCAACTCACCGTTCCTTATAAATGCTTACCCCTTTTTTGCATACAAAGATAGCCCGAATAGTATTTCATTGGAATACGTTCTTTTCCAACCTAACCCAGGTTTTAAGGATCCGGTAACAAATCTGAACTATGATAATATGTTGTATGCTCAAATTGATGCTGTTTATTCAGCAATGAAAGCAATGGGTCATACAGATGTAATAGTCCAAATTTCTGAGACGGGTTGGCCTTCTAAAGGGGATCCCAATGAGGTGGGGGCAACAGTTGAAAATGCAGGCCTATACAATAGAAATTTGTTGCGCCGGATAGAGGAAAAACAAGGTACTCCAGCAAGACCATCAGTACCAATCGACGTATATGTTTTTGCACTTTTTAATGAGAATCTAAAGCCTGGTCCGGCATCTGAAAGGAACTACGGGCTGTATTATCCTAATGGTAATCCAGTTTATGACATTGGGTTACAGGGTAATCTTCCACGGGGTGATCTTCCCCGTATTGATTATTCAGCTTCCCAGAAAAATGTAAGAAACTTATATCATCTTAATTTTTTTAATCTGCTCTATTGTGTTATTTCTGTTAATTTTACTTTATTGGAGTTGATTCGAATGTTAATTTTAAACAATAATTGCACAATTGATTTGTTAAGTTTTGAAAATGATGCACCTAATACTTTTCTTCTTGTTATTTCCAGGCCTTATCTTTTATCACCCTTCTCCTTGTTTCCCTTGTACTTTTACTCTGGCTTGAGAGCTAGAACGTTCTACAAACTGGGTATAGGAAACATGGAAAGGGGAGAAGCTCCAGAAGTACAAGGCGTCATGGAGGTAAGAAATTTAATTTTATTCACTCTAACTTGAATGCTAATTTAGTTACAACCAGGGGTTTGCCTTCCTCCATACTCATTGTTCCGCTGTTCCTTTTACTTTAGTTTCATTATAAGTTTGAAACTCCAAGTGAGCTGACTACAGTTATCTGGTTAAAACCTTTAATTATGATCCAGTCATGGTTCTGCAAGGTCGATTTTCTATACTTTCAAATGTAGGAAAGAGTATCATGTTCATGTACCAGGGTACTCTTTGAAGAGCTGTAGCTTTTACAGTCAAGAACTTGCAACTATCTGTTGGAGAAGACAAAACTACAATATGCATGTATCATGTGTATGCTAGAAAATTATAGTTAGCTAGGTTCTGTCTGAACACTTCAATTACAAAGAATATTTCACCTCCACGACTATTTATTCAAGATATGGTAATAGTCTCCAACTTTCTTATCTCCAACTACACAAAAGTCCAACCGTGCTTATTTCAGGAAATGAAGCCACCATCAGTGTCAACTTTCGGCAGTTTAACTTTTCCTGTAAACCGCCAAAGTTGAAAGCTCATATATTTTGTCTTTTATTGTGATGCCCATATTTGAAGATGATGAAATCCTTGATAATCAATTCTCACTTTGAAGCAAGCAAAGGTGCTGCATCAGCCTTAGGTGGAGTAGTGCCCACTATTTTTGGTCTCATCTCGTGTCAATTTCGAGTTTACATGTATAAGCATCTTTCTGTGTATGGTGGGGTTGTCTGATAGCAAAATAAGCTTTGATTACATAGGGGGCTGATTTCTGACATTTCGAATTCATACTACCAAGTTTGGTAAAGCTATCAAGATTTTCTCATCAAGAAAATCAACGATAAGCTGTCATGTTTCTTGTAGGAATATTTTCTAAAACTAATATAGAACCCGTAAAAACAATTTCTTGTTAGGATTTAGCATTGAACCACAGAAAGTTGGCTTGTGGCTTTTGACATCATGTAGTCTAATTTTGCTTTATGATTAATTCTTGCATCAGCATGGACCATAGACAGGATAAGATAGACAGATAGACGAAACAAATAGACAAATTTTTCATAGCAACTGGAAAGCCACCACCAGTCATTTTCCCTGAACAATATTGGACCTACAAAATAAGGTGGTCCTAATTCTGCTTAATTTGAACGTGGTTAGTTTAATGATAATAATGTGCTTTGAATTGAGGAAACACGATAAGAATTTTCGTATTTAATGGAATCTTAACGAGGGCCCCTGTTCATCACAGTACAATGAACGGGATTTTGCAAATGAGATTGTTTTAATTATGGTCGGTAGGCCATAACTTGCATTGTCAATACAAGATTTGATCGATATTGCTTTGACATTTTCTGAAGTGATAATACTTGATTTAGACTCTTTCTATTTTCTAATACGGCGGTGGCCGGTGAGCCTTTTATTCATCTTTCTCCATTCAATTAATCTTATTTTATTAAACGTGTACGTACAGGGAAGCTACCGTTGTTGAGCTCTCACTTTCATCCTGGTGGCTTTGACTGTTGAACATCACTACATGCGTGCACCAGAAATTGTTTGTTTACAGATCAAGAGACCTTTCTATTATAATACAAGAAATTGAAAAATTCAAATAGAAGCAACCACGAACTTAATAAGGTAGTATTATATTATATACAATTCTTTAACAAGCTTATGATATATAGTTGATAACTTTAGTATAGATTTTAGTGTGGGCTTGTGTTATTTGTTGGGGTTGACCATCTTATTGTATAATATTCAGACTTATATGAGTCCTTATAGATACGAAGAATGTGCAGCTTATGCCAGCTTCTTCAATTTTTTTTATTGTGGATTTGTTTTATCTTTTTCCTTTTTAGTTGATGCTACAGTAAAATATTTAGCATTTTTTAGATAGAACTGCTTTTACGTTTGGATTGTAAGAATGAAAGTTAAAATAGAATGATTCATTCTTGTGGAATGTTCTATTGGAATGGAATGAACAATTCTCATGTATTTCTGTCAAATTTGTGAATTTTATTTCTTGGGGAGTGTATCATTCTGCTCTTTATTCTATTCTCTTCGTTATTTCATTCTTTATTTTTTCAATCTAAACGTTACATAAAATTTTTAATTTCAATCTCAATCTCATTCCAAGTGTAGCGTAAAATTTAGAATGAATTTTGATATATAGAGCCTAATTTCAAGTGTTCATGTCTTGTCCACTATGAGTGTCTTCATGTGACATTGTACTTCTTCACCATGTGAGTTGCTTAATGGCTTTCAATTTTCAGCAGCTCACTCTGGTCCACAACATATTTTTCAAGTACTCTCCCTCCCTCGACTAAAACAAAGGATCATTCTTGAATTATGTTGTGCACAATTATATTTTTTTTGACCATTTATACCAAAATTAATATAGTTAAATACAATTCTATTCTTAAATTATTCTTATCATGACAATTTCGTGGACTAACTCCATTCTTATTTAAACCAAAAAACTAGTTACATCATGCATTTAGAATATACAACTCAATTCTTATTTAACCAACTCAAACCAATTCCATTTGTATTCCACGCCCCAACTTGGGGGAAAAAGAAGAATCACTAAATGTATACACAATCGGATGGATTTCAGACTATATATACAGATTACAGTCAATAAGGAATGAAGAAGAATACTTCATATGATAAACGTAGGAAATAATTTACACCCATCTTTGGAAGGTAGAATCAAACCCTCGATATTACACAAGAAAAGGAATTATCATCGACATAAAAGCATCGTAAGTAAAAGTTGCTGAACCGGTGTAACGCAAATCCTTTTCCTTGAATTTTTCCGTCAAACCCTGAATTTCATTGAGAAATGAAGAAATCAGATAAAACTTATTCAAAGAAATCAAATCCCTTTCCTTTTCCTGCTCATACACAAGGCCTAAAAGGGCTAAAAAGTTGATAATTGTTTGTTTCTACCAAATATAGGGTATTGCATTTTCACTCCTGATCTCTCTAAAGATAAAATGTAATAATTGCTAATCCAGGTCTGACATGGATCGGGGTCCACCGGTGAATATTGTATGTTTCTTTTTTAAAATTACAAACTCCCAAAATGTAGTTAGCACTCTGTAATTTTCCTATTTGAAATTCAAGGGGATCAATTCCCCATCGTAAGCAATGAGTGATTCATGCCAAGGGATTGGTGAAGAGGAAACTGAAACTGTGGCTGGTTAACCTCAGATCACGGTCACTAGCTGCATTCTTGGACGTTGAATGCAGCCAATGTGACCAATTAATGATTTATATTCACACGCACTTTTTACAAAATAAAATTTGATTGATTGCATAAATTATTTTCTAATAACAAGTTGGACGTATTTACTTATTCTAGAAGGGAAGGGATAACTAATCAGTAACATATATCAGTTTGAAGAGCACGTCAGGTTATTATTCATTACTCACCTTCACAATCATTCCACACCTGCACATCGAACAAAAAGTAATTTGAGGTTATTTAGCCTGATGTGAAGTCATAAATAACTTGATGTGATTGAGTTTATGAGGTCTTACTCAACAAAACTGTCAAACGTCAGCTCAACCCTCCGGCCACTTCCATCCTCATATCTAGAAATCAGAACTTGAAGAACCGAAGGTGGAATAGCGTATCCAAGACTGTAAAGAGCGTCCCTCAGCTCCATGGAATCAATTTTCCTACTTCGATCCCTATCAAATCTCTCAAAAATGCCCTAAGGTGCAAGAAAATAAAAAAGGATTATTCCATAGGTTTTGAAACGAAGTAAAATCTAAATAGCAGAAACCAACTGCTTTGAAAGGACAGTTCAAATGCATTTTAAATGCTGTAACATGCATGAACTGTTGTAATGTGTAACTAAAATGAACCGCATAAGTACATGCAGTACAATTCTTGCCTTCCTATTTAGTAACTTCCAAAAAAAAATTAAGTATTTTTGTCTCAACTATGATTAACTTGAAAAAAAGAACACATTACAAACTTAATTAGAGCACTCACCCGCCATTGACCAAGGCAACTCCATAACTCAGTAAACTCTTTGGGTCCTGTATACAACGAAATTAGCCGTCATCAATACATAGAATTAGCCTTTAAAGTACTTACCCAAAAAACTAAAGGAAAAATTAGCCTAAAAGTAAAGATGAAACCAATGTATGTTAATAATGCCATAGCTGATTTTAGTTACATCAAAGTAAATGTTTTATCGATAATGTTTAGTGATTTGTATATTGCTCTAGAATTAACAGAATTAGCTCTGGCAATAGAATTTCCCTAAACAAAAATGGCTGGTGAGCTAAGGCAAACCAAAATACCAATTTCACATAAAACAATTCACATACCAATAAAACATCATTGGTGAAAACTCTGTATTTTTTCCAATTTGCAGCTAACCTTAAAATATAATGATAGGAACAGTCTTTTAAATTGTGTGATTAAGCTTATGTCATACATGCATATAGGAATGTTTCTGCCTCCTTTCAATCAAACTTGATCCTACCAACAAAAGGTCATGTTTTTTAAAATAATGATAACTTCGAGGGCAGTTGTTTTAAATGTGTAAAATTTGGCTTTAGAACTGGATTTTAGGGCTGTAAATCTTTACTCCTTGAAACTGTGTCTAATTATATGATTACCTTAAGCAAATTAGGTGCAAAAGTAGTAAATACTCCCTCCATTCCAAAAAAATAAAATAAAATTGATGGCACAAGAGGTGAGGGACACCTCACGTTCTTACGTGAGGTGTCCTTTATAATAACAATATTTTGAAAAAGTATAAAACATCCTTTTGTTTATTACATGGCATTGGGAGTATATTCAATTACAGATAAAATTTTTAAAATCAATACTCAAAATTCTAAAGTTTAAAATTGAAGTGATCCTATCCACTTGATTTTATACAATTGCGAATAGTGTAACCTATCTAAAAGAAATTCTCAATTTATTACTTTTTTTAAGAAAACTATATCAACTATAGATTTTTAGTTTTTTAAGATTTTGTTAGATTGACAATAAAGGTCAAATTGGGCTCTGCTTATAAGTACCAATCAATGAACATAGACTCGTATTTCTAAACTTGTTTACAGATTTTAGAAAGTGAAATCTTTATACTTTGAAAAGATTAGTCAAACAGTGAAGATTAAAAGCAAAAAAATTCCAACTTTCAACAAACTTTATGAAAGTTACCCAAAAGCTGAATTAAATAACAGTGAACCCACACATTCAATTAAGCTGATTATCAAGAAAACAGCAATTAAAACGCAAAAGAAGAAAAACAGACTGACCAATTCTGAGAGAATCCTGAGGATTCTTGAAGAGAAACATGAGCAAACGGATAGTCCGAAGACTGAACCTCTGGTAACCCGCAGAGAGAGCCTGCTGTAACTCATTCTCGTCAATGAATCCGCTCCGATCTCGGTCCACCATCTGGAAGCTCCGAATCACTTCAGGGTTTGTTCCGGGCGGAAACGAGGGGTACCCGTAGGACCCGTAATTGCTCTGAGCTTGGCCATGGGTATAGGTGTTCGGAGGAGGGCGGTACGGTTGTGCCCATCCGGGTTGTGATTCGGGCACGGGTGGAGCAGATGGAGAGCTGTAACCCGAGTAGGATTGAGGGTAGGACATTGATATGGGGTGTGCTTGGTTGTTGAGAAAATTGGAAAGGAAAGAGAGTGAGTGAGGCCAAACAGGGAATGATTTCGGAATTGGATTTGAATAGGGAAGAAGAATCTGGAGAGTTGGCAACGCGTACACGCGCCTTGAAGGGGTGCGTGGTAGATTCCTCAGTTTTTTTGGTCCTGGGTTTAATTTACAGGGACGGCGAAACATTTCCATACTAAAAACTAAGAGTTCTTCTCTGGGGACCGGTAGCCGCGACCGGTCGAAATTTTTTATTTTATTTTTTTGTATTAATGTGCAGTATTTATTTTAATTAAAATTTATATAAAATTCAATAATTTAGATATTATTTGAATATATATAAAAATAGGGTTATATAGTGTTCGAATTACTGAATTTTATAAAAATTTCAATTAAAATAAATATTAAATATCGATCGCCACTCCCGGTCAGCCTATAATTTTTCAAATTCTAATTGGTATGGAGGTAAAAATTGGTACAGAAAAACTATTCTGATTGATATGATCATTAATTTTTAAAAATTAAATTGTATCAATAATTTTTAAATTGAAGGAAATTTTTTTTATAGAGTAGAGTGAGCATACCAAATATTTATTAATTACATCTTTACCGGTCCATAATCTAAACCAAACATTCCAAATTTATAAATTGGTTCCATCCTAATTTAATTTTTGATTTTTTTTTATTTTTCCGTCCAAAACACATAACGCTCTGTTTTTAAGTTTTAAAATAGACAGGAAAAAAAAAATAGACGGAAAATTTAAGTTTTCTTCCCAATTTTTATGTGTTTGAGTTTTTTAATAAACGAAAAAGAAAAGAAATAGATAGAAAATTTGGCCACTTTTCTCACCAAAGTTTTCCATTCAAAATTAGCCTGATTTGGACGGAAAAAAATTAGAATAAATAATATTTTTTATAATTTCCATATTACCCTCAATTTTTAATACAATAAATTTTAAATTACAACTCATATCCTTAATTTTAAATTTTCTATTATTTTCTATTAAAAACTCAAAAACAACACAATAAAACTTAAAATTTTCTTCTTTTTTTTTTATGTTCTAATTTAAGTTTTGAATTCTTTTATTTTTTATTCAAAATTGAGAAACAGAGTGTAAGTAGTTCGTCCAAACTCCAAACACCCTTTGACCAAACGAAATAAAGAAAATGGAGAAACTTGATCCACTTGATTCCGAATCCATGGTGATGGTGGGATAATATAATGATATCAATTAGCTAAATTTGGACGTTCGCGGGAACTAACCCTACCAAAAAAAACAGATATAGAATATAGATCATAGCTTCCGTCACTTTGTTTGTGTATGGCGGGGAAGAAAAAAGTGCTTGCAGAGGAGCTGCCGAAGACTATCGTGCGCCGGTTGGTGAAGGATACGCTATCTCACTTGTCCAAAGACGGTGACATTTCACTCCTCCGAGAAGCCCTCCAAGCTTTCTCCGAGTCCTCTCGTATCTTCATTCAGTACCTCTCTGCCACGTAATTGACCAATCTCTCCCTGTTGTGTTCATTTCTGGTTTCGATTTTATGTAATTCTATTCAATTTTATTTTTTTTAGATTTGGCAATCAATTAGTTCTAAAATTGGGGAATTTTTATGTATTGCTTTTGAATTTTGTTGAATAGAGAATTGGGTATATCTGCAGTGCAAATGACATATGCAAGGAGTCTAAGAGGCAAATAATTAATGCTGATGATGTATTTAGAGCGCTTGAAGAGATTGAGTTTCCTGAATTTATTGAGTCACTCAAAGTTTCTCTTGAAGGTTAGAAGATATATTCCAAAATCTATCTCTCTTTCTCTCTCTCTCTCTTTTTTTTTTTATGGATTCGGTTTTATATATAATCTTGTGCTGAGATGGGGATTGGGGAATATATACTTTATATGAATCACATAGTTGATTAGAATCTGGAACCTCACAATTTGACACCCCTAATTTGAATCCGACAACAGGATGGCGTTATATTGCCTAGAATAGGTGCTGCAAATTTCTGGTAAGGATGGATTTGACCATTGGCTTGAAAATTGTGAGGTTCCAAATTAAATTGATACAACTGAAGTAGAAAGGATCATAATGTGACCTAATTTAAAGAAAGACTAAGAAGGTTGCATACTTTACAAGAAATCCATATAGGATATATTCAGTTGGTATGATCTATTTATGTTATTTTTCAGCAGTTTAGATTCTTATAAATGCTTTTGTGATATAAAAAAAAACTTACAGATAATGAGGGGGGAAAGAGTCTAAATCTCTCTTACTTTAGTGGATTTTCTGTTTAATGGGTGGCAAACTCCTTACTCCTATTTTATGTTTGAGAAAGATTTTTTATTCTTTGATGCTAGTGGACAAGAGTAAGTGATTTACAAAATAAGCACAAAAACCGATTTGGTGATGGTAATCTTGCATTTTTTCTTCACTTGAAAATTGTTTTAAACTTGTAGTTTTCCATTCACAAAGATATGAGGGAAATCAAATTGTAATCAGCTGAATCATCAGCTGATGATTGTGGATGTTTGCTTCAGTGTTACGATTGTGGTTCGATACGGTACGTGGAATGAAATTGAGAACGGAAAATGTCACGAAAAGACAAAGTTCGTTAAGGGTAGGTTTCTATGAATCACTTAGTTAGTACGAAATATGTTTTGTCGGACATGGTACCTTTAGAATAGCTCTCCAAAAAAGATAAAGTTAAAAATTATAACTAGTTGTAATAGAGTTAAAACCAGTTGGGTTATTTCAAGACGTAGTACCAAAACATGAGCATTTTTAACGAGATTATGTCATGTCATCGCTTACTTGACACTCACAAGTCACTTGTTTGGCTAAATTTGTTGGTATTTCCTATAATATTCTTTTATATATAATTGTTTCTAATAGGGTGTTTTAGAGTTACTTATGTGATTATTATACTTTATAAATATTCTTAATATTTTAGATAATGAATCTAGATAGTCGATCCTAGCCTTTCATTAAATTTAATCTTAGCCATTAGTTGTTTGATCCAAGAGTTATATAAGAGGATGCTTCTTATTTATAATGCATAAAGCTTAGTTGTAGTTGTAATTATATTTGTGTAATAGAAGCTTAAGTAAATAGAGGGGAAAAGTTTTGGATCGCTACATTTGATATTGCGGACGAGAGTGTTCCATGTTTTAGAATGTTCATTCCGAAACGCATTTTGTTATCATGTTACAGTTTTTTTGGTAAACACTGTTCGTTTATTTAAGCCAACCTAACCATTCATAGTTTGTTTTGAATTTTACTATGGTTAGTTTGTAAGTAAACCCATTCAATAGTTGAATGACATTTATTTTCCTCCAAGTTGCCCCCGAGTATCAAAAGTTTATTTTTCACAATTCAATCACTAAATTAGTCACTAAATTAGTCAATTGGTGTTACTTTGTTTCTTATTTTAAATTTCACTTAGATCCGCCCAAGTCGTTTTACTTTGTTTCTTATTTTAAATTTCACTTAGATCCGCCCAAATTTTTACTCCACCCATTGTGTCCAAATTCCAGGACAAATTTGTCTTTACCATTATTCAAATTATTATGAATATTAGAAATTAAAATACAAAAAAAAACTAAACATTAAAATTAAAAGAAAAAAATGGATCGGGTTGAACATTGGATGGCTTTAAGTGTTGTTTGGGAAAAGAAACAAAATTGACACTAATCGACCACATTAGAGACCCATTTGATGAAAAATGAATTTTAAGGACAACCTTGACACTCGGTAACAACTTGTAGGAACAAAAGTGACATTCAGTCAAAATATAATCAAAGGGTTATAATAAGAAGTGATGAAAAAACTGTCGTACCAAAAAATCCCATAGTACGTATTAAGTTTTAGGTAGTTGTTAAATTGTTTGAGCAGAAAGAAAATTTAATTGTTACAACTAAAGCAGAAAGGAATATAATGTGACCTAATTTAAAGAAAGACTAAGAAGGTTGGATACTTTACAAGAATCCATATAAGATATATTCAGTTGTTATATGTCGTACATTTTTAGCATTTGTCTTTTATACTCATTAATCGAGATGGGTCCAATAAGAAAGGTTATTTGAAACTTATCAATAATAGTTTCTCTTTCTTAATATACGTGTAAAAAGAAACACAACAATCTTCAAAAAAAAATTTATCAAGGCCCCAGGCCTTACAAAGTTCTATCGTCGGACATTTGTTTTATGTACATGCAAAGTAACGAGATACATGCTCATTTATTTTTGCATTGAAGTTCTGTTGCGTGGGGATTGTGGAGCTCTCTTTGGAGTACTAGGAGAGGAGTGGGTGTGTCCTGCTATGGTGAAAGATATGCTATAAATTCGTTTTAGAGGATTTGGAAGTAATAGGGATGCCAAAATTTTATCGAAGTGTGCCTTCTTTTCTATCTTGTGGAGAATTTGAAATTAGTGTAATGCTAGGTTGTTTAGATAAAATTATTTATCCTTAAAGTTTTAAAGCTATTGAATGATAGGGATATTTTTCTTGCGTTTCTTTGGGCTTTTGCAATGGGTTACATGTATCTTTGTTACTGATTTATGTAGAGATTGAAGGGATGTACCTTTTTAAGTGTTTTTTTATTTTTGATTTTTTTTATGTGCTGAGGGTGGACTTCTTGTCCCCCATTTATTGTATTCTTTCTTTTCTATTAATAAAATTTATTCTTTTATCAAAAAAAAAAAAAAAGAAAGAAGAAGAAGAAGAAACCTAGCAAGTAAAGTGGGATGAGGGGTGTGTATTTATTAAGCCGGGAATAATATCAGGATGGCATGACTATTAAAAACTAAGTGGCTAGCAATATAAATAGAGATTGGTGGATGTAGGTCCATTGTATTGGTGAATAACAAAATATATACATAGGAATAGACTAGGGTTAATGATAGATTAGGATTATGAACAAAAGCCTCAATTACTAAAAGGAGGGTGACCCTGTGCTTGCGGAAAGCCATGTCCAAGAATTTGTTTTGTGGATTAAATTATGTTAAGTTATTAATTATCATGAAACCTTTAGCTATTAAAAATGAGCCTAACTACGTCTATTTTGCACCAACAGTGCCCCTCATTTGCTATTCTAATCCCCAGGTGAAGGACTACTAGGGTGCAACATGATGCACAAACAGAACACAATGTGAATTGCATGAACATAGCGGAACCAAATGAAAGCAAGAATACTTGATATACAACTAACTATTTATCCTAAAATCTAAACTTTTAGAGAATGGACCAGAAAAACTGTTTTCATATTGATTGTAATCTTGAAAACTATGTTATTGGCATGATATTTAACACGTACAGCAACAGATTTTTTAAGGAGAAAAAGAAATAGACATTGTATTTTATAATACAGTTTATCTGGAATCAATTTAGCATCTAAAGTTTAATAATTTTGAAAACCACATTCCCATAAATTACTTGTGAACACATTTTTGCAGATATATGAGGGTTAGCACTTTGTTTACTCCAAAAGCTCAAGTATAGATATTCTAGAAACAGTTAAAAACTACTCAGCAAACTTAGGTGATTTGTGTAGGAGCTCTTCGTACAGGAAGTTCTTCCACCAATAACCAACTATATGTATGCTAGAGGAAGCATTTGTGAAAACATATTCAACTGAAGCTGTAGATTGTGATACTATAAGAAATAAATTTATTCTTGTTATAACCAACACTCGATCTATATTGCAATGCTGGCTTGGCAAATTAGTGTCCGTCCAGTATGGTCACCTATAGTCTTTTATATTTGGTTTGACAAGCATATTGTCCATGTATGGGCTATAACTTCATGAAACCTAATCTGTTGCTTTTGTCTGTTCTATCAAGGTTTATGCTGGTGGTAACCGAAGTCCTGTGTAATGATCATGCCATTGACCGTTTTGCTTGGTTAAGAAATGCCTAATGTTCGTAAAAAATAGACCAAGTTCCTTCCAATATAAATTCGTTAGGACAGCTTTTGTGTTTGATTTGCAAAAATACTTCCAGACTAATGTTTCTCCTGTTCTCTCCTACTACAGAGTTTAAACGAAAGAGTGCTGTAAAAAGATCGAGATCCTCGAGGGGAATAGAAGCCAAAAAGAGTAAAAGGAAAGAACAACCATCAGAAAATGGAGGTGAAGAAAAGCGAGATAGTATAGAAGGCAATAAGTTGGAGGATGACGAAGAAGATGATGCTCATGATGGTTACTGAATCACTAGCTGAAGAAGAAACAGAGAACATACTGTTGCCTAGTAACTGTGTATTGTGAAGGTCACCCAATTAGACCTGCTGCTCCTTCATATTGTTAGCTACCTACTTTCAGGTTTTGTACAAGTATTCTTTCAAAGTAATATCAGATTAGTTTGTTTTGTGTCGGTCTTTCGCCAACGGAGGCCATGAAAAAGTTGAGTATTTTTAGCCAGACCCATTAAGTTCATTTAGCCAAAAATTAGCACACCACACCAGCTCTAGGAAGGGAATATATATATATATATAAATATATAGATGGTGTATGTCCTATAAAGATTCATATCAAATACATTTTATGTTGTGGATCATTTAATAAACATATGTTCATGTCAAAAGTTTGTTGGGGATTGTCCTCACTGACCATCATAACTCGAGCACGAATGTCAAATCTTGTGATTTCAACCATGATTTATTATTCTTATTATAATTAGTTACATTCGTTTGCACAATAAGAAGGATAATCACTATTTCTTTCACTGAACAAGTTAACACACTCTTACACTAAAAGTTTTTTCCACATATCAAAGTCTAACAAACAAGATGGAGATCGTCTAGGCGTTTTAACTATTTTAGATTGTAAGAATAAAAAATTATATATTATACGAAGATTAGTTTTACTTGATGTGCTTTTAGCAGAGTAGTTGCAATTCGTGAGCCAAATTCCCAAAATATAAAGGATGATACTAGACTAGGGGTTATACAATGAAACTTTTTTTAATAAAAAAAAAGGAACTCTGAAATAGTCATTGAACTAGGTTTTGCTCTGTGTGTTTTACTTTATTTTTTTCAAAAAAATTAATAGGAAGAATTTTAACGACCAGACTTTCTTCTGAATCTAAAAGATTAAAATGCAAACCTGCTAGTTCAAAAATTCTCAAATATAGATGATTTCATCTAGCCTTGCAAGAAACACGCAAGTTAGTAATTCAGCACTAGATATTCTACTTCAGTTGCGTCCAGAAATATGAAAATAGACGCCAACCTGATAGCAAAACTCAATTCACCTGTATAAGCCACAACGTGACCAAATGCCCACAACTAGTTGTAAAGTATAATAAGCCACAAGGGGAGCTTCAAACAGGAAATAACTGGATATAAAAAGCATTCGTGCACTTAATCCATTGAGTACTAAAAACTTCTCATTACCGCCCAGATCTCTACCAATATTTGCTAATCCAATTGAGCAAACCCCCTACTAGATTGTATAAGTTGAAAATTTTTCTGCAATTCTATAAGGTGCCAGTTTTCTACTTCATGTATTCCAGAACACTGTGCTTCATCTCGTCAAGGAAGGAAAGCAAACCCATGACACTTGTGAAGCCACTTCCATCAACATCCTGTTCCTCAATAAGAAGGTTTTCAAACACAGTGGCATCATCTTGCCCTCCCCGGATGAATATGAGTTTGGGAGTGATACTTCTTTCTTGTTTCAGTTTGTTAATGGCTGTTCTCAATAAGCCTAAATACAATACCCTTTGAATTAGAAAGCAATTCAAATTCAATGTTCAAGCAAAAACAACAAAAACTATTTCAAGAGAACTTACAGTCGTGGGGTGGTGGATAAGGCAGTGTAGGGTCAGCTGTGGAAGAATAAAACACAACAAGGGTTGTGAATGCATCAAGGAAAAATATTGGACTTTCACTTGTTATCAATGCAGCACGACTCAAAGAATGTCGAGGATATGCTTGTATATCTGGAGTGGCATATGATGACAGTAGTGGGTATATGGCACGGCTAAGAGAACTTGGTTCTAGTGCACTGCGTCAAAAATTTGAGAACAAATTCGTTTTGTAGTGAAGACAATTAAAATACCATAAAGGAAGGATCCAGTATTATGTTGATAATCCACAAGCAGTATAACAGAACAAAAACTACTTGGAAACAAAGGTTAAAACATCAGAACCAATCATGATTGTAGTAATGAGTATATACTGCTACAGACTAAATGATGATAAATATATGGTCCATGACACCACAGAAACTAGCAAAATCTAAATTAAGTGGCTTGAAATTCACTCTTTTTATCTACTCATCCTCCATTTTTAATAGGTCCAGCATTTTCCCTTCTCAACCAAAAAAAGAAGCAGCAAACACCTCACTTGGGTAGAACACAGTGGCATTTCATAGCTGTCAGCAACTTCAAAGGTATAATGATGTAGCAAGTACAACCAATTGACATCTGGTAACATGCTAACAAATCCAAGAAAATCTTTATGAGAATCTTCTCCTTAGATTGATTTTCAAAAAAGTACAAAGCAACTGAGTTGAGCACAGTTTGATGACAATATATAATATTTGATTTTTTTAAAAAGGAAAAAATCAAGCTAAAATTCCACTACTTGTTTCAGTCTTTGAAAAACTGAACTGATTGTATATTTCTATCCTACCTTCTTTTTTGATAAGCAATTCGTGTCATTTTGATTTTCTTCTTCCTTTGATAATCTCATTTTTATTGTTCAAGACATTTTTCAGGGAAAACAACAAATTCACTACCTCTACTTATTATATACCTGAATAAGCATTGAAGGTATATTCGGTAATCTGGGTGAACACCTTCTTCATGGAAGCGGAGTAGTGGGTTTCGAAGCAATGCAAAGACCAAGCGAGGCAAAGGCTGCAGTTGTGGGCATTGAGTGAACTCCGTATCAATATGAACAGGCATTGACTGAACATTTTTACAGGCATCATTGTACTGAGCTGTAAGAATTACAAGCCAATCATGAAGTAACATCCTGCCCTCACGAACACCTTGCTCCAGTGAGGCTAATATGACCTGAGAAGTAAAGTTAGTTGAAATCAGCAATCAAGTTGATTTAAAGTATTATTCAGCTATCATTCACTAATGAAGGTAATTCAAACAAGGTATACTCTGCAGAAGATTTATAGACCACTTGTAACAATATATTTATATGCATTTGGGGGACAATCATCAACCACATGCACTTATAAAGAAGGAATATCACCTAAACAGGAATCAGTGTATCAACTAAAGATTTTCATTCTTTTAGAAAAGCACGTTCTTTCACAAGCTGATGGAACTATTAAAGAAATCATGATGCAAAGACCATGTCTGTATCTTGTCTATTCATATGTGCATGTTGCATTCTTAAGATGGCATGGAATTCAGAAAAGATATATTTTTGATGCTTTGTTTCAATGATGATCAGATAGAACCTATTCAACGAAGTTTTCATCGTCAGGTTTGCATAAGTAATCTTTTATTTCTATTCCCTCCCAGGATCCCACCCACCACCTACCAACAGAAAGATTTTTTTAAAAATAAAAGGAAATTTTGTTGTCACAAAATTAGACACATCTAAAAAAGCACATTAATTTCCATGTATATCTACCAAGGTCATTCTTTTGATCATTTTTACGCAAAAGAATTCAGGTTTCTCCACTTAAACTTCACCAACTTGTCCTCAAGTTCCTACCGCACACCTTTCTTTTCCCGCCTCTCTTAATATGTATGTCCAGATCACCAATGTGTGTTGTGTATCTATACTCTCCTCAGGAATGACCCTAAAGAGTCTGCACGAGACTCCCTCTCCTCCATTTTGACAAGGACAAAACAAATCTTGTCACAATTCTGACCATCAGTGAAGGTTACTGATGCGACTCTCTTTTCTTGAAAAAGGTGTCTATTAGCATCATATCATATGCTACTGCAAAGTTTAATATGTCTTCCCATGTTTCATTCCTGCTCCAAATCCCAAACCCTCAATGGACCCTGTCAAAAACTAACTGCTTTTGTTTGACATGCCCGTTTAAATCTCCAATTTAAAACTTTCATTAGCATGGTATTCCCTTGATACCTCCTCAATATCTTCCCAAAAGATATCTTTAAAGAAACAAGATCCGCTAACACTACGCACCAAAATATTTATTCTTTATTATCCCCTCTCAAAAAAACATTCCAAAGCAAACTAGAAAGAAGTTTGTGCCTGTGTGTGTGCAGCACATGGTTCAAAGAAATGGCCAAGTTGTGAAAATGTTGGCAACTCGGATTGGTTTTCTTAGGTACTGGTCAATTCACGAGTTGTCAATTGTAATTTCCAAGCATTATTAATGTCAAAAATGTTTATATGCTGAATATCGCTATGGCGGGAATAAATATCGGTGAATCAGAAAAATCAATGAGAAATACCAGCGTAACGGAGAAATCAAGGGAAAAATAACCGCCTAACAGAGAATCAATTGTCTTTCTCAGTCTTCCTCTTTCTCACTGTTTCTGATTTTCAATTTGATTGTATGTAGTCTAATGCTTCTTCTTTTTTAAACATTGTCAAATAGCTGATGATCTATATACATATTATATATGTGATTAACTTATCTAAAATTGATACTCCCTCCATTCCATTTGCAGATATGTATAATAATAATAATAATAATAATAAAATTCTTTTTCTGGAGCAGAGCGAGTAATAATAATAATAATAAAATCAAAAAATGGGACTCTTTTTTGTGGAATAACAACAATAATAATAATAATAAATTAATAATATCAAAGATGGGATTTTTTGTGGAACAAATGGAGTACTAATAAATAAATAAACAAAATATTTATATTTACATATTAACTTATCAAAAAATAATAATAATATGTATATTTATATGTAGATACTAACTTATCAAATAATAATAATAAAAAATGTATATGCAAATCCTAACTTATCAAGAAAATAATAATAATAACAATAACAAAAATATATGTAAATGGGCATACTTACTTATCAAAAAACAATAAGTATATAAACAAATTAGTGAGTTAGGAGTTATGCCTTGAGAAATGGGGAGCATTATATTTCAGGGAAATTTGTAAAGTTGTCCCCTTGTGTTTACACTACATTGCAATATACATCCCATTGTGATTGGTTGTAAAACACCAATTCTCCAGTTGAGATCTTATTTGGTCAAATACCTAGGACAAATTCCTAAGTTCCAAAAGCAGACGAAATCACTATGGGAACCAATCGACTGATTTCGAAAAATCAGCGGATGAGTTGTGGTTAGTAAACCAAATCAGATTTTGACGTATACTAATGTTTCAATTTTTGCAATGTCATTAATGTTCCAATTTTTTACAAAACAATTAAGCTTTGCTTATTGTATTTATGAAATTTTTTGAAGTATCTTAAGTACTTATTGTTCAATTATTATGTAATAAAGCATTAGATAGATCTGCGAAAAGTTAGTATTATCATTGGACATGCTATATGTACTAGACAATGTTCTTGTGTTTATCTATTTGATCCTTATTCTTATTATTTAGAATTTTTTCATAAATTTTTTCAAAAAAATTGAAACTCCTAACAAGGGTAATGGTGGGTATAGCTCAAAACCAAAATCGAAACCAAGTGAAAAAATCGCCTTCCAAAACCTAGTCTGAACCATGGTGAAAGTCATGTTTGTATGCACACATATAAACACCCAAGAACAATACACCCTCAATATTTCCAATAAAGTCAAAGTATGACAAGAAAAACAATAAATTGTTTCAAAAGTTGCAATCATGTTGAGTTTTGCATATATGTTAAAAAAAACAAATGTATAAAGTATCGAAAAGCATTTCATTTGTTTATGCAACAGAGTTCATAAGAACATATTTGGAGTCCAAGTGCATTGTTCTTACAGCATACTATAAAGTACTGTTTTGCAAGGCCAATTTGGTTGTTCTAATCAAATATACCCTAGTAAATTTAAAATCATTAACTCTAGTAAGTTAATAAATTCTATCAATCAAAAGTTCATGATGCATAAAGAGGTAACCTTCCTAAACTTAAAAAAAATCATGATATTCAATAAATGAAAAGAAAATCGACCTTGTGAACCAGTATTGAAAGAACCACTTCAGGATCAACACTATCATAAATTTCATTAATACTATGAGCAGTTCCAAATTGCACAGTCCGAATTCTTAGTCTCCTTTGGAGGGAATGCTGGCTTCTGCATGAATACAACCCACATCAATGTAATGTAAACCCAAGCCCAACGTGTCTAATTAAAAAATTTTGAGTAAAAAGTTCCCAAGGTCGACATAAGATAACTTATCAAAGATCACTTAAATACGAAATGATTTTAATCTTCACTTAATAATCCAAAAGGATGCACAGAGCATGCAAAAATATGAAAAAAATGTATATTTTCATAGGAAAAAACAAAATTCTTACAGAAGTACTATAAATCATAGGTATGTATCAAAAGAACACAAAGCTTACGATGTACGAGAAGTAAATTCAACTCACTTACTCAAACATCACTTTGTTCTTTGATAATTATATTTTATCGTTTATATTCTAGACATGAGTGCTTACAAGCTCAGACAAATGACCTGTGAGGCAACCAATTTACAGATTGATATTCTGGAAGCCTAACCTTACCTACGTGCAGCACTCGATCCAGAATTTGAAAGTTCCACTGGAGGCACAACAACAGTATACTGAAATGCAATCTGTACCATTGGAAGTTCTGAAGTGTGTCTGCAGAATAATTGGTCAATACATTAATTTTGGACAGTACAGAAATCATGTCGTATTGAAAGATAATATATTCCCATATTACAAGAAAAGCTAAGTTTCAACAAATGCAGGAAAACAAGATGTGATCAGCCTACAAAATCTTAAAAAATGTATCTGGACAAATTTTAAAATCCTATATGATCAATTCAAGTGTTCTAGGTATTCCCTTATAACTACCTCAAAAGGAACCAATAATGATTTCACTATACTTAAAATAAATGGGAATTGTTATTTCCACAAGTAAAAATTGATAACTCCACAAGGTCTCTTGCATACGAGTCTGGGCCCAATTACTATTCATGTGAGGACCTTGTAGACATACCACTTTTACTTATGGAAAAATCAATTCCCAAATAAAATTTTTAAAGGAAAAAAAGAGCAGAATTCATTAAAAGTTAGAGCTAAAGTGCCTTCTATCAACAAGTAATATTAAGAAGGCAAAAAAATAAATGAATATAATAAACATTAATTACAAACTCTGTACATTGGCGCCACCCCTTTTTGTTGACTTTAATTAATAATAAACTTTATTACTTGTCAAAAAAAATTATAAATGAATATAATTTTATAATCTGCAAAAGCAAAATGTTGTCTGTAATATAACTAATGTCACAAAAGTTATCTTATTTCGTGCACAAAAAGTTATCCTACTTGGTGCACAAAGGCAAACACATCCAGAGTCCATACTACGATAAAATAACAAGTTAACTAGATTTACTCCAAGCCCTATAAAATAAATATATCTAAAAAATATTAAAGATAAAAAAAATCAAGTAACAATAACCTAATTTCATCTATTGTCAAGGGCGGAGCCAGAATCGAAACAAGTATTAAAAATTGGAGTAGAGGACCAGAGCAGCAGCGCTCTATCTCAACGCTAGGCTTCTGTCCAGAATTTCAAATTTCGCATCTTTTTCGTAGCCACTTTATAATTTTCTAACTCAGTTTATACACATCCGATTGAAACCAATTTTTAACATGTTATAGAAGGTATAACATACTATTTTAAACAAATATAAACCAGTCCAAATAAATGTTTCACACATGTTCTATATGTGCTCAAAACTGCTTAGCCACATCAGTTTTCTAACCAAACCAAAATTACTCAATTCACTTAAACTTACTTCTAAATCATTTCTAATTCAGTTAAGCCACTTGAGACACATATATTTTATAAACATAAGTTTTTTTGCTTACAATAACATCAAGTTTTCACTTTTAAAACTTACAACCTCTAAGAGGAATTTAATCAAACAAGTGAAGTGCATAACTTTAAAAGAGAGATCTCATAACCATTTAGAAATAATTAAGTAAGAATTTTTTAATTCCTTTTCCTTATTACTCCACCCGACACCTACCATATATATTCTCATTTCCACAAACAATTCATTATAGCTAACATAGCAAAATCGACACTAAGTTTCTTGTTATCTGCGTTGATATTAGCCAAAATCAGTTTCCTCTTGCCGAAAATAAGCCCAATTCAATTTGCAGCTTTCATTCCATTATTAGTTTCACCCAAAAACCAAGAGCAATTGATAAATGTTTGAAGTAGTTTAGAGAGAAGGAAAATATATGGAATGAGTCGGATAACAATTAACATGGGACATGTGATGTAAAAGAACATGACTTACGAAGATTGGACTGGGCTATTAAAATATATAAATATTAAATATTTGTCAAAAAATCCACCCGAGCTAAAGCCCACCCTAGCCCATGGGTGGCTCCGCCCTTGTCTATTGTATTTAGACTTTAGAGAACTATTTGATTGGTGTAGGCTGTGTAGCACTAAAACACTAGGCATGACAACAGTTTTTATATTTTACTATTTATCATCTAGGCTATTGCATATTTCAAATATTCAACAGAACTATATATCTACAACTACCTAGAACGGCCTGTTTGTTTAAAGCAAATAACTACTTATATGGTACTATTTTCTTCAACAGAAAAACTTTTTCAACAGCTTTTTATAAACACATGTTGTTTTAAAATAATATTATATATTTGACCAAACAAGCAATGTTTAAAATATTATAGTTGTCTCCAGTTATGCCAATGATATTATTCTAGTTATTAATTCAAGTTCCTTCGGAGCAGTGTATTATCGCTCACATAATCGACTAGTTGAACAGGCAATACAGGATTCATCTGTCTCACTCTTGTGCTGTTTATCACATCTTTAAAGACATAAACCATGCAGTAGATAGGCTACCAATACAATCTCATGAAAATGCATCCCAAAAGATTTTTGGACTTCAAATGAGCGATAAACCCTTCATTTGGTTCTACAAGAACATAAATACCAACACATTAATGGTTTAGATGTTGATGTACACCTTTAAAAGGTGAAAAGCTGACAGCAACAGATATCTGCTAAGCAAGAGCTAAATAAAATTCACCTAAAAAATCATCTAGAATTTTAAATCTTGAGCTAAGCATGTGTTTTCATGTGAATCCTGTATCTCTTTTCAACTATCCAACATGTAGGTGTTTTGCAAATGATTTAGCTTCTTTTCTTCCATATCCAAGCCAGCATGTTAATGGGTCCACTTGCAAGTGTTACCAGCATTTTGATGTAGAACAGAATGCGAGTGTGGATTGAATCAATACCGCTAAACTAAAGCATTCATCAGTAAAAGTGATTCAATCAACTTGTTCAACCCAAGATGCGGGAACACATTACCCAAAATACACAAAGCTCATAATAATCTAAGTATATGTAAATAATTAACTATTCCAGTAAAATTAGTGGTACATTACTTGCTCTCCAAGTCAAAATAAAATTTAAAGATATCATAAAAACCTTACTTTCCTAAAAATAATACTAATAAAATACTACTAGCCAGAAAAAAATAAAAATTAAAATTATAACTCCTGGGCTGCATCACATTCTGAGGGTTATACCATGTCTTAACTACATTGCTATTGTGAACCGCATCATACACATCATATAATTTAGATTTAAATGAATAGGTAAATCATTTGATCATCAAAATTATAAGTAGATCAACAAAACAAAATGCAAGACGACTGACAGGAATATATCTATTACCTGGAAAATCCAACATCATTCGCAAACTCGAAGTCATAAGCATATGTGGCATAAGAATCACAACAAATAATATGTTGAACATTCTCATACTCTGGATCTGGGAAGAAATGTCCATACTGCAAAAACATTTTTCATAAAACATGAATAAGCCATACTAATACTAATAAACTCTTAAGGCTAGTTATGCACACTTACAGAATGACCAGATTTAAATTCAGTTGATGTCCTCAACCGCAGTATGCAACTAAAAGCATATGGACGACTTAACATTCGATACCTGCAAAAAATATTCCTTATCAAATTAACTAATAAAAGCAAGAGGGACATTAAGATGGTTCCCCTCACTAAAGATTCAGTAGCATGAGACCAAGATTTACTACTTCCTCAATAGTATTAGGCACAAAGTTTACTCGATAATACAATTATACTGTGTCAAAATTTATTTATTTTTTGCTTAATAAATTATCAACCCTACATACCAAAAAAAAATTATCAACCCTAAGCCAGATTCTAATTTTCAATTAATCCATCTCGCATTATTATTTCGGTACCAGAAACTCAACAAACTTTTCAACCTAATAGGTTAGGAAGGGATGGATTGATGGAATGCCACAACCAATTTAAACTAAAGAATCAAATGTAAAAATTATGCAAATCACATAGACTGTTGATTCTTCTACAATACTAAAATTACATTTAATTATAAATCAAATTACATAATTTATCAACCATAAAACGTAAAAAAATATAATTTTGATGCATATGCTTTCGCATCAAATGGTAAAGAGTTCTTAGAGATGAATCATCTATCATGCCGCCGCTAGAAACATGTACAAAATTCATATTATAAATGATGATTTAGTGCACTAACAGGCTGCCATTTCCAATATATTGCACCATAACATTTAAAGGTTAAATATATTCAAATTAGCTTCAACAGTATTTGTTACTCACATGTCCTGAGGTAGTGTTGAGTCATCAGTATTTGAATACAAAAATAATGACCCTCCACTTTCAATACTGAGAAACTTCAAGGATGCCAAATCTGTATATTCATTTGTAACAGCAAAAATATCCACACAAACACCTGATTGAACAGCAACAGCAGCCTGAAAGAAAAAAAAAATCAATCTTACATTTGAACCACAAACCAGAATATATATTACCAATCAAGTGAAACCAAATACCAAGTCTTTGTAAAATGGTGTCTGCTCGGGAAGTAAAGCAAGATCTGCATCCTCTCCTTTACTAGCATATTGCTCACCATACCGTTTCGTATCCAGTTGCCCAGCTCCATAATCAGGAGGCCCAGATAAAAAGGCAAAGACTCTGGCTGTATTTCAGTTCAATGTTGATAAAACACACATCATATCTCGTAAACAAACAGTGGGAGAATGGGTCAACAAAGGATGGCTTAACAGTCAAATTCGCAAGTTTGAGGACAGGCCATATAATAAAAAATACCTAATGCAAATGTATTTCCATATTCAGACCCGAGATAAGTGAAAAGAGCTTCCATTGCCACTCCAAAACCTCGACCACCAAGCAAGACTCCATCTAATCCTTGACCTGCAGCTGTGGTTCTTTCCCATGAGGATGTTGGTTTTAGAGTTTCAAGGGCAGAAGCAATGCGATCCTTGCATGTTTCCACCTGTAACAGAAGTTACTGACAGTTTAAGACTACCCCCATTTAATCATATATCATAAAAACTTATTGCTCACGAGTACTAGAGGAGTTGGGTATCTTGCTGATAGCCTGACAAGAAACCAAGGAAATAAAACATAATCAATGTGACATAAGTCTGTCAAGAAACATACTGGAGCCAAAAAAGAAAACAAGGGCATGACATCTTCAAGCTCAATTGACATGGTTTTGTCAGAATCTGGGTGGATGAAAATATTCTTCACTACTGGAATAGGCCCCTGTACATCATATAGACCTATTTTGTGGCTAAATGTAGCCAGCCCAAAAAGTGATCCAGGCCCAAGAGCTGTAACAAAAACATTAGAATTCAACATCTAAACGTCTTGCAATCAAATATGAACTAATGGTACTAATTCTAAATATCACCAACCTTCTAAAGCCGCTAACAGGGCACTTTTAGTAAGTTCCAAAAATTCTTCTGAGGCTGCAAGCAATTGCAAAAAAGGTATGATATATGACATTTGCAGAAATCCATCAGGCAGCAGAGTTCGACGAAAAGTTGGTTTAGAAAACACAAATTTTATGAATGAATGGAGTACATGGGAAGATGAACATAAACATATAAATAAATAAATGAATAATAGAAGAAAAAAAAACATAAAAAAGGTCACGAGGGTTAGTTAATGAAATATAAAAGATTATGTTATGATCTAGCCATCTCCTCATCTCAAATTTTTTGCCTTTTTACATTAAATGAACCAAACCACAGTTCTAGTTACATGAAACTCAATATTGTTTCGATTGCATACAAATTAAGTTGACCTGAACTAATTTGTGCTCGACTGAACATGTGTATAAAACCAGCATGAAATAATAACTAAAAAAACTGACTACCATTTTTTAGAGGGGTCCCTACCTAGATTGTAGAATCTCAGTAATATTACTCTCATACAAATATTTGATTAGTAAAATCCCTGACATCATAGACAATTCCAATTCATTCAACAAACTAAACAATAAGAATATCACTATGAGAGAATTATTTTACAACCAATCTTACATGACAAATCAACAGCTGCGACATAGACTGGTCGAGCCTGCATAGCCTCTTCCTCAGAACCTTCCACTACAACAAAAAGAAGAAAATTTATTTTCACGTAAATGCAAGAGAATTTTGTTCCTACAAAATAAGAGCTTTTAAACTGTCAACTATAACAGTTGGAGATGCACAAAAATAATAAGCATCATTCAGCCTTCTTTCTCAATTATTTGAAAACCAAAGCATATAGAAGAAACTAATACCATTTAACTCTTGTTCTTCCATTCATTAAAAAACAACCGTATTCAAGTACATTATCTTCTCCTTGGTTTTCCCAGTAACCAGATGGGACAAAATGCTAACCACAAACGAGGCGAACTATTTAGCGTTTCTCTTTTCAAGACCAAGCTACAAAAAAATAAGTTTCTGACTTACTTTTTTCTATATATTTTTCCACGAGCCCACATATGTGCACACAGCGACACATATACTACATGGAGATACAATAAAAAAACATAAGCTATATAATAAAATGTAGTTAAAAGCCATGGAATTTTGAAACTGGCAGAACTGTTAGACTAAATGAATTCAATTTATCACTTTATTTGGGTAAACTGGAAAGAAATAAAAATGGTTTGTGGAGACTAATCAACCACACACCCAAATCCAACACTATATCAATAAAATTAGAAAAGGTATTAGTTGTAGAGTTTGGAACAGTCAACACCAACAATTTAGCCCATTTAACCGAAACACAACTATACATGTATGCTAAATAGTGGAACACTATAAAAACTCCATTTGGGAATTAGTATAATCTACTAGACAACATAATTTCTACATACATAAACAAACAACACAAAATCATCTGAGCTTCCTAGCATCCTCAAGTTAGATTTTTTAATACTACTCAGTGAAGACCATTCAACACACAACATACATATGCATATATACCCCACGTATGTTTATAAATACATAAATGTAGAGAAATAATGTCACCAAGATTATTATTCATAAACCCAAATAAATGCACAACATTTGATGCAGAAGTTACAATTGAACAAAGAATAATCGGTGCAAATAATATAGAGGGTGGAATTTACTTGGCAATTCGAGATCTATGAAAGATGACATGTTCTCCGGGCAAGTATGAGGAAGAGAGTAACGAGCAATGGTCTGAGAGGAAAGGCCATTGAGAGTCCCACAGAGAGCACAAGTCCAAGCCCACTGCTCCTGATCACAGTATGTATTGTAGTAAGCCCAGCAATTCTCGCACCTCGGCAGCAAGTGGCCGTCGGATCCGTACACCGGCGCGATTCCGTTCTCGTCCTTGGCAGCGAACGGCGTCAACGTCATGCCCCACGGCAGCCCCGACGACTCTTGCGCGTCCCGGTCCGAGGGGAATCGGGTCATCGTCGGGCGAACCGCCATTGGCGTATGATAGAGAGAGAAAGAGTTTGATTTGGTGATTAAAATGGAGATAATTTTGGGGTTTTTTCGAGGTTTATTATTCCAGCAGTAATTTTTCAGTTATGGTCTTTCGGGGAAGGTGGGCGCAGGTTAAGTGAATTACTCTGTAGAAGCACGTCAGAGGATCTCCAGAATTCCACGTGAAACGAACCAATGTTTTTGTGGCACTTAATTTAGAAAATTGAAAATTTTAAAATAAAAATAATATTTTTATATAAAAATGGACGTAAAGACGATTTTCATGTTATTGTTCATTAGGATTAAATTTAACACCTATTATGAAATGATTCCCTACTCTTTCTTCTCTTACACTTTTCTTACTCTTCCTTCTCTTATATTTCTCTCACTCGTGAATCTCTTTCTGCTTTCTCTTCTATATAAAAAAAAGCTGTTAAATGAACAGTGGAGAGAAAAATCCTCTGAAGTTTTATTTTTTTTCTTTCTCTCTTGCTTCTCTCTAAATATTATTAGAGCAATTATAAGAGTATTTTTATATATTTTTGCTAAAGTTTTATAACACATTATCAGCACGAAGTTCTAACCAATTGAGACGGTAAAATTAAATTCTTGCAGTTTATTATTATACTACTGGTTGGGCTATACCACCAATAATATAATTTTATTCTTATAATTGCATTTAAATTTTGTTATTTACAATGGTATTATCTATCCTTGTTAATCTTACAAGACTAAGTGGGAACCTTTTTACCATTCATTATTCCGCATTTAATATTATGTCGGAATATCCTGTCGGTGTGAATTTCACATGACCTGGTTCCATTATTATTACGCATTTAATATTATGTCGAAATATCATGTCGGTGTGAATTTCACCTGACCTGGTTCCATTATTTATTATTCCGTATTTATTATTCTGTTGGGAATAACCTGTCTGTGCGGTCGGTCTATCGCATGCATGGTGAAATTCTTCTGTTATTCCATTATTTATTATTCTGTTGGAATAATCTGTCTATGCGATCTACCGCATGCCGGGTGAAAGATCCATTTGCATTATGCTAATAACATAAATATAAGAATATTTATATTTGCATTTTATCACCACTTGAGATCGTGACGTAGTTTATTTTTCATATTTCATACATGCAATTATTTATTGTTTTAATAAATAATAAAATTGTGTTTTAACCCAGAATAGATGGCAAACTTGGCAAAAATAGATTTTTCTATTTTAAAAATCTCTGGAGACAATTATTTGGCTTGGACACTTGATGCAGAATTGCACCTTAGTGCAAATGAATTAGAAAAGACCATTGAATCAGGAAATACAGCTACTTCGGCACAAAATGCAAAAACTATAATTTTTCTTCGTCACTATATTGGTGAAGGATTAAAGACTGAGTATTTAACAGTCAAAGATCTTTTATCTTTATGGACACATCTTAAGGAAAGATTTGATCACCAAAAATTGGTTGTTCTCCCTAATGCCAATTTTGAGTGGCTTAATTTAAGGCTACAAGATTACAAATCAATTACGAAATATAGTTCCAATGTTTATAGAATAACCTCTACTTTGGCTTTGTGCGGAGATCCAGTTTCTGAATCCCAAATGTTAGAGAAAACGTTCTCAACTTTTCATCCTACCAACATAATTTTGTCACAACAATATAGACAGAGTAAGTTCACAAAATTTAGTGACTTATTATCTATCCTCCTGGTTGCAGAAAAGAATAATGAATTGTTGTTGAAAAACCATCCAGTACGGCCAACGGGTGCTACCCCATTGCCGATATTAACAGCACGTCATTCCAGCAGAATAAACGTGACAATAGATGGTCATATAATAAGAAGCCTTGGGGACGAAAGAATAAACGAGGCCATCGTAACAACAAAATCCAGAACCGCGACAATTCAGGCCACCAGAAGTGGCAAGTGTCTGGGTCGGGTAAAAATAAAGAAAATGCAGCACCGATAAAGAACAAACCAGATGTTTATTTTAGGTGTGGGATGAAAGGGCATTGGTCGCGTACCTGCCGTACGCCGAGGCATCTGACTAATTTATTCCAGGAGTCTCAAAAGAACAAAGTAATGGAGGCAGAAATAAACTTTGTTAATCATCAATTGAATATTGTTGATGATTCACCAATAACCAACAATGAGGAAAAGGTTGATGATATTACTGAACCTTCTGAAAGTATCTTTTGGGATATTGTTTAATTTCTTGTTTTAATTAAACATCCTGCATGTATAATGTTATTAGTTTTCATTCTATATGTGATATGTGTTTCTCATGAATAAAATTATATTTGAAATGTAACTTTTCTTATTTATGTTTTTATATGTGTCAGACCATCTTTAATGGATATGGAGGATATATGTTTAGCAGACAGTGCAACAACTCATACAATCCTTCAAAGTGATAAATATTTTTCATAACTAATCAAAGCTAAGGGAAATGTAGGAGCTATCTCTGGCACATCAAATTTAATCGAGGGATTTGGAAAAGCTAATTTCTTGCTACTAAATGAGACACAAGTTTTTATCAAAAATGCTTTATATTCTATTAAATCAAGAAGAAATTTACTTAGTTTTAAAGATATTCGACTAAATGGTTTTCATATTGAAACAACCAATGAGAATGATAATGAATATCTTCTCATTACTTCTACTATTTCTGGAAAAAAGAATATCTTAGAAAAACTTCATTCAATTTCTTCTGGATTATATACTATGAAAATTAGAGCAATTGAGTCTCATACTGTTATGATTCTAAAAATTATAGATCCCAAATGTAAGACCCCAAATTATTAATAAATGAAATTTAATTTCCTCTATTTATTATTCTGAAATAGTAAGAGTTGATTTGATTAATGTGGTTAGTTATGGGTAAAATGCGCAAATATTTTAAATAAGCAAGTGGTTATAAAATATTCATTGTTGTCGGGGAATATTTATTTGGTCGTGGAATATTCGTACGATGGCGCAGCCTTGTGTGGGCCCCATAACAGAAAACGATTGGATGAAGAAAACGACAAAAATAAGTTGTTTATAAATAACGGCGTAGTTGTTACCATTAATACTGTTGGAATACCCGGTGGTTAAAATACGGTAATACGCGTAGCACACGGTATTGCACCAATTATTGATTCTTACGTAAGAAGGCACTACTCAATAATTGTTACAGTAATTACTATTCAATATTGTATTTTATTGATTCAATAATTGCTGCGTTGATATTTTATATTAATGTTGTTTCAATAATTGTCACTACGCAGTATTTTTCATTATCGGAGCAATAATTCATATTATCTGAATAATATTATTAGATAACATTATTGGTAATGTCTAGAAAGTTCTGTCTAAGGAGAGGTTTGGTCATCTAATTGCGCGCCAGTAAGGAGAGATCCTTATTGGAAAGCCCCCTCTTTCCTGGGAACGGCCTGGTTGCTAGTACTGTGATTCTGTAATATTATGTGTGTATAATTAATTATTGATTTATATGACGAGGAAAATAGTGATTTTATGTGGATATAGATGGAGAAAAATTTTAATGTGACAATTGTTGAAAATTAATATTTTATCTTTTTCTGATAAAATAATTCATTTAAATATATTATTTTAATAATATATTGATGGTGGTATTTTTACAATGAATGTGGGATATATGAGTATATGAGGAGGAAGAGTATTTTTGTGGCATTAAATGATTAACACATGTTTTATGTGTTGGTGGACATAATTCTTGACCGAAAATTTATTATTGACTATAAAATCGCCCGTTTGTGAATATATTGATCTGAATTTTTATCAAATTTGAAATTTTTAATGTCGAGATTACTATTCATGAGTTACTATTCACGAGTTACTATTCACCGAAAAATGAAAATTTCTTCTTTTCGTCCAAATATCTATTCTAGATACTAGCTTTGATTGTATCCATGTTTTGATCATTCTTGAATTTTACTTCACTATGATTATTTATGAGGTATTTTTGGACATGGAATAGCTGAAATACAAATCCTTAATATTTACTCTTTTGTTTCACTGGATTCGTTTTCTTTAAAATATTTTTCATCATCCTCAGTCCTAAATGATGATATAACTGAATATCTTTGGCCTGTAGTGCAAAGATGAATGATATCTGATGAATATCTTTGGCCCGTAGTGCAAAGATGAACAGGTGTTGAGGTGAACATGACCAACTGATGAATATCTTTGGCCTGTAGTGCAAAGATGACTATTTGATTCAAGATATTTATTGATTGATGTTACAGGGATAAAATGTTGATGATGGGCTTTTAAATTCATAGATAATCGTAGATTTCATTTTCTACGTAACTTCTCTATGAATTATTATTTTCTGCTGCGAATATTGAATTAAAACTTGTTGTCTATTGTATTCTATTAAATTTTTCCCTGTTGAAGACTAACGATAATTTGTTATATATTATCTTAGTCATAATATTCTTTACTGGGCTAGTTGAGCTCACCCTTTTTCTTGTTGTTCCATTTTCTTCTCAGGAGGCGAGAATGTAGCAGGTACTAGTAGGGGTATGGAATGAAGGTTCTAGGAAGTTGTTTTAGTAGTCCTCACCATTTTATTTTTTTTTGTAAAATATTGTTCCAATAATTGTAATGAGGACTTATTTGAGTGTGGATATTGTCTAGATGACAATATTTGTATTTACACTCACAGTTTTTATGTTGTATTAATAAAGTTGTAGTTGTTTCTGTACCATATTATTGACGACTCAGAATAGGTGTTGTATACCTGTTTTGGGGGCGTCACAGTTGGTATCAGAGCTTAGGGATATGATCTCTGGCGGAGATCGGGGAATAGAACTAGGAGGGGAGAGACGAGTAAATCCTTCGCTAGTGTGTCCTACCTAAGCTTATTTGTTGGTTGGTCATAATATAGGGATATTATGTGATTTGTTAATTTGTTAAATTAACCCTTGCTTTATGGCAGTATTTGAGAATGTCGACTGAGAATGTTAACAGTGGAGTAAATGAAACCGTGGAGACACCTGTACTCACCAACGAGGAGAACGTGCAACAGGCTGGCAATGTTCCTCCTGTGAACAACACCACTGAGCAGACGGTGAACGATGAGATGTTTAGAAGCTTTTTGCGATTCATGCAAAACCAGACGAAGGAGATTCCTGTTCAAAATATAGGAAGAAACAATGGCAACGCACAGCTGGTCACAGCCAAGCAGTTCAAAGAGTTGGGACCACCAGAATTCTGGGGAAAGCCGGATCCGATTAAGGCGGAGACATGGTTCAAGCAAATTACCAAGATATTTGATGTCTTGGGATGCACGGAGGAACAGAAGGTTCCATTTGCCACCTTTATGTTCCGTGGCGAGGCAGACTACTGGTGAGAATCTGTGAAGCGTACCCATCCAGCTGCACTCAGCATGTCTTGGGAGATATTTCAGAAGCTATTCAATGACAAGTACTTTCCTGAAAGTATTCGTCATATGAAGGAGGTAGAGTTTATTAGACTGGAGCAGAATAACATGACGGTGTCCTAGTACGAGGTGTAAGACCCCAACTTTTATAAATAAAGATAAATTTTCTATAAATATCATTTTTGAATATTATGGAGTTAATTTGATATAATTTTTTAGTTGTGGGTAATATTTATAAATTTTGCAAAGTACGCAAGTTGTTATATAATATTCGATTGGTCGGGGAATATTCGTTTTAACAGGGAATATTCGTACGACTACACAATCATTGGTGGACCCCACAACGGAATTATTGTCGGATTGAGAAAACGACAAAAATAGTTTATTTAAAATAACGGCGGAAGTTTTACCATTGTTACTGTTGAACTACTCGGTAGTAAAAGTACAGTAATACGTGTGGTTGCATAGTAGCACACGGTATTGATTATTAATGCTTATGTGAGAAGTCACTCAGATTGATTCAATTATTGTCAGTTAATAATATGAATTATTTAGCGATAATGACGTTTTGTTTTATTCGTATTATTAACGTAATAAAACAGAAACATCATTTTATATAAAACAAAATACTTTATTAAAGTTATTCTATAAATAGAATATATTATATTTTATTTAAAAGATTTTTCTTTAAATATGGACCGTCAGATTAAAGTAATCAATCTGGACCGTTCATGGATTAGTTACTATGCATTATATTTTTCTATAAATAGCAGCTCATTCCTTCATTATTTCTTACGAATTCACTGAACTCTAGAGAGAGAAACTATAAAGAGAAACTATATAGAGAGAGAAGAAGAGTATTCTGCTACTTAACTACTTCCTTATTTCAGCTCTTCTTTAAAACGGTAAGGGGTGTTATTCTTTCTTATTCATGAAGAGAACTGTTGTTATTCCATTTCTTATTATTCTGTTGGAATAACCTGTATACGTGGTCTACCCTATACTTGGTGACATTCTTCTATTATTCTGTTGGAACATCCTGTCTGTGTGTTTTACACCGGACCTGGTTTCGTTTTTATTATTATTCTGTTGGAACATCCTGTCTGTGTGTTTTACACCGGACCTGATTCCGTTTTTATTATTATTCTGTTGGAACATCCTGTCTGTGTGTTTTACACCGGACCTGGTTCCGTTTTTATTATTATTCTGTTGGAACATCCTGTCTGTGTGTTTTACACCGGACCTGGTTCCGTCTTGTTATTATTCTGTCGAAATATCCTGTCTGTGCTTTTATGCCGGACCTGGTTCAATTATTTATTATTCTGTCGGAATATCCTGTCTGTGCGTTTACGCCGGACCTGGTTCCATTATTTATTATTCTATTTGAATAACCTGTCTGTGCGGTCTATCGCATGCATGGTGATTTCTTTTGTTATTCCATTCTTTATTATACTCAGTTGGTTAAGTTTTGACTTCTATACTCCATGAAATTAGTGGAATATCCTTGATAATTATGGTTCATCCAGTATCTTTTCAAGAAAATATTCTTCTAAGCATTCTTGAATTTTACTCCACAAAGCAGTATCATGTTGACAATTTGGACGTTGTTAATTCTTGGATAAATTAATTCTTGAACTTGTTTTATTGAATTCTTATATCATTGTCATCATCCTCATGTTTATAAAATGTTAAAAGTCATCTGTGGCCTGTAGTGCATAGATGAACTTGGTATGATTATGACCAGGGATTATTCGGTATAATCATGACCGTAATGTTACAAATGATGTGGTAAAAGTTCTCATTGGCCCGTAGTGCATTGATGGACAGTTGTTGGCATGATCATGACCATTAATGAATATACGAATATCCTTGGCCGTAGTGCAGGGGTGATTCGATGATGTGGATTATTTTATTAAGCTGAGTCTCAGCGATCACAGTGTTGGAAAATCTTTTAAATCATAAAAGATAGTAGAGTTTATTTTCTACTTGACTCTTTTAATGGATTGCTTGTTCCGCTGCAGTTAAACTTGATGTCTATTATATTTTATCAGTTTAACATTGTTGAAGGCTAATGATAATTTATTCTGCATTATCTTAGTCATAATATTTCTTACTGGGCTAGTTGAGCTCACCCTTTCTTTCACTGTTCTCTTCAGGAAATGAGAACGTAGCTGGGGCAAGTCGGGGAATGGAGTGATGGTCCGAATGATAATATTAGTTAGTAGTTCTCGCTATTCTATGTAATGGTGTGTTAATAAATGTAACGAGGACTCCTTTTGAGTATGAATACTCTCTAGAAGATAATATTTGTATTCAAACTCACAGTTTATGTTTTGTCGTATTGTACACGACAGTTGTATTAGTAAGTTGTATTTGTATTCTGTACTATGTATATGACGACCCAAGATGGGTGATGTATACCTAATTTTGGGGGACGTCACACGAGGCGAAGTTTGCGGAGTTGTCCAGGTTTGCACCTCATTTGGTGGAGAATGAGGAACGTATGACGCGGATGTTTCTGAGAGGTTTGAAACCCGGCATACGTCAATATCTCATTTCTCATAAATTTTCTCTCTATTCAGATGTTGTCAACAGGGCTCAATTATTAGAGCGAGATAACGAGTACGGTCAACTGAGGGACCACAACCAGGATCATATCGGTGACAACAGTCATCAGAACAATGATAACCAGCGGAGAAAGAAAAATACAGACAAGAACGGCAACCACTCTGGTGGTAATCGTGGCTATGAAAATAGAAGAAGCGAGTCGGGAGAAAATTTTAAAAAGAGGAGATTCAACAATGACAATACGAAGACGTCAGCACCAGCAGCAACTGGTTCCAAGGGAGGAGAACGACCACCGGTCATATGCTATAAATGTGGAAAAGAGGGACATATCAGCCCAAACTGTCCACAACAGTTCAAGGTATGCTATAATTGTGGAAAGGAAGGACATATCGCTCGAGATTGTACGATAGCGAAACCAAGTTCAGCGGGGACGGTGACTCAAAAGGCTGTCCCAGAAAAGTCAAAGTCAACGGTTCCTGGAAGAGCGTTTGTCGTGACTGGTCAACATGCGAGGAACCCAAACGAGGTGATCACGGGTAAGCTAATCATAAATTCATGTGAAGTTTATACCTTACTAGATACCGGTGCTACCCATTCATTTATTTCTCCTGCTTGTGCTCAACGTTTAAACTTGACTCCGGAGAAATTAGACTTTGATTTATCTGTGGAGACTCCGTTAGGGAAAACTTTCATCACATCCACTGTTTATAAATCTTGTTTGATCCAAGTTGGTACCATCACCTTACCTGTTGACCTTATCTCTTTAAAGATACTTGCATTTGACGTGATTTTAGGAATTGATTGGTTAACTACTCATCATGCCAAAATTGATTGTTTTCGTAAGGTGATTAGTTTTCATATTCCTAATCAACCTGTTGTTCGAATTCAAGCAACAAAGCCATTAAAATCAATCACTGTCATATCAAGTCATAAAGCCATTCGTTTATTGAAAAACGGATGTCAAGCTTTCTTAGCCCATGTTATGGATTTGAATAAAGACACGTCAAATTTGAATAATATTCCTGTTGTTAGTAACTTTCCTGACGTATTTCCTGAAGAACTTCCCGGTCTACCCCGGAACGTGAAGTTGAATTCTTTATTGATCTTGAACCTGGTACAAAGCCTATTTCTAAAACCCCATATCGAATGGCTCCTATTGAACTTCAGGAGTTAAAAGTCCAACTACAAGAGTTGTTGGACATCGGTTTCATTCGTCCTAGTACATCTCCTTGGGGTGCTCCTGTTTTTTTGTAAAGAAGAAAGACGGGAGTATGCGACTTTGTATCGATTACCGGGAATTAAACCATGTCACCATCAAGAATAGGTATCTGATACCTCGTATTGATGACCTGTTTGACCAGTTACAAGGAGCACAATTGTTTTCAAAAATCGATCTTCGTTCTGGATATCATCAGCTGAAGGTTAAAATTGAGGATATTCCGAAGACTGCCTTTAGAACTCGGTACGGGCATTATGAATTCTTAGTCATGTCTTTTGGATTGACTAATGCTCCTGCGACTTTCATGGATATGATGAACCGAGTATTCAAGGATTATTTGGATCAGTTCGTTGTTGTCTTTATTGATGACATCCTCATATATTCCAAAAGCCGTGAAGATCATGAGCACCATTTGAAGCTGGTACTCCAAAGGCTGCGTGAAAACAAGTTATATGCTAAGTTGAAGAAATGCGAGTTCTGACTTGAGGAAGTAGCATTCCTAGGGCACGTGGTGTCAAAACATGGAGTATCTGTGGACTCGGCGAAGATTGAAGCAATACAAAGCTGGGAGCAACCGAAGACGGTGACCGATGTACGTAGCTTTCTAGGCTTAGCTGGTTATTATCGGAGATTCGTAGAAGGGTTTTCTCGAATCGCTACCCCGTTAACTCAGCTGACTCGGAAGGATATCAAATTCGTATGGAGCGAAGAATGCGAGAAGAGTTTCCAAGAGCTTAAGAGGAGACTCATTTTGGCACCTGTTCTGACAATACCATCTGGTTCGGATGGATTTGTTATCTACAGCGATGCTTCAGGCAAAGGGTTAGGATGTGTTCTCATGCAACGTGGAAAAGTCATAGCCTATGCCTCGCGACAACTTAAAGAATATGAGAGGAATTATCCTACTCATGATCTAGAGTTGGCAGCAGTCGTTTTCGCACTAAAGATCTGGAGGCACTATCTATATGGGGAGAAGGTGGAGATATATTCAGACCATAAAAGCCTCAAATATTTGTTCACTCAAAAAGAACTCAACATGCGGCAACGACATTGGCTCGAGCTGTTGAAAGATTACGACCACACTATTCAATACCATCCTGGAAAAGCAAACGTGGTAGCTGACGCGTTGAGTAGAAGATCATATGCAGGAACGAGTGCGATGATGTCAAGTATACGCGTAGAACCAACTTTAATCGATAAAGTTAAAGTTGCTCAAGCTACAGACCCGGAGCTGATGCGTATGAAGAAGAAAGTGCAAGATGGTGCTATTCCAAAAGCAAGAATCGATGAAGAAGGAATACTTCGAGTCCACTCCAGACTTTGTGTTCCTAACGATTCTGATTTAAAGTACAAGATCATGATGGAGGCACACAATACACCATTTGCAATCCATCCTGGAAGTACTAAAATGTATCGTGATATTCGACATACATTTTGGTGGAACAATATGAAGAGAGAGATTGCAAAGTTTATCTCGAGGTGTTTAACTTGTCAACGTGTAAAGGCGGAGCATCAAGTACCAAAGGGTCCATTGCAACCACTTGAGATTCCGAAATAGAAGTGGGAACACATTACCATGGATTTTGTTACGGGTCTTCCCACGGTTTCTCAAGGTATAAATGCTATTTGGGTTATAGTTGATAGATTAACCAAGTCTGCTCATTTCTTGCCGATACGGGAGACTTATTCCCTTGAACGTCTTGCTAGTATGTACGTGAATGAGATTGTAAGGTTGCATGGCATGCCAGTATCTATAGTTTCGGATCGTGACCCAAGATTCACTTCAAGATTTTGGGTTAGCTTGTAAAAAAGCTATGGGCACGGATTTACGGTTCAGTTCGGCATACCATCCTCAAACGGACGGGCAATCAGAGAGGACTATTCAAACTCTTGAAGATTTATTAAGACTTTGTGTCCTAGATTTCAAAGGAAGTTGGGATAAGTACCTACCATTGGTGGAATTCTCCTACAACAACAGTTATCAGGCAAGTATAGGTGTGGCTCCCTTTGAAGCATTGTATGGACGAAAGTGTCGCTCTCCAGTATGTTGGGATGAGGTGGGAGAAGCAACGTTGTTGGGACCAGAGTTGGTACGAATGACTACAGAGAAGATCCAAACGATTCGATAACGTATACAAACGGCACAGGATCGACAAAAGAGTTATGTGGATCTTCATCGAAAGGACGTGGAATTTGACATTGGGGATCATGTATTATTACGTGTAGCTCCATGGAAAGGAGTTACAAGATTTGGGAAGAGAGGAAAGCTCAATCCACGATTTATTGGTCCATTTCAGATTCTTGACCGAGTAGAAAATGCGGCCTATAGACTCGCGTTACCTCCAAGTATGTCTCGTGTTCATAATGTTTTTCATATATCTGTGCTTCGTAAATATGTGAAAGACTCGAACCATGTTATTGAGTTAGAACCGGACGAGATAGCTGAAGACTTAACGTACGAGGAGGTACCTGTCAAGATCATGGATAAGAAGGAGCATGTCCTACGCACGAAGGTCATATCACAAGTTAAAGTTTTGTGGAGAAATCATGCTATTGAGGAAATGACCTGGGAGTTGAAAACGGAAATGAAAGCGAGGTATCCTCATCTTTTCGAAACACCAGGTAAGTATGTCAATTTCGAGGTCGAAATTTCATAAGGAGGGGAGGTTGTAAGACCCCAAATTATTAATAAATGAAATTTAATTTCCTCTATTTATTATTCTGAAATAGTAAGAGTTGATTTGATTAATGTGGTTAGTTATGGGTAAAATACGCAAATATTTTAAATAAGCAAGTGGTTATAAAATATTCATTGTTGTCGGGGAATATTTGTTTGGTCGTGGAATATTCTTGTTGTCGGGGAATATTCGTACGACGGCGCAGCCTTGTGTGGGCCCCATAACAGAAAACAATTGGATGAAGAAAACGACAAAAATAAGTTGTTTATAAATAACGGCGTAGTTGTTACCATTAATACTGTTGGAATACCCGGTGGTTAAAATACGGTAATACGCGTAGCACACGGTATTGCACCAATTATTGATTCTTACGTAAGAAGGCACTACTCAATAATTGTTACAATAATTACTGTTCAATATTGTATTTTATTGATTCAATAATTGCTGCGTTGATATTTTATATTACTGTTGTTTCAATAATTGTCACTACGCAGTATTTTTCATTATCGGAGCAATAATTCATATTATCTGAATAATATTATTAGATAACATTATTGGTAATGTCTAGAAAGTTCTGTCTAAGGAGAGGTTTGGTCATCTAATTGCGCGCCAGTAAGGAGAGATCCTTATTGAAAAGCCCCCTCTTTCCTGGGAACGGCCTGGTTGCTAGTACTGTGACTCTGTAATATTATGTGTGTATAATTAATTATTGATTTATATGACGAGGAAAATAGTGATTTTATGTGGATATAGATAGAGAAAAATTTTAATGTGACAATTGTTGAAAATTAATAATTTATCTTTTTCTGATAAAATAATTCATTTAAATATATTATTTTAATAATATATTGATGGTGGTATTTTTATAATGAATGTGGGATATATGAGTATATGAGGAGGAAGAGTATTTTTGTGGCATTGAATGATTAACACATGTTTTGTGTGTTGGTGGACATAATTCTTGACCGAAAATTTATTATTGATTATAAAATCTCCCGTTTGTGAATTTCGGTCAATTTCTGTTTAGAATTTGGAAAAACTTTCTTCTACAAAGTTGTAGAGAATTGAATTTCCTATAAAAACTCGCGAGATTCAAATTTTCTGATAAAAGGGCTATTTATTATGAATTATTGAAGTTCTGAAGTTCCGAAATAATTGATTTTTGGAAGTTTTATTTATTATTTTGAAGAAAAACGTTTTTTGGCATTTAAGTGGGCTAACATGTGATATAAATGGGCTGAGATCAGATGTCTAGAGGTGGGCTAAGGAAAATTTGATAAATATATTATTATTATATTAAATTTTCTGCTTTGGTGTTCTAAGCATTTTCCTATAAATAAGGTGCTTAAGTTAGAATTGAAATCACACCAGAAACACAAGTTTCTCTCTATTTCTCTCTCTATAACGAGCGTATTCTTGTGAGTATTTGATACTTTGAGTGTTACTCTACGGTGCAAGTTTCCTTCAGCACTATATCTAGTATTCCAGTCAGAAGTACCGTCTTTCCGAGGTAAGGGATGTTATTTCTTCTTAAATGATATTATTTTCTTCAATATCATTATGCCGAAGTATTGATCTGAATTTTTATCAAATTTGAAACTTTTCATGTCGGGGTTACTATTCATGAGTTACTATTCACGAGTTACTATTCACGAGTTACTATTCACCGAAAAATAAAATTTTCTTCTTTTCGTCCAAATATCTATTCTGGATACTAGCTTTGATTGTATCCATGTTTTGATCATTCTTGAATTTTACTTCACTATGATAAGGTATTTTTGGACATGGATAAATTGAAATACGAATCCTTAATATTTGTTATTTTGCTTCACTGGATTCGTTTTCTTTAAAATATTTTTCATCATCCTCAGTCTTAAATGATGATATAACTGAATATCTTTGGCCTGTAGTGCAAAGATGAATAATTTCTGATGAATATCTTTGGCCCGTAGTGCAAAGATGAACAGGTGTTGAGGTGAACATGACCAACTGATGGATATCTTTGGCCTGTAGTGCAAAGATGACTATTTGATTCAAGATATTTATTGATTGATGTTACATGGATAAAATGTTGATGATGAGCTTTTAAATTCATAGATAATCGTAGATTTCATTCTCTACGTAACTTCTCTATGAATTATTATTTTCCGCTGCGAATATTGAATTAAAACTTATTGTCTATTGTATTCTATTAAATTTTTCCCCGTTGAAGACTAACGATAATTTGTTGTATATTATCTTAGTCATAATATTCTTTACTGGGATAGTTGAGCTCACCCTTTTTCTTGTTGTTCCATTTTCTTCTCAGGAGGCGAGAATGTAGCAGGTACTAGTCGGGGTATGGAATGAAGGTTCTAGGAAGTTGTTTTAGTAGTCCTCACCATTTTATTTTTTTTTTGTAAAATATTGTTCCAATAATTATAATGAGGACTTATTTGAGTATGGATATTGTCTAGATGACAATATTTGTATTTACACTCACAGTTTTTATGTTGTATTAATAAAGTTGTAGTTGTTTCTGTACCATGTTATTGACAACTCAGAATAGGTGTTGTATACCTGTTTTGGGGGCGTCACACCAAATCCTTTATGCTTTGGCATGAAAGACTCGGTCATCCAGGTACTTCTATGATGCGTCGTATTATTAAAAATTCTACTGGTCATCCTCTCAAATATAAAAGGGTTTTTCATAGTAGTGAATTTCCTTATGCCGCGTGTTCTCGAGGAAAATTAATTATTCGACCATCACCAGTAAAAGTTTATAAAGAAGCCCCAAAATTCCTAGAGAGAATTCAAGGAGACATTTGTGGACCTATTCAACCATTGTCTGGCCCATTTCGATATTTTATGGTTTTAATAGATGCTTCAATTAGATGGTCTCATGTTTGTCTTCTTTCTTCTCGAAATTTTGTCTTCTCAAAACTTCTTGCTCAAATGATCAAGTTACGGGCTCAGTTCCCGGATCATCCAATCAAGTCAATTCGACTTGATAATGCAGTTGAATTTTTATCAATGACTTTTAATGATTTTTGTATGACTATTGGAATTTCCATTGAGCATTTCGTTCCTCATATTCATACACAAAATGGTTTAGTTGAATCTTTAATAAAAAGACTTCAACTTATTGCACGACCATTAATGTTAAGGGCTAACTTACCTACCTCAGTTTGGGGTCATGCAATTCTTCATGCTGCAGCCATCATTCGAGTAAGACCAACTGCTCTTCATAAATTTTCTCCTTTACAGTTAGTTCTTGGACAGATACCCAACATATCACACTTTTGAGTTTTTGAAAGTGCGGTATATGTTCCAATTGCACCTCCACAAAGAACTAAGATGGGAGCCCAACGAAGAATAGGTATTTATGTTGGTTTTGATTCTCCTTCTATTATCAGATATCTTGAACCTTTAAGTGGAGATGTTTTTACTGCACGTTATGTAGATTGTCATTTTGATGAATCTGTATTTCCACCATTAGGAGGAGGGAAAGTTTTAAATAAAAAACCCTCTGAAATATCATGGAATGCATCAGATTTAAATTCACTTGATCCTCATACAGGACAATGTGAAATTGAAGTTCAAAGAATTATTCATTTACAAAATATTGCAAATCAAATGCCAGATGCATTTAATGATGCTAGAAAAGTGATAAAGTCACATACACCCGCAGTGAATACTCCAGTAAGGATAGAAATGCCTATTGAAAAATTAATTCCTGGAGAATTGACGAATAAGGTAATAGAAGAATCTAAACCACGCCAGAAGCGTGGAAGACCGATTGGTGCAAAAGACACTGTACCACAAAAATCAAAAGCAAATAAGGGAATCCCAGAAGGAATACCCGCTCCAGAAGTAGCACTTATTCCAAGAGTGAAAATAGCCCCAGAAGAGGTACAAACAGCTCCAGAAGCAACACATATTCCAAGAGTGGGAATAGCCCCAGAAGAGGTTCAAAATCTCAATGAAGGGATAAGAGATGAACACCAAGAGATCTCAATAAATTATGTATATGATGAGAAAATATGGGATCGAAGAAAAGTCATGATTGATGACATATTTGCTTTCTCTATAGCATCAGATATTACTTTGACTCCTGACACGGATCCTGAACCACAAAACGTGAAAGAATATCGGAAAAAAAAAGATTGGCCAAAATGGAAAGATGCTATTCAAACTGAGCTACAATCTCTATTGAAAAGAGAAGTATTTGGACCAGTAGTCCAAACACCGCTGGGTGTAATCCCGATTGGAAATAAATGGGTATTTGTACGAAAGCGAAATGATAAAAATGAAATTGTGAGGTACAAAGCTCGACTTGTAGCTCAAGGGTTTTCACAAAAACCTGGTATTGATCAGGAGACATACTCTCCAGTAATGGATGGAGTCACTTTTCACTTTCTGATAGGTATGGCAACCATGGAAGGTTTGGAAACACGTCTGATGGATGTTGTAACTGCATATCTATATGGCTCACTTAACAGTGAGATTTATATGAGAATCCCTGAAGGATTGAAAATGGCTGAATCACAAAGGCCACGTCACATATATTCAATCAAGTTACAACACTCGTTGTATGGGTTGAAACAGTCTGGTCGTATGTGGTATAATCGACTTAGTGATTATTTAATAAAAGATGGATATATAAATGATGAAGTATGTCCATGTGTTTTTATTAAGAAATCGCAAAGTGGATTTTCCATCATTGCTGTATATGTGGATGATTTGAATCTTGTAGGTACTCCTGAAGAACTCACAAGAACTGCTACTTATTTAAAGGATGAATTTGAAATGAAAGATCTTGGAAAGACAAAATTCTGTTTGGGAATACAAGTGGAGCATTTAGCATCTGGAATTTTTGTTCATCAATCCACATATGCTGAAAAGATTATCAGTCGTTTTCATATGGATAAAGCTCATCCTTTGACTACCCCGATGGTTGTTCGATCTTTAGAAGTTGATAAAGATCCATTTCGGCCTCTAGAAAGTGGGGAAGAAGTTCTTGGACATGAAGTTCCATACCTAAGTGCAATAGGTGCTCTTATGTATCTTGCAAACTGTACACGACCTGATATTACTTTTGCTGTTAACTTGTTAGCAAGATACAGTTCTTCTCCTACTAAGAGACATTGGGATGGGATCAAACACATTTTGAGATACCTTCGTGGAAGTATTGATCTTGGGTTATTTTATCCAAGAAATTCAACATCGCGATTGGTTGGGTATGCCGATGCAGGATATTTATCAGATCCACACAATGGAAGATCACAAACAGGTTATGTATTTACATATTGTGTCGCGGCTATCTCTTGGAAATTCACAAAGAAAGCCATGACAGCTACATCTTCAAATCACTCAGAGATTCTCGCTATACATGAAGCAAGCAGAGAGTGTGTTTGGTTGAGATCAATTATTCAGCATATTCAAAAATCATGTGGATTACCATCAATCAAAGACATTCCTACAATTTTGTATGAGGATAACGCTGTATGCATTGCTCAACTTAGAGGAGGATACATCAAGGGAGATAGAACAAAGCACATTTCACGTAAATTCTTCTTCACACATGAGCTACAAAAGAAGGGTGATATAGATGTGCATCAAATTCGATCATGTGATAATCTAGCCGACTTATTCACAAAGTCGCTACCAAATGCAACGTTTGCAAAACTTTGGAAAAGGATTGGAATGTGTCGACTGAAAGACTTGTGACAACATTTCAACAAGAAACAATGAATTCCTTTTTAGGGGAAGACTGTACTCTTTTTCCTTATTCACGGTTTTTATCCCAATGGGTTTTTCCTGACAAGGTTTTAACGAAGCAGTCAATTAAGATATTTATGTAAAAGATATGTACTCTTTTTCCCTTCGTTAAGTTTTTCCCACTGAGTTTTCTTAACAAGGTTTTTAATGAGACATTATCTTCTATAGTAGGAAATCAGGGGAAGTATTATGAAATGATTCCCTACTCTTCCTTCTCCTACACTTCTCATACTCTTCCTTCTCCTATACTTCTCCCGTACGTGAATCCATTTCTGCTTTCTTCTCTATATAAAGAAAAGCTGCTAAATGAAAAGAGAAGAGAAAAATCCTCTGAAATTTTGTTTTTTTCCTTTCTCTCTTGGTTCTCTCTAAATATTATTAGAACAATTATAAGAGTATTTTTATATATTTTTGCTAAAGTTTTATAACAACACCGAAGTATTGTTTGGGCAACCAAAGCTTACACCGACTATAAATGATCTAATGGCTCGAATTGATTGGGATGAATAGTCTATCATTACTCTTTATCGGCAAATATTTTAAAAACTTTGTTGCTAGTAGGCAGGTAAAGAAGGACTAGCAGCAGGGGTAAAATCAGTTTTGACCCTACTAATTTTTAAATATAATAAAGGTTGTGTTGTTTGTAAGAGTAGCGGCACGCAAAACGACATCGGTTATAAGCCTTAGTAACAAAACTTTTGGAAAGTCTAGTAACCTAAGTAAGAACCTTAGATACACACATACATACATGATCTCTACTAATCTACTAGCATTAATTAAAGGATAACAAAATAGTAGAATGTAAGACCCCGAATTTTATGAAATAAAAGTATTCAATTTTTCTTATAATTACTATTCAGTAAATGGTTAAATTGATAAAAGTTTAAAGTTATGGGTGAAATATGAATTTTTTTTTCAAAATAAGCAAGTGGTTATAAAATAATCATTGTTGTCGGGGAATATTCGTTTGGTCGTGGAATATTCTTTCTGTCGGAGAATATTCGTACGACGGCGCAGCTATTTGTGGGCCTCATAACGAATAACTGTCGGGTGAAGGAAAACGACAAATTTGAGTTTTTACAAATAACGGCGTAGTTGTTACCGTTAACACTGTTGGAATACCCGGTGGTTAAAATACAGTAATACGCGTTATTGCACAGTAGCACACGGTATTGCATAGTATTTTTGAAATTATTGATTCTTACGTAAAAAGGCACTACTCAATAATTGTTACAGTAATTACTGTTCAATATTTTATTTTATTGATTCAATAATTGCTGCGTTGATATTTTATATTATTGTTGTTTCAATAATTATTGTTGCACAGTATTTTCTATTATCAGATCAATAATTCATATTATTTAAATAATATTATTAGATAACATTATTGTCAATGTCTATAAAGTTCTGTCTAAGGAGAGGTTTGGTCATCTAATTGCGCGCCAGTAAGGAGAAATTCTTATTGGAAAGCCCCCTCTTTCCTGGGAACGGCCTGGTTGTCATAAATGTGATTCTGTAATATTATTTGTGAATAATTAATTATTGATTCATATGATAAGAAAATATTTATTTTATGTGGATATAAATGAGGGATATATTTTTGTGGTTAAAAATGAAGGAGTTAATGTTGAGGTTTTTATCAGTATTTCTGTCAGAATGGAGGTATTAAAAATCAGGGTTTTTGAGATATTTTGCGGGGGTTATAATTTTTAATCCGACCGTTGGATCGTGGTAATTTTTGGATATGTTATACATATATAAGTTGAGTATATGTCCATAAATTTTGAACCGTTAAAAATGAACGTATGATTTGTTATGAATTTTAAGAGGTGGCTGATTCAGAAATCAGGTTATAAATCATTTTTGGTGGAAAATTCTAGAATTGGTGGGCCCCACTTGTGGTTGGTGAAGAAATGTGCTGAATTATATTTCAAATGTGGTGGGTGGAAATAGTAGCAGGTAAAGCCATCAGGTTACAGGTCAAACCTACCAAAATTTTCCTATAAATATAGGGCTAAGTTAGAATTGAAAATCACACCAGAAACATAAGTTTTCTCTCTTTCTCTCTCTAGATTATTGAGTGTATTTTGTGAGTATTTAGATACTCTGTGAGTTTCTATTCATCAGTGCAAGTTTCCTTCAGCCTTATACCGATCAGAAGTACTGCTCTTTTGAGGTAAGGGATAGTAAGGGATAGTAAGGGATTTTAAGGGTTGTTATGTTTTTCAGTTTCGTAATTTTTCTGAACTTCAAAAATTTTGGAAAAATTTGAAATGATATTTTGATGAGTTTTATTGATTGTGTCCAAAAATGGTGATTTTTGGATGTATAGATTGAGAGTTATGAATTTTATGAGAAAAGACTATTTTAAAAGTAACTGCTTATAATTTCTTGTGGTTAACTCCAAAATTGATGAAATTTTTATTGGGAGTACATGTATATGAAAGGAGTATACTCTGTGAATTTCAGAATTTTTAGACAAAAGTACAATTTTTGATAAATGTCTAAATATTCGGCTATTTTGGCCATATGAAAAATAGTAAATGACTTTTAAAAATTCTGAGAAAAATATATGTTCACTATGGGACTATATTATGCTAAATTCCAGAAAAGAAATATTTTTGGAACGGATTTGGTATTTTTCATGAAAATAGTCTAGTTATGAGAAAATGAATTAAATATGTTATGTGAAGTAAGAAAATTGAAAATAGGATTTTATGACTTGAGAATCCTATATATGAGGTATATGCAGATTTTTGATGAGGGTTTTGGTTATTGATGATAAAATCTTAAGAGTTGGCATTTTATGATGATTAAATGCATTAATTAGTAAAGTGTAAATAATTTAAATAAATTGTTTATAAGCTTAAGAATATTATTCTTTCAATATCATTATACTGAAATATTGGTATGTATATTATTGTGGAATTTCTACCTTTTTCATGTCAGGGTTCCTATTCACGAGTTACTATTCATGAGTTACTATTCACGAGTTACTATTCTCTTTTTCTGACCAAATTATAGTTGGTTTATGAATATTACTCTTGAGATTAAATCTATATGTTGATTATATTGATTTTATTATCTTATATAACATTTTTATAACCCTAATGATGATATTTCTCTTTGACTTGAGTGTAAAGATGGATAGATTTTTGGTATGATCATGACTATGGGTTATCTTTGGCCAGTAGTGCAAAGTTGAATCGTTGATTAGTATGATCATGACCATTGAATTTATAAGTGAATATCTTTAGCTTAAGTGCAAAGGTGAATTGATCAACATGGTTATAATTATTGTTTATATAAATTCTGAAATGATTATATATTTCTTTGAGATATTAATATCTTTGGCCTGTAGTGCAAAGATGAATTGTTGATGAATATCTTTGGCCCGTAGTGCAAAGATGACATGTTGTTGAATATCTTTGGCCAGTAGTGCAAAGATGAACAGATGTTGAGATAAACATGACCAACTGGTGATACAAATGAATATATTTGGCCGTAGTGCAAAGATGAAGTTATTAGTATGATTATGAACAGGAAATGTGATTTGGTGTAACCATGATCTTTTATGTTTCAGGTAAAGATAGGTGATGAAAATATTCTTCGTCCTGGGTGCGAAGAAAAATCTAGAGTCACAATTATGATTATGAGTTATTCATATGATTGTGGAAAAGAACTGTTGAGTGATGTTACAGGGATAAAATATTGTTGGTGAATTTTTAACATGGAGAAGATAATAGACTTTATGGTCTATTTGACTCTTCTAATGGATTGCTCGTTCCGCTGCAACTATGATTGAAATTTTTATCATTTACCATATGTTCTAAATCTCTGATTTATTATTGATGAAGGCTATTGATAATTGAATTATCTTTAGTCATGATATTCTTTACTGAGCTAGTTGTGCTCACCCTTTTGCTTCATAATTCCTTTCAGGTAATAAGAGTGTAGCTGGGTCGAGCGGGGGTAACAAGGGAATAGAACGGTGGTCATCATTTAGTAGTTATATTTGGTGAAGAAAATAGGGTGAGGCGAACCCAACGTTGGAAGGGTGTTTTGCCACTATCATACAAGATGTCTAATGACATACAACCTCGTGTCATCATAAGACAGGGTTGTGCTCATCCACTTGCTGAGTATATCTACGAGCACTACCTATATAATCTTGGTGTTTGTTTGAAGTATAATTCTCAATTAGAGACAGTGGAGATAATGATAAGTCAAGAGAAGACTCACCATTGGGAAGAATATGATAGTAACCTTCTCATTTTTCTTTGGGGTCTATTGGGTCAACCAAGGATAATTCTGTGGCCATATGATATCTATCATAACCTAGACGCGTGGCCTCCCATGTACGAAGGTTTCCTTGAGCACTTCCCAAAGATTCTAATTTCTAAAACAGTTTTTGACTATACCTTTATGTAAGGTGTCATTGTGAGGTGATGTCCACGATTGGAACATGAGTCATATTTGGTATATATTTGTATTCAAACTCACAGCATATGTGTTGTTGTATTTTGCACGACAATTGTTTTAATAAAGTTGTAGTTATTTTCTGTACCATGTATTTGACGATTCAGAATGAGTTGGGTGGAATGAACCTATTTTGGGATCGTCACATAGAATCCGAGAGAAATTCAACATGATTTCATTATTGCTGATTAATGGCCCATAATATATATATATATATATATATAGCCTGCTGTAAGGCCTAAGCTTCAGAGTGCAGAGAGGAAAAGGTAGAAGTAGGTAGTGCAATTCTCGAATACGTAAGCTAGCCTAGCAACCATATGCAAGGTCATCCCAAGCCCAAGTGATGGCAGCCTGGAAATGATATATGTGGTATATATATATATATATATATATATATATATATATATATATATATATATATATATATATATATATATGGAGCTAGGTCCCATTTATTTGTATGCTTGATTCTTAATTTCTTGGACAACATGTTACAGCATGCATATATGTTGTCTGATACAGTATATGTATATCTATAATATAATGAGTTAGAGTTATATCGGGCTAGTATTTAATTTAACCATAGTTTATTCTGCATTACACTTGAAAGGAAGTGTTATATATAGTATTTAATTTCATTGTCATTTGATTTTAATTTAGTGAACTTGATATGTTTATATACTAGAGTAACATAACGAATCCGTATTATAAAAATCCTTATGATATAAGAAAAACACAATTTTTTTAAAATTAAATTTAATGGTCAGGGTGAAGATTAAAATCTAGCTCTAAAAGTAGACCTGACAAATATGGCCCAGTCCCGCGGGTCGGGACGGCCTGCCCACAATGGGTTGGGCTTTGGGCTGCATTTTTTTAGCATACTAAAATCTTGGGCTTTTTGGCTCGGCCCGTGGCCCGCGACTCTTTAACTTTTTGGCTCGGCCCGTGACCCGTGACTTTTTTTTTTAAACAAAATGTTGCTACTTGTGGGTTATGAGGCTTGAACACAAGACTTATAAGTAAATAAATAAGACTTCAAACCAACTGAGGTACAACAACTGTTTATTTTTAATGCAATCTTCAATATAAAAATATCATATGCTAATACGGTATTTAACTATTATAGTTGTAGTAAATAATAATTGTAGTTTGAAAGTGGCTGTTAATAAGTCCCATAAAACAAGCTAATTAATTAAATAATGAGATATTGGGTAATGCCTAACATCATGTCATGCAAATCTTCTGAAAATCAATTTAAATATTCAAAGTGCTAAAATCTTGGCATCTCCAAGTTTCAACCGTGTAAATGTTAAAAATTAATTAGATATCTCTTGGAACAATATTTGTGGAGTCATGAACGCATTTTTAAAAGTTAAATAAATTATATTAATTTTAAAGTATAATTTTAAAAAATCAAATTTGATTATATACTTTGAAAGTAATTTATAATACTATTAAAATTTTAATTGCTTGAGATATGTAGTTAATGTAAGTAATTAGAATTATTGTTTATTATAAATTATTTTTAATATTTATTATTATTACTATTTTTTGTGTAGCAATATTTTGTAAAAAAAAAATAGAGAAAGAAGCCCGCGGGCCGGACCAACCCGGGCCACGGGCCTCACTTTAGCAGTCCACCAAAACCCGGGCCATTTTGGCCCGGCCCGGCTCACCCGACCCATTTGCCACCTCTATCTAAAAGTAAATCTAAAAGGTTTGTGAAAACAATATTCTATATATATATTTTTTACATATTGTGTGAAGTTGTCATCAATATCAATATTATTATATCAAAATATAATAAGACAAATATTAAATTATTTTTGTTGGTCCCGAGTCAATTCGACAATCTAACTTTAATAATTCAGCGGCCCAAATTTTTATTTATTTTTTACACAAATTTTAACACATTTTCTATTAAAGATACAATATATTCGATTAGTGATTGATATAATTATTTAATGATTCGTGAATCTAATTAATAAATCATATTTCATTCAACTCACTTTAATTCATTATAAATAACAGTCTACGTACACACTTAATTACACACAAAAATTTCGCAAGTTCACTATAAATGAACAAATTATTTTAATTCCAGAAAATATGACTTCACTATCAAATTGAGAGTTACTTGAGTTTGAAATATAATAAATACAAAATCAAATAAAATTATCAACACCGACACTATCCTGTTGGATGAAAATGTGTGTGTGTATATATATATATATATATATATATATATATATATATATATATATATATATACACACAATCTATTAATCAATTTCTCAAGCTATAATTTTTTGTTCCAAATGCCAACATAGCTCATATATATTTAATATTTGATTTCATTCTAATCACACATGATTCATAAACACTTTTTATTTTAAAGCCCAATCCGAGAAAAAAAATTACGAAAAAATTAATAAAAAATGGTATGAACTGCGCAAAAAAAAACAAAAAAAAAAACTTATTTCTAAGTTTACCTTGTACTGCATAACAGCATAAAGTTGTGTAAGTTGTAGCATTAGTTATAATAAATATTACTTTTGTGGTAGCTCAAAAACATGGTGTTAAAATTTAAATTAATGCAGCAGTTGTAACAAATTAATTTAAGGGATCTTCGTCTTCACTAAGTTCTCATACACTCATATACCAGTAAATTCAAAGATTAAATAATGTATTACAGCAAGAAAGCAGGCAGGCGGCCGCAGCATTTTGTGCTTATTTGATCTTCCTCCTGACTACAGCAGCATATACAGCCCCAAATATTACTACAACTGCCGCAGATATTAGAAGGGCTGATTTCAAATTTTCAACTCCATCATTTTCAGCTCAGCTTTCTTTCTTGCTTCTTTTTGGGCTTCATCCGCTTCTTCCTTCAAATCATCAATCAATCAATATTATATATACATGTATATAGTACCCCATCCGGAAAATTTGAGACTTGAGTTTTTTTTTTATTTACAACTTTTCTTTAAGCATTTTAAGGATCGTAAACAACACATTTAAACACTATTTTTTTCAAATTGATACAATTCACTTTTATCAATCAAAATATAGAGGTTGGGAGTACGAGATGCCGGCACCGGGTGCGGATTAAGACACCAAGGCCATTTTTGTTTACAAAAAAGTATATTTCAGATTATACTATTTGTATTAATTTAATATTATCTCATGGGTTTTTTTTTTTTTTTTTTGTCATTTTTAAGGTTATTTATGATGACTATTTAATCCCATGATGGATGTATGATTAATAGTCTCACATTACGTTTGGATTAAAAGAATGAAATAGATTCTAGTTTGAATGAATTATTCCATACTCTCCTTTCTGAATAAAATTTATAAATTTGACAGAAATATAAGAATGGTTGAATCAATTTCAATCGCAACCAAATTTTTTTCATATAGTTCATTTTCAAAAGATTAAATAGTCCGAAGTAATTTTAGATTAAGACAAATAGTCCAATCTATGTATGATTTTTACAAGCAAACATCGTCTAAGTAAGTTATTCCCCTCCGCACCGCACCCCTCCCCTCCTGATTTCCTTTTTTTATGTTAGGATAAATTATTGTAATACGTTAAGAAATTTAAAAAAAAAAACAAACTAAAAAAATAATACTCGTATTATAAATTCAACATCAATAAATACAAGAAGAACAAAATACTAATAGTGCCAAATTAATTAAATTACCTTGAAGTGTTTAGAAGTAGCAAAATCATGAGGATCAACCTGAAAATCTGAACTAATCTCTGGCTCTAATTCTCCATCAGGATCAACGCCAAAAGTTTCCTGATTGTCAACGTCGGGGACAACATCAGTCGCTGCAGAAGTTGCCATTATTTGCTTCTGTTCACCGGAATATTGCCGGAAAATCTAAGTTTCTTCTTGTAAAGATATTATACGCATGCAACTCTATTTTTGGGATGGCAGGGTTAGCTAAACACGTGGGGCTCTGCATGCTGTTCCACTTTTCATGCTCTGTACACCCAACACGTACGTTTTGTGTTTTTTGTTTTTTCTTAACTTGTTTTTACATTTAAAAATATTATAAATTTTCTGATTTGAATTTTAATAAAAAATTTATTATGTTAAATTGAACAAATATAATTTTATGTTAAATTGAACAAATATAACTGTTTGATGAAATATTGAATTATTTTATTTAAAAAAAAAATCCTAAGCTAATACAGTTATAAATATTAGTCTATTTATTCCAAAATATAGAATCAAGTTTTAATTTTTAAAGTCACTTTGAAATATATTTAAATTCTAATTAATTGATATCATTCATTTAACTTTTGTAAATAATAATTTTTTTAATTAATAGTATTTGTTGAATAGTTCATAATTTTTCTAGCTGTATTGCCTAAAAGTATATATACGTAATTTATATCTATTTTGAATTAAAAAAAATTTGACTTTACAAAATTAATATTGATGTTATATAACGAAACAGGGGGAGTATTAAGTATCTAAAGGTATTATGAATTAACGGTTCGGATCTTAAACTCACCTCTTATTTAGCTCACCTTGCTCATTCCCTTTAGCGACAGATCGGGCGACGATTCGGTCCGTCGCTATATATAGAACCGCCGTCTTAGTTTTTAGCGACGGACAACACATAGCGACGACCGAATATATAGCGATTGACCGAATTATCGCCCGGTCTATCACTAAAGGGGGGTGAGCAAGGTGGGCTAGATAAGGGGTGAGCTTAAGATTCGGACGGACCGTATATATATATATATATATATATATATATATATATATATATATATATATATATATATATATATATTCTTGAATTTTTAATAAGTTGATTAGTTTGGTTGGGCTAACATCTTGGTAAAATGAGCCTGTCAGTCATCCTTAGATTAATTTATTAGTGAAGAAATTTTATTTTTCAATTGAAGGGGAACTCCCTGTGGAGTGTGTACAATACAACAAATCTTTTGGATTTTATATTTTTTAGGGATATAAATATTTTTGCCTTTTGCTAACACTTTTTTTTGGAATCATTGGCTTTCCCCAGATTTGCTGTTTTTTCATGCAGAGATAATTATTTAATGCCATCCTCGTTGCTTAACGTAAATGACTTAAATACCCTTTGTCTCAAAATGTCAATGTTAAGAATGCAACATTTGTTTAATTATTTATGGAAAATAATATATACTGCGCGTCAACTTTTTGGTTGTTAGTTACGTGTGCGTGCAAATATTGGTGAATGTATTGATAATAATTTTTGAATATATGTGTAATAAGTAGGACTCTTATAATTTCTGCGAATCTCAAATATTGATAAAATTTTCAATTATAATTTGACTTAGGGAAATGATATTTTCACAACAGTTTTTTATATTTCTACACAAAAAGTGTCGCTATAGTTCACGATTTTTACATCTACAGTGACACTTTGCGTGTGAAAATATCAAAAACTGTTGTGGAAATATCATTTACCTTTGACTTAAATTTATGGCAATAGATGGCAGTCTCATTATTTATTACCTTAGTGTGGCCCTTTCACTGGGTATAATTTTGGAGCTATATTTTATGGCTGCTTTTTGACAAAATCATTTTTCTTTAGTTGTTAATGTGGGGAGATTTGGAATATAGTTTTGGTATATGAGGAGCTTATTAAAACTGTTCAGAGTTGGCTGGATGATGAGTTGATACCTTTGATTCCATAACCACATTTGCCTAGCAGTTATAATTAGTAGTCAGCTTGCAACCAGACTTGGATCAATAACAAACATGAAACATTGAGGTTTGTCTTTTGGTTTTGGAGGACCTAAAAAAAGAAAAACAGAAAACTTTGAGGGTAAAAGTGAAATAGAGACAGACTTTGATGCCCCAAATGCAATTAAGGCAAAGAAGAATGAAAGACCAAATTCTACTTCTCTCCGACAGTCGACAGAGTTTTCGTCTTTCCAAGTCTCCGAAAAAGTGTGAGAGTTATGGAAGGAAGGAAAGTGGTGGTTTCAGCTCTGCAATTCGCTTGTACCGACGACGTCGACACCAACGTCGCCACCGCCGTAAGGTTACTTTCTCTCTCTCTCTTGAATATACCAATACTCGCTCAAAAGTCCATTAATCCTTAATTATAGATTAGATTTTACGGTTTGTGGAATCAAAGGTCTATTTTTTTTCGTCTTAATCAAATCATTCTGAGAAAATTTCAAAAGGCTGAATTCAAATAATGAGAATGGAACATTAATTTGTACAGTTCCTATTTTATGTCTGGGGTAAATAGGAATTAGAGTCTTACCATTTTTACCTTTTCTGGAGAAACTAGAACTTGAAAGAGATGTTGGTAATAAGGGTGAACTGTTTTTTTTTTTAAATTTTAAATAATTTGAAATCACAAGAATCTGACTATATTTGCTGGAATTTCGAAGCATTTTTAATATCAGGTCAAATTCAATTTCCATTTAAATTTAGGTATTCTAAACATTAATAATCCCATTTTGAGTTGAAATTCCATAATCATGTGGTTCCAAACACTTTATGGCAGGCCCAGAATAATTCAGTTGGCCTTTTAAGAGGTCAGTTGGAGCAAGTGTTATGCTGCTATGATCACTCTAGACTACTTGGTAATTGACATCATGTGTGTGTGTGTTTAGTTGTTTTAGCTTACTTGCAAAAATGGTACATTGCTGGGAGTTTGATCATGCGCTAAACATGTTATTTGTGGGAGAAATTGTTGAGGCTTTGAGGAATAACTTTCAAGGTCACAGGTTCCATTCCCCATACTTTGGGAACAAATATTCCTATAAAAAAACAACATTTTAGTTCTCAATATTAGCAAAGGAAAATTTTTTTGCTTTGAACTTATGAAATCTTGCAATAGGGCTTAGTTCTGCCTGCTAGAAGAATCTACGAGAAATGAGCACCACACCTACGAGCAATTTGAAGTATGACCACTCTTTTATGTGAACTATACTTCCTATTTCTTGATGTCCTGACATTTTAGTTCTTTTATGAACTTATGATCCATGGCTTGGATATCATATATATTATACTCATTTCTTGTGTGTTGAGATTAACTCATACTTCCGTGAGTCTGACAAATAACCGTAGACCCCCTAGAAGCCAAGCATAATGTGTATTTGGGCTTGGGAAAATATTAGTAGTCTGGTCTGTTGGGAACTTTGATCTGAAACTAAGAACAAAACACAAC